>WOXC01001244.1:0-507584 GCA_011680675.1 Gymnobelideus leadbeateri
TAATGATAATAATGAAGGTTATGGATCAAAATATGCCTCAAAGTGAGCCAATGTTTTTAAGTCTCACATAAAATGAGGGTAATAACAGCACCTACCTCCCAGCGTCTTTGTACGCACTTCATGGGATAGCATCTAAAAAGCAATTTTATTATAAAGGCAAAGGAAAAAGCACTAGATTTGGGGATGACAGATGTGTATCATTGCCAAGATATTTGTCAGTTGCAACAGAATCTGCAGGGTCAGAGCACGAAGAAGATTGCAATAACCAGGGAAAGGAGAAGAAGAGGAGCCTGAAAAAAAAATTGAGATGGGAATAATTCTTGGATTATGCTCCAGGCAGTTATTTTGCAAGAAAGAAAAATAGGAAGTGAAACATCACGAGATGAAGGGATATTCCTGCCATAGTCTAATTTGGTTATCTCACATTCTAAGTATTTTAGCCTCTTCTGTATACCACTGAAAAAACATTGACAAGCTGTAGCATATTCAAAAGAAAAAGTAAGACACGGGATACAATTCCATGTAATTATCAGTTGAAGAGTTAGAGTGTTTGGCTTAGAGAACAGAAGATTGGGGGATCTTATAGAGAAGAATTTGATGTGGAAAACGCATTAGGTTTTTTCTGCATTAGTCAAGAATATAACTAAGGACCCTTTCATCTCTAATACTCTATTATGCTAAGATTTCTTTTGGTTAAGAATTAACTAATGAAAAAAGAGTTTATTAAGAACTTACTATATTCATTATGTTTGTGTATATATATATATATATATATTATTCATATATATAGCATTGTGTCAAGTGCTAAGAGTACAAATGCAAAGGATAAACTAGTCCCTGTCCTCAAGGACTCTATATTATACTTTGTTGTTCAGTCATTTCAGCTATGTCCAAATCCTCATGACCCCATTTGGGGTTTCCTTGACTAAGATACTGGAGTGGTTTGCCATTTCCCTCTCCATCTCATTTTACAGATGAGGAAACTGAGGCAAACAAGGCTAAGTGACTTGTTCAGGGTCACACAGCTAGTAAGTATCTGAAGCCAGATTTGAATTCAGGAAGATGAGGCTTTCTGACTCCAGGCATGACACTCTATCCACTGTGCCACCTAGCTGCCTTCTATTTTCTAGAATTATAAGACGATAAATATAGGGCACAGTTGCCTGGGAGAGTTCTTTTCCTTTGGAGAAACATAGGGATGATAAATGGAGCATTAGGTGAGTTTATTGACTTGCCCATTCCAGTATTAATTATAATATTGATTTGAATATGGTTACCAGAATGAGAGGTGGAAAGGAAAACCCACATATGGTGATCACATAAGATGACTAGTGTGGAATGTGAAACATCTGATTACATCTATCTAGACATATATATTTGGGCTCATATACTCACCAATTAGGACAGTAGAGGTCCCAGGGCTAGAGTTCCAAAGCTGAGTGTATTTAGTGCCTCCAGGGTATGGCCTCTCTAGAGGCCTAGTGGTCAAGAGGTTTCTACAGCTGAAAAAATGGCCAAAAAAATTATCTAGATGAAATGTGAAGCATGGCTGGGCCCATAGAATGTGGGTCCTAGAACCTGAGCATTTTGAAATTATCCTGAGAGTGACTTAAGTGTCCAGACCACTTGACTCACAAATCTCACTGTTGGGCATATGCCCCCAAGGAAGTCAGTGATTAAAAACAAAAGTCACATAGAGTTGAAAATATTTATAGAGGCACTATTATCAATAACCACATTTTCTGTTTTCCTTTGCTGACTCTTCTTACTCCTTTCTCCTCCTTTAAATGTCAGTAATCATCAAGATTCTGTTCTCTGTGATCTCTTCTCTAAATACAGTTCCACTCAGTCTTCTCATGCACACAAAGAGTTTTAAGCATCATCTCCTAGTGAGTGACTCTTAGTCTATTTTCTAACTTAAACCTGCCCACACCAGACATGTCCACCTGGATGTACCAAAGACACCTGAAATTCAACACGTGAAAAATGGAACCATCACCCAAACCTGCTAATCCTTTACCTTTTTCTACTAATGACATTTGAATGTTGTTCTTTAAAACCTAGTACAGACTTTGACTGCTTCCTCTCTCTTACCCTTTGTACCTAATAAGTGCCCACTCCCTATGAAAGACTCTTCCATGTGTCTCATATTGATGTGTCTCCCTCTTTTCCATTCCTACTTCCAACAAGCTAGTTCAAGTCCTTGTTGATAATTATTTGTTTGGATTACTTCAATATCCTTTGATATGGCCATAGACTAATAGATTTAGAGCTGGAGAGTTTCAAATTCAATTCTGTCATATTACAAATAAGGAAAATGAGGCCCAGGAAACTTAAATAATTTGCTCAAGGTCATAAAGATATTAAGTAGTTGAGCTAGAATTTGACACTAATCTCTTTGAAAATAAAATCACTGGGGGCATGGCCAAGATGGCAGGGTAGAAACAGCGCATCCAAGGCACTCTTTCCCCAGATTACCTCCAAACTATGTAAAAGGGGACTCTGAACAACTTCTGGAGACCCAGCACCCACAGAACAAAACAGAGAAGCTAACCTCCCGCTGAGGACAGGCTAGCAGCCCTGCAGGAAGGACCAGCACAGCAGTCTGGGAGCCGGCAGCACAGCCTGCCTGGTGAGGCAAGCCCAGGTCCTCCTGAGCTGTGGTTTTAGCCCCAGGGTGGCCAGGCCAGCAGTGGGCTGGAGGGACCCCAGATCACCAGCTGCTGTGGTGATTCCAGAATTATCAACACAGATATGCCTAGGACAAAGTGAGAGGTTAGTCCCCTACGGACTTTGGGACCAGTATTTGGGGAACGCATCGGCTTCCTCCCCTGGGGGCTAGAAGGCGCTGAGGAGACACGCCATTTTGAAATTTCCAGTGGCAGCTCCAGCTCCTGGCCTGCGAACTGTAGGGAGATCCACCAATCAGTCTTGGGGGTAATCGCTCTTGCTTTAACCTCCCTGGATCTGGATTGTGATCTGGGGGGGGGCGGGAGGGAGGTCCGGGGTGGGTATCCAGTTTGCCAGAAAGCTGTGAAGACTTCAACGTTCGGGACAAAAGCTCCCCTGTCTGGTGGCAGAGGCCTACTGTGTCAACAAGCCCAAAAGTCAAGTAATTAAGTGGCAACATGCCAAGGCAAAGGAAACAAAATAAACAGAAAAATGCAACATTAGACTCCTATTTGGGGGGCAAAGAAGATCGAAGCATAGAACAGGAAGAGGTATGTGAGGTCAGAAATCCTCCTCCAAAAGCCCCAAAGGAAAATGTGAGCCTGTTACAGGCCATAGAGGAACTTAAGAAGGACTTTAAAAATCAAATAGAAGTGGAGGAAAAATTGGGAAGAGAAATGAGAAGGATGTAGGAAAAGTATGAAATGAGGGTCAACAGCCTGACTGAGGAAAATATCACCGTACAAAATAGGCTAACTCAAATGGCAAAGGAGGCCCAAAAGGCAATGAGGAGAAGAATGCCTTAAAGGGTCGAATTTGCCAGAAGGAAAAAGAATCTCAAAAGCTCACTGAGGAGATTCATTCCTTCAGAGTTAGACTGGAGCAAATGGAAGCTAATGACTTTATGAGAAATCTAGATGCTGTTAAGCAGATCCAAACAAATGAAAGAATAGAAGGCAATGGGAAATATCTAATGGGAAAAACCACTGACCTGGAAAATAGATCCAGGAAAGACAATTTAAAAATTATTGGACTACCTGAAAGCCATGATCAAAGAAAGAACCTAGAAAGCACCCTTCAAGAAATTCTCAAGGAAAATTGACCTGATGTTTTAGACCCAGAGGGCAAGATAGAGGTTGAAAGAATACACAGATCACCTCCTGAAAAAGATCCCAAAAAGAAAACTCCCAGGAATATTATAGCCAGGTTCCAGAATCCCCAGATCAAGGAGAAAATACTACAAGCAGCCAGGAAGAAACAATTTCAATATTGTGGAAACACAATCAGAATAGCCCAGGACCTGGCAGCTTCTACACTGAGGGATCGAAGGGCATGGAATATGATATTCCAGAGGGCAAAAGAACTGGGAATGAACCCAAGGGTCACCTACCCAGCAAAACTGAGTATTTTGTTTCAGGGGAAAATATGGTCATTCAGTGGAATAGAGGACTTTCAAGCATTCTTGAGGAAAAACCAGAGTTGAATAGAAAATTTGACATCCAGACACAAGAAGCAAGAGATGCCTGAGAAGGTAATCAGGGAAAAGAAATCAAAAGGAACTTATCAAAGTTGACCTATTTACATTCCTACATGGAAAAACAACAACTGTGACTGATGAAACCTTTCTCAGTATGAAAATAATGGAAGAAGGGTATATGGTCATATGAATACATATGTGAATGTGTGTATATATGTTTACAGTTATACATGGATAGAGGGCATAGGTTGAATTTGTTGGGAAGAGATGATACTTAAGGGGTGAAATTATGAGGTGAGAGTGGAAAGTGGCAAGAGGAGATGGGGAGAGATAGGGTAGGGTAAACTGTCTCATGTAGAAGAAGCAAGGGGAATTGGCTGTAGGGGAGGGAAAGAATAGGAAGGCAAAAAGGCAAAATCACGTTCTCATTGAATTTGGTTCAGGGAGAGAATGACATACATACTAAATAGGATATCTCAACCTGCAGCAGAATAGGGGGAAGGGGGATGAGAGGAGGGATGATGGATGGGAGGGCATTCTTGGTGGAAGGGGAGGTTGGAAGTACCCACTATAGAAAAGAGACAGGATCAAGTAGGGAATGGACCAGGTGGGGGGTGGGATGGGTGGGAGGGAATTATAAGCAGCCTTGTACAATATATCTACTATGGTAATATTTTGCATAGCTATACATGTACAACACATACTGAATTAATTATCTCCCCAGAGTGAATGGGTGGCGAGGCAGGAAGGGAATGGATCTGAAATTCAAGGTCTTAAAATTAAATGTTTCAAATATATATATAAATACTATTATCAATACTCTTTTGCATGTAATTGGGAGATAAGATGTGCAGGCATTGGGGCACAGAGGCTCACCTTGCTCTAATGGAAAAGTCGAAAGGGGTATGGGAGAAGATATGGGAGAGAGCAGATTGGAGGAAGGGATATCTTGTGGGACTGCTATTCTGGGATGGTGGGTAGGGGGAAAATGGGTAAAAAAATTGTAACTCAAAATCTGGCAGAAATAAATGATGTAAACCAGAAGTTAATAAAGCATTTGTTTAATTAAAGAAAAAATGACACTGTTCTTTCCACCATCCTAACATTATTTTTTCATATGTGTAGCCTCTAGACAGAATGGACCTTGGGTGGAAAAGAAAGGGTATAAGCATTTTGTTATCTGTCATTTAATTCTCACAACAGTCCTGAAAGGTAGGTGAGTTATCTCCATTTTACATCAGAATAACCTGAGACAAATAGAGGTTAAGTGACTTGCCCAGAATTACAAAGCTACTGTGTGTCTGAGGTTGTACTTGAACTCAGGTCTTCCTGACTCCAGGATCAGCATTCTATCCACTGCTCCACCTAGCTGCCTCTGTTAAGGATTAGGAAAGGAGATCTCATATGTAAAATGAAGGGTTTGTATTAAATAACTTCATGGTGGGACAGCTAGGTGGGGCAGAGAATAGAGCACTGGCCCTGGAATCAGGAGGACCTGAGTTCAAATCTGACCTCAGGCACTTAATATGCTTACTAGCTGTATGACCTTGGGCAAGTCACTTAATCCCAATTGCCTTGCCTTCCCCCCTCCAAAAAAAAATACGTGAATGACCTCATGGATCACTTATAGCTCTATATCTATGATTCTATATGTCTTCATCCCCTGGAGTGGAATTTCTTCCATCCTTCCTTCCTTCCTTCCATCCTTCCTTTCTTCCTTCCTTTCTTCTCCCCTTCCTTCTTTCTTTCTTTTGTTTCCTTCTTTCTTTTTTCTCTTTCTTTCTTCCTTTCTTAACTGACTTTCCTCTGTGCTCCTCCCACCCCAAATTAATGATACATTCTTTGAAGACAAGATCTGTGTCATATACACCATTATTTCCATAGCATTCAGCACATGACCTTTATGCCAGTAGGGGATTAATAAATGCTTGGTGGATGGAATTACAACAAATGGTTCCAGTGACAGAACTTGTTTGGTGTAATGAATATTGCTTGGTGTAATGGTAAGCAAAGAAATAATTCACACCTTGTTTCAGCTATTGAATTAACACCTTGTTTCAGTTCAAGTTTCTTTTGAGCCTTGTATCAGTTTATTAAGAAACAACATGTGAACCCCACAACTTGTGAACCCCTTAAATAGGAAGGGGAGGAGCTGATGATCATATATTTGGAGAATTTCCAGGCTAGAGACAGAAGAACTGAGAAGAGGATTCTTGTGGTGGCAGAGTCAAGAAAGAGAAAACTTGTGCTATAACAGCACTCTGTCTGCTCTGTGTTGATGTTTATTTCTGATACCTTGTACAGAAGCTCTGGGACCTTACTGGAAGCCCTGAAAGATGATATTCTGGTTGTATATTTACAGAAGTCCTGGAGGAGGGTTTTGGAGTTCCTGTCACTTTATTGATGATTTGTGCTGACCTCATGGACCTTATTGGTGGGTCTGAGTTGATTTCACAGACAGATAGTGAATTGATGATGGTGCCAGCAATGTTTATGAATATTATTGTGCCTCTGTCAAGTTTGCCTTCCCAGAAACAGGAACTGTGAAGGATTTGAGGTGGACTGGACACTGTGAACTTCAACATGGAACAGTAATTGGATGAAGAACTGGGTGAGGAGCTGGACAAGGAACTGAGAGCTTCCTGTCTTTGAACCCAGGTCACAGTTGGAGCTAGGACCATGGAAGAGGAACCATGGAAGCTGAGAGCCAGCCTTGAGTCAAGCTGAAAGAAGACTTTACTTGGATACTGTGTACTGACTGAGAAGATTATGACTTACTGTGACCTAGGGGTGGAGAACTTTGACTTTTGTATTTTGTGATTGGATTAAGGATTTTGTGATTGAGTAAATGAATGTACTTTGTTTAAAACTATATGACCACTTTGGTGAAAACTATATGGCCATTTTAATGAGAAATTGTTGAGTTGTGTCATGGAGAATACTGTATTTTCTGTGATAAGTTGTAACATTGTGAGTGCTGTAATTTTCTGTAAAGGTTTTGTTCTGATTTATTAATGAATCAATAGAATTCGTTATACTATGTAATCAGAATCTTGAAAGCTGTTCACAGCAGCAGTCCTCTGGAAAGCTGCTCATGCTTGGCTTTACACTTGGCTTACCTAAAAAGTCTTTTTCTTTTAAATTTCCCTCATAGTGGCTAGATAACTGACTTCCTAAAAACTGAATGGAGTCTTACACATAAGAAAATACCTTACGAGTAATTGGACTCAGAGCTAAGGTCAAGTCAAGCTAAGTCAACAAGCACTTACTAGGTTCCTACTATATGTCAGGCACTTTGATAAGTGCTGATGATTCAAAGAACGATAACTCTCAAAAAGTTTGCCTTGTACCCTCACATCAGATTCTTAAGGAATCTAGCAGGAAAAACAGCATGTAAAGAGCTATGCATGAAAAATGATAGATAGATCGATAGATAGATAGATAGATAGATAGATAGATGCTAGATAGAGATAGATAGGAATAGATAAATATTGATATAGATAGATAGAAATAGATAGATATTGATATTGATATGACATTGATGTCAAACTTAGATAGAAATGGGAATCTCTGAACCATACACAAGTATCCTTATGGGCTGCGTATTTACTTAGAAAACCACAAATTTATATTATATATATTTTACTATATTTCTATTTTTTTGTTAAAAAATTTTCCAGTTATATTTTAATCTAGTTCTGGGACCCTACATGTTTTTTCACCTCTGACATACAGTATAAAAATAAGGGTAGTCTTGGAGGAAATGCACTCAGATTAAGGAAGAATAGGAAAGGATTCTTACAGAAGATATTTTAGCTGAGGAATCCAGGAGATGGAGATGAGGAGGGAGAGCATCCCTGGCATGGGAGATATCCAGGGAAAATGCTTGGGGTCAGGAGATGGAGGGTTTTGCAAGAAATTGCAATGTGGTCAGAATCACTGTATCACAGAATACATGGAAGGGAATAAGGTGTAAATAGATTGTAAAGGCAGGAAGTAGCCCAGATTCAAACTCAAATGACATAGGTTCAAATCTTGGATTGTTAGCCTCTGAGAGCCTCACTTTCTTCATTGATTAAATGGGTGCATAACAATAGGTTAGAGAAAACCCTCATGGAATACTTATGAGAAAAGAGTTGTGTATAGCATAAAACACTATGAAAATGGGAGCTTGTTGCTGGAGTGGTGATATCAGTCATTATGTAACCTAGGCCAAAAGAGATTCTAGAAATCACTGAATCTTGTTTTGCAGATGAGGAAACTGAGGTCCAAAAAGGGAAAATAAATTGCTGTATACCTGTCAGTAACAGAGCTAAAGCAATACAGGGGCAATAGGCTTTATTTTTGTTAATTTTAAAATGTATTTTAAACTTAAAATACAAAATGAGAAAAGAAGAAAAAAACACTCCCATCTATACAGCAGAATGTAAACCTATTTCTGTTTCAAGTAAACCCTACTATACATTGTTTTCAAAATGGCCCAGCTTTTCTTTGGTGCTAGGTTTTCTTTTACTCTCTGCTGTGACTTTTTACTTTATTTCAGCCCTCCCCTGCCCTCCACCATAAAGAGGGCTGCAATTAGGCATAAATATATATATATATGTATACACACACACATATGCCAGACCATACTGTGCTAATTTCCACTTCTCATCTGCTTCTCTGAAGGTGAATAGCCTCTTCCTTTATAATAAGTTCAAGACTTGCCATGTTTTTCTAAATCAGCTAAATCATCATTTCCCACACCACAGCAATATTCCAGCACAGTCACATCCTATCTGAGAAATTGTATATGAAAGTTTGTTCCCCAAACTTTCTGCATTCCTTCTATTCTTGGCTCCATAGGTTTTATTTATACAAAAAAAATTGAATTTAAAATTATAAAGGTTTTCCATTTTAGATTTCAATAATGCTCTCACCTTATTGTTTAAGGTCTGATGCTACTGAATCTGTTTCCTTTACAGCTTTTTTTCCCCTGGTTTCTTTGAAGTTCTTGACCTTTCCTTCTTTCAAACAAACTTTGTTGTTATTTTTTCTAAATCAGTAAGATAAGTCTTTAGTGCTTTAATTGGGACGGCATTAAATGAAAAGATTAATTAAGTAAAATTGTCATTTTTTATTATATTGGCTTTACCTACCCATGAACAATAACTATTATTTCAATTATTTAGATCTGACTTTATTCATTTAAAAAGTGTTTTCTGTTTATATTCATATAGTTCCTGTGTCCGTTTTAGCAGATATACTCTCAGGTATTTTTTTTAATATCTAGTTATTTTTAAATGGTCTAAAACAATATTCAATAATATTGCTGACAATGTAGTTTCCCCTATTTTTCTCTTTTGATTATATCTATTTTAACTTTAACTTTGTCAGAGATCATGGCCATTACCCCTGCTTTTTTTACATAATAAATTCTACTCCTGATCTTTATTTTGTCTTTGTGTGTATCTCTCATTTTTATAGCATTTTCTGAAAGCATCATAATTTTGAATTCAAATTTTTAATCTGCTATAAGTTTCCATTTTATGAGTAAATTGATCCCATTCACATTCTCCCTTTTGCACCTCAAATAATTATTCTTTTAAACTATTCCTAAATGGTTTTACTTTTTAAATTCATATCATTCTCAGGTTTACCCCAATCTTTCTTATCAACTACCCAAGTATTGATAAGAATCTTACATGTGCATTTTACACATATAAAAAGTAAACAGTCTGTCCTTATGGGTCCCTTATGTTCAGTCTTTTTTTTTTTTTGACAAACTCTTGAAAGTCTGAGAGTTTATCAAATGTCCATTGTTTTTTTCATTCAGGATAATATTTAACTTTGCAGGGTATGATATTTTTGGCTGGAGTCCCAGTTCTTTTGTTCTTTTATATGTCGTGTTCCAAGACCAACAGTCCTTTAATGTCTCTGCTGCTAGGTTTTGATTAATTCTAATTGTGGCACCATTATATTTAAATTGCTTTAATCTTGATGCTTTTAATATTTTTTCCTTGCACTGGGGGTTTCAGAATTTGAATATGATATTCCTGTGAGTTTTCTTCATAGGATCTCTTTTAAATGGTGATAGGTAGATTTTTTTTTTCTATTTCTACTTTCCTCTCTTGTTCTAGTACTTCAGGACAATTTTCTTTGATAATTTCTTATGATATTTTGTCACAATTCTTTTTTGAATCACAATTTTCTGTTAGTTCAATTACTTTTTTAATTTTCTCTTCTTCATCTATTCTCCAAAACTTGTTTTTCTTACAAGATGTTTCACTTTCTCTTTTATTTTTTCATTATTCACATTTTGCTTAATCACTTCTTGGTCTCTTATAATTTCACTGGCTTCACTCTGCCCAATTCAAATTTTCAAAGTCTAATTTTCTTCCTTAAGATTCTGAATTTCATTTTCTAATTAGTTAACTTTCCTTTCATATCCTTCTTGTTTTTCTTGGATTATTCTTATTTTCTTTTTTAGTTTCTCCTCCATTTCTATCATTTGATTTTTGAAGTCTTTTTTAAGACCTTCTATGAATTCTTTTTGCATAGGTGACCATTTAATGTTGTTCTTTGGGGGTTTCTTTACTTCAGTATCCACTTCTAAGGATCATCTCTCTTCTCATAATAGGTTTCTAGAGTTGGATTCTTTCTTCTTGCCTATGCATTTTTTGTGGTGATATCCTAATTATCTGTAGTCACCTCTAGCCCTGGGGTGTGGGAAATGGTGCCTCTTGCCTCATATCTTTAGTTCCCTTTAGCCTGAAACCAAAGCCAAATCTCCAGCCCCCTGTAAGTGCCCATGGTCAGGGGTTTTCTGCTCCACTGGTTCTGCACTCACACTCAAATGGGTGTGTGCCCATTCTTTCTCACTCCCACCAATCTCCACAGCACATCTGGGTCTGGCATTCTTGGTCAGCAAAGGTTCCCTCAATCTTCCTGAGCTCAGACATCCATCTCCCCTCTCTATATAGGGGTAAAAGTTCAAGTGGCTGTGGTCTAGGTAGCCTCTCAAACCAACTAACCCTAGGGCTTGTTGCTTGTTTTTTAAGAGGCTAGCCACTTGATTTTAAAACAGAACCTAACTTAGGGGTGTTTACTCTTCACAGGGAAGAAATCTCCTCTTAAAATTTTTCTTCTGGTCACAAATTGTCAGGAGAGGATCCTGGTTATGCCCCTGTTCTTATTTATCTCCACCCACACTTTGCTTTCCTTAAGGTACTATTTTACCTCTGAGGGGGAGAATCTTGAGAGCTCTGAATTTTCTGACCTACTCCATCATCTTCCCAGAATCCCCTCTCCAACTTTTGAAATTTTTGCCTTTGTATCCCCAGAACTTAGCACAGTGTTCAGCACAACATAGGCAGATGATAAAAACTTCTTAATGTGATCAGACTTGATTTTAAGTGAGCCTAAAGGTGATCTTATGTGCTAATATTATGTCCTTATGTCCTAATTCAACTATAAAAATCATTAATTTTGTTCACCTGTGCAACAGTTCACAGAATATTAAATATAAAAGATTTATCCTAATCTGCAGAGGCAGTAAAGCTTGGAGTCAAGAAGACATGAGTTCAAATCCTGCATTAGACACTTACTAATTATATGACCCTAGATAAGTCATTTAGCTTCTCTAGGACTCCATTTCCTTAACTATGAAATGAGGAAATTGGATCTGATGTCCTCAGTGGTCCCTTCTAGCTCTGAATCTATGAGTCTATGCCTTGACTTTGTACATTTCTTTTTGAAGTCTATTAAAAAAAAAAGATAATAAGAATGGAATGAATAATTGTCATCACCATTCCCCTCCAAGTCCAAACAATTATTCATGTCATGAGGCAAGAACAGAGACAAAGACAAAACTCTTCAGCCAGGGTGATACATAGTTGAAACTCTGCACTCACTGAGACTGTTCCCGAGTTTTGAAGGCCTGATCAGAACCCTGAAATGTTAGCTAATTCAGCTTTGTATCCTCAGAGCTTAGAACAGTGTCTAGTTCAATACAGGCACATAATAATGCTTTTTGACTTGATTTGATTTGCCTTTAAGTGAGCCTACATGAGGGGATCTTATGGTGATTGAGTTGAAACTACTCCAGTGAATCTAAGGAAAAGACAAGATGGTATAGAGTTTTGAGTTGACCCAACTCAAAATCATCTTGAAGATGAACTGACATGGAGAATAGTGTAACAAGTAGAGTTCTTTACCAAGTGGTACCAAATGAAGTCAAGATACATTGGAATAAATGAGAAATGACAAGACCACCATACCTGTTAGACATGCTTCAATGCAAATAGTGCTGACCACTAAAATGGGCAAACCAAGAACATCCATAAATTGGCCTAAATATATGAATATTTTCATTATGTGCCAGCACTATATCAAAACAAAATTGGGAACAGATCTTGTCAGTTTTAGACAAGGGCTTATATTGCTTTTTTGTTAACATTACCTTAACTCTATCCAAGTTACATAATAACCTACTGCCAAATAGTAAAGGGCAACTATAAAATAAAATTTAAAAACCATTCCTAAGCCTCTATTAGATCAAATAATGTAAGAGATGAAATCAAGAAGTTACAAAAATCTAAAGAGGGAAGACTTGAAGAGACTAAAGTTACTGAAAAATCTTCACTTAATGCAAACTCCAGAAATTACAAAACCACCCTTATACTGGGATTCTGGAAACTTCTTTTTGAGTTGATGGCATGAACCCAATGAACTGATCAATTAACCCAAAAGATAGCATTTCAAAAAAGCTGGGATCTGCTATAACCATCATGAATAAATGTTTTTCCCTATAATATTTGGCAGAGAGTTTAAAAACATTTCTGTATCTGTACAGGGCAGTAAATTTCAGCACCATTGCCACAGTAAAAACCATAAGGGAAAGTCTGAGCCACCTGCATACACCCACCCTTATTTTCAAGAATCAAACAGCATCATGATAGAAGCAACTTGACACATAGGAATCATAAATTTAAAGGTAGAAGAAATCTTAGAGGCTGAGGCCAGTGTCTTCACTTTACAGATGAGGGAACTGAAGTTGAGAGGATAAGTGACTTGCCCAGGGTCACACATCTAGGAACTGTCTTAGGAAGTATTTGAAAATCTAATGAAAGGCACCCAAAGATTATACCAATATCAAGCCAGTACACATGATTTTTAAAAAGAAAAAAAAACTTGATGTCATATTGTCCAATTAAAGACAATGGAAAACAAGTGTGAGAAAAATAATCCAAAAATAAAGCTATTATAATTTTAGATTTAATTTAACTTAATTTTTAATTATCAGTTGGAAGGAAAAGTCAGAAGTTTAATGCAACATAATGAGTCAAAGCAGGTATGCAAAAAATATACAATTTAAAATAAATCTAGGCCATTTATTCCAGCAACTTGGTAGGCAGAGAAATCAAAGGTGAGAGAGAGCCCCCACAGGAGGGGCATATGGAAAATTTCTGTTCATCTATATGAGAAGTCCACTACAATGAAAACTTATGTTGGAGCAAATGAGAAGAAGAAAGCATATGTACCATTAATATGATGAATCATGGAATACTAAGGTGAAAGGTTGTGATTGTACTACCTGACACTCTTGATTCTCAGCAAAACTGAATTGCCTAAAAAGACTGGAAGATATCTATAACCAAAATAAAAGCCAATTATTGAATTATTGCACTTAGGGATTGATTAAGGGGGAAAACATTTATTAAGTGCTTATTACATGCTAGACAATGGTGCTAAGAGCTGGGTTACAATTTTTTTTTAAAGAGTCAATCCTTTCAAGGATCACCTTTTAATAAGTGAAAACAACAAACTAAAGGAATGGCTACTAGGAAAAGGACTTTTTGTCCGGTGGGGAATTGAGGGGGAGTCACCAGAGATGGGTAACTTATATGCAAGATAATCAACTTATAAACCCTTCACGGAACTAATGGTATTTCTGTGCTCAGAGAAAGAATCAAAAGTGTGCATGTATGGGGGAGATGAAGGAAAAATTTCATTTTATCCCCTCCTGCTTCTATGCATTTGTGCACACCTCCTGCATACCTGGAATTGACATTTCTCCTCCATTAAAAACAAGGTTTAGCCTCCACCTTACCCATGATCCCATTCCTAACTCCTTTAGCAAGAAGAGATCTTTCCCTCCTTGAATCTCTCAGATCACTCATTTTCCCCATTCTCATAATCATTCTCTGAAGTTTATTATAGTCTTTTTAACACATTTATCTCCACTCTCCTCCTCATAGTATAAGCTCGTTGAAGGCCAAGATTATCTTTTCCTCGCCTCTGTTTTCTTTTTCTCTCCTTTCCTTTCCTTTCCTTTTTATACTCTCAGCACTTTACATGGAAGATGCTTAAGTAAATGTTTGTTGGGCTTAATTGGATTGTAAACTACTTTTCTCTGAACTTTTTCTTCTGGTCTTATCCCATTACTAGTCTATAAGCTCCATGAATGTAGGGATCACATTTTATCTACATTTTTTTCCTGACCTAGCCCCAAACACAGAACTGAATACATAGTAAGTACTTAATACATGTGCACCAAATTAGATTGAGTTGAAATGAATTAAATTATTCCTGTCTTCACAATTGCACTTTGGGGGTTTTGTTGAGCTACACTACACTACATTACTGTCCACTACAATCCAGCACACTTTTATATAAATATCCCTCCCTATACCCAAGTTTTTGTCCTTCTATTGTTCTTCTATAGTCTTTTTTTGTTCCTTTGTTTCTTTCTTTTTTCTTTTTCTTTCTTTCTTCTCTTATTACTTCCTTTCTTTATTTCTTCTTTCCTTCCTTCCTTCTTTATTTTTTTCTCTTCCTTTTCTTCTAAAATTTATATTTTATTTTGAAAAGTTAATCTCTAATCAACATCATGGAATTTGTGACTAAGTTTTGCTACTGTCGATTCTTTTTTTTAAAGACTTAAAAGGGAATTAATCACAGTTCCAAATGTAGTAAAGCAAGCAACAGTATGATAGAATTTATTGAACTAGTATCAGTTTTAATTAAGTATGACTTTTCAACCAAACAAATATTTCCCACTCTCTGGGGCCCCAAGGCCTGTTTCCATAAGGTGGTCAATCCTTCAGTTCCAATGCCTGGCTCCACAGAAAGGCTCCATCAAGCCACACATTGCCTAGTCAGACAGGGCACCAGAACCATTTACATCTCCCACCAGGCAGATCATCAGCTGTGGCAACCTTGATTGCATTTTCCAATGAAGCCAAGATATAGGCTATTCTGCTCTCAGCCCTGTTTCAGCCAAAAGAATTTAGGGGGAGCCATCTGGTTCTAATGATATGGAACTCAAACACTCGATTTTCTTTTTACTGTGTTCAAAACAATAACATCTTTTGACATATTTACTTTTGACCTGCTTTAAGAAAACATGCCCACTCCATTAAGGAAAATAAGTGTGCATTTCAGAGGGCCCAATCTCTCAACCCTGAAGATTCCTAAAATGTTTAAGATTGAAAATGACAGTTGGCTTTCCCCCAAGAGAGCTCAGAGAAAACAATAAAGAATACTATCCATTTTAGTGAACATACTTAGTGAGTCGATTCTGTGTGGGAGGTGACAACAGCACCTAACCATGATGAGAGAAGACAGGAAATATGTGGGTACCTTCTAAGAGCAATTCCAACTTTAAAATCATTTTATTGACACATTGTGTTTTTATACAACCATTTCCCAATATTCCCTTTGTCCCCAGCATATTACTATGGCTAACATAAAAGGAAAAAAAATCAACAAAACTATTCAACTGAGAGAGTATATAGCATTTTGCATGTTTTTTGCATCCAATTAGTCAATCAATAAGCAATCACTTATCACCTATCTTGTGCCAGCCAGTGGTCACCTACATTGTGAATACTAATACAAAAACAAATAGTCTCTGCCCTCAAGGAGCTTATATTCTATTGATGGAAATATTATACAAAATATAAGCAAAATGAAAACCAAATACAATATAACAAATGCAACAAATAAATACAACACAATTTGGGGAGAGAGGAAGGTACTGATAGGGGGATCAGGAAAAGCCTCATGTGGAAGATGACCTTTGAGCTGAACTTTGAAGTAAACCAGTGTGATAAGAAAATTTCTGGCTCAATTTTATTACTGCCATTTACTAAAGATGAAAAGCTCACAAAACTAGTTAGAACCTGAAAAAAACAAGCTGAGACATCGATTTTAGCCCCTGTGTTACCTGCCTAGTTTTTGCTCTGTCTGCAAATGTAGTTTGGGATATTAGTTATAGCTCTGGAATCTATTGGCAGGTATCCTATTTTACCTAATTCAGATCTTCCTTTCTGCCATCTGTTCTTTTGTCCATAAATCATCATCTTCCTTTATTTACCCTTTGAAATTACACTGTACCTATCCTATTTTATATAACCAAAACCTATACAAAGATGCCGAAACTGCTGCTCAAAGTTCAGTAGTTTTTATATAAAGTGAGCCTGGATTTTGAACATAGTAATCTGTTTTTAATCCTATCTTTACACTGATGATTATATAATTGCTAGCAGTAGTATCAAGGAATTTTGAGACAATTTTTGTCACAGTAGGGATTCTAAGACATCAAGGTGAGGTGGGAGTGTATTCCAGGCATGAGGGGGAAGCCAACAAGGTTAATATGGCTGGACAGTAGTTCGTTAAGGGGAGTCATGTATAATAGGGTCAAAAAGATAGATTGGCGCTAAAGTGTGAAAGGTCTTAAAAGCCAAACAAATAAAAAATTAAAGAAAAATAAAGTATAATTATCAAGAAAGAGCTAAGTAATGAAATCAGTTCTCTCATGTTTATAGGCTATTTTGGAGGGAACTTGGTTTTGTTTTTTGAAGAGAGGGATTTAATTATGGTGTAAAATAAAAGACAAAGAGGAATCATTGGGAGGCTAAAGATTTAAGGGGAACTAAAATAATCAGTAGATATGACAGAGGAAGAAATTAATAAATACTTAATGGACCAAAGCTAGATAAAAACAGTTAACATGCATAAAGTGCTTTTCAAACCTTAAAGCTCTATATAAACACTAGGTATTGTTATATAAATAAGGGAATCAATAACTTTAATTGGAAGAAATAAAGTGAGAGGTTATATGAATGGGTAGGAGGGGTTAAGCTACAGAAAGGAGAGGAGATACATGCCTTCTAAGTCCCTAGTTAACCTATGAAAGAAAGAAAATGGCATTCTCTCAATAAAAGTTGCAGCTTTGGGAGAACATGATAAAGTCAGGGAAGGGAAAGACTTGAACAGGAAAAATCAAAGTAAGGCTCTCTAAGGGGAAAGGGAAAGATGCCACCACAGAACATTGCCCTGCAAGAGAATGTGTATGTTTTCATTAAAAGAAGAGACTTTTTATTGAGTTTCTTCTGGTGGGAATTTGCACATTAGAAAATGAAGAAAAATAACAAGGAGGAAAAGCAAAAGAAAACTTATTAGGAACCATTATAACAAATTTGTTCACTTTCTCTAAAATAGTGATATGCCTTTGTGAGCCATATCACAGGGGAAAATGTTACAACATTGATACAAGCAATAATGTAGAAATATGATAGAATAATGATAAATTTGATACTTCAGGATTTTTATTCTCATGAGGAATAAAGATAATAAAGGAAGGACAAGTAATAAATCAGTAGCACAAATCAGAAAATAAAATACAGAATATACTAGAAGGGAAAAAGTAATAGGGAGAAAAGCAAAGGATTTTTTTTTAAGAAATGGGTACAGCAAAAGAATGTCATTTAAAATAAAAGCTTAGAGGGGATATTTAAACACTTCCACTTAATTTGGAGACAATATTTTCATATTTCCATTTAATTAGGCACAGGGAGAGAAGGGATAAAAGAGAAGTAGAATTTGGCAAAAAAAAATTTAATAGAAAGAAAAATGAACAAATTAAGTCTATTCAAAGAATATAAAATAAGCCACAGAAATGGAAGTTGGGGGGAGAGACTGTGAAAATAGATTAGTATTAAAGACTAATCAAAAAACTAATCACAGGGAAGCAGTACTGATTTTAAAGAGGAAATGGATGAAGATTTAAATAAAAGAAATAATGAAGGGAAATATTTTTAAAAATCAATAGTTGTCATTTTAAATGTGAATGGGTTAAACAATTCAGTAAAATGAAAGAGAATTGCAGAGTGGCTTTAAAAAATAAAGTCCAAAATCTATAATATACAAGAAACACATCTAAAAATAAATTAACATACAAAATGATCATTAAAAACTAAAACAATATTTGCTGCACATCGACTGATTCCAAAAAATTAGGTACAGCAATTATGTTATCAGACAAAACAAAAAAGTAATAATACCAAAAGACAGATGGGAAAACTACATAGTGCTTAAAGGTATCATGTGCAGTAAATCAAGGTCAATATATAAACTAAATAGCATAGTATCTAAAGTTATGAAGGAAAAATTCACTAAATTGCAAAAAAAAAAAAAAGCATAAATAGCAACACAATAATTTTAATGTTCCTCTCTCTGAACTGACAAATTTCATAGAAAGAGAAGTAAAAAATATATATATATAGAACCAAACAAACTTTTGGAAAATATAGACCTGAAAGACTTAGAGCATTTTTTGAATGGAACAAAGAAGAGTAAGGATCTCAAAGGATTTATCAGTGGAACAGCTGTTATCTCAGTTTCCACCAAGATGAAAAGATTATCTCTGGGTTCAGTGACAGATTGTGTTTGTCATGCAAGGAGTAGTCTAATAAAATACAAAGAGTCTCTTTACCTGTATATGAATATCTTCAGCCACAGAAACTCATGAAATTCAACTGTGGTGTGGAATCATAGGGATCTTGTTATCCTTCATCCTGTTTTGAAAAAGAATTAATGACATTACAGAGTAATGTCTTGATTTGCATATAAATTGTATTTAAGTGAGACAAAGTTGAAAAGTCATCAACCTCACTCTGTCCTCCAGAATCATCAAAGTCCAGTGCCAAGCCATAAGTCAGGACATCTGGCAATGACCCAGGACTCAGTGGGTGACCTCTACCTTTCTAAATTAAGGTCTTTCCCAGATTGGTTGGGATCTACTGAAGTAGAGGGAAAACCTCTGCCAATGAAATCATATAACACTTGAAACATTTACATTGCTCAAACTGGAAGGAAAAACAAGATTCATCTAGTCCAATAATCTCTTTTCATAGAAAACTAGATCATAGGGAGTAATTATCCAAGGTCACATGATTAGTTAGTGGCAAGATTATAACAATTTTGAAAAGGTGAACAGGTTTTGAAAGATACAACTGCCTAGATAGTCGACATTGAGTTGTGCAATCTGTATGTTATAGAAAAGTAAACACATTAATTGAGGCTTATGAGATATTTTTGGGAGAGATAATATAAACTTATAGTGTACCTTGTACTCAGAGAAATTACTGTAGGATAACTTATGAAAGAAAGAAAATGGCATTCTCTCAATAAGACTTGGAGTTTTGGGAAAACATGATAAAGTCAAGGAAGGGAAGATTGTGAGGGAAGCTTAGGTGCTACACTAAAAAGAGGGAAGTTGGGGGAGAAGGAAATTTGTTGTTCTTTCCATTTACACTAACTGCAGTCATTGCACATGTTGTTTTCCTGGTTCTATTTATTTCACTTTGTATCAATTCATATAATTCTTCCTATGTCCCTTTCTACTCATCACATTCATCATTCCCTACAGCACAATAAAATTCCATTATATTCATGTACCACAACTGATTTAGCCATTCCTTAATCATTATGTTTCAATTTTTTAAATTAATTTGTTAGTTTAGTTTCACTTAACAAGATTCAATTATACAGTTCCTTGATTTTCAAATTTCCTTTACTTCCCCTCCCCCCACCCCCCACGACAGCATATAGCCCAGTATAGGATCTGCAAATACATTCATATTAGACATTATTCCAATTACAAAGGCGTATTACACTAGGTGGGATGAAAGATGGTAAAGAAGAAATAAAACCAAACAATGAAAAGAAAAAGATCATTTAGTTTACTTCCATCAGGATTCAGGCTCAGTTCTTTCTAGTTATATCTCTGGATGGCGCATTTCTCTCTTTCTTGAGTCTTTCGGGGTTGACTTATATCACTACTTTGCTGAAAAGAGTCCAGTCTGTCATAATTGGTAATCACAGATATGGTATGTCTGTGATTGTATACAAATTTCTTCTGATTCTACTCTTCTCACTCAGCACCAGTTTGTATAAGTCTCTCCAGGTAATGATGAAATCTGTCACCTCCTCATTTCTTATAGCACAATAATATTCCATTACATTCATATACCACAACTTGTTTAGCCATTCCCCAATTGATGGGCACTCCTTTAGTTTCCAATTCTTTGCAACTACAAAAAGGGCTGCTATAAATATTTTTGTACATATGAGTCTTTTTCCCACTTCTGTGATCTCTTTGGGATATAACCCTAGAAGTGGTATTGTTGGGTCAAAGGGTATGAAATTATTTATGTTCCTTTGGGCATAATTCCAGATTGCTCTCCAGAATGGTTGGATAAGTTCACAACTCCATCAGCAATGTATTAGTGTTGCAATTTGTCCACATCCTCTCCAGCATTTGTCACTTTCTTGTTTTTTCATCTTAGCCAATCTGACTGGAGAGTTGTGGTATCTCAGAGTTGTTTTGATTTGTATTTCTCTAATCAATAGTGATTTAGAGCATTTCTTCATATGTTTATAGATATCTTTAATTTATTTCTCTGAAAACTGCCTGTTCATATCCTTTGACCATTTATCAATTAGGGAATGACTTGTATTCATATAGATTTGGCTCAATTCTCTATAAATTTTAGAAATGAGTCCTTTATCAACCAGAGACACAAGTTGTGAAAATTCTTTCCCAATTTCCCACCTCCCTCTTCATCTTGGTTACATTGGCTTGGTTTGTACAGAAGCTATTCAATTTAATGTAATCAAAATTATCCATTTTGCATTTTATAATGCTCTCTAATTCTTGTTTGGTCCTAAAGTCTTCCCCTCTCCACAAATCTATCAGGTAAACTGTTCCTTGCTTTCCCAAATTGCTTACAGTATCATCCTTTACACCTAGATCATGCACCCATTTAGACTTGATTTTGGTATATGGTGTTAGATAATGGTCTATGCCCAGTTTCTGCCATACTGTATTCCAGTTTTCCCAGCAGTTTTTGTCAAATAATGCATTCTTATCCCAAAAACTGGGGTCTTTGGGTTTATCAAACAATAGATTACTATATTCATTAACTGCTGGGTCTCCTTCACCCAATCTGTTCCATTGATCCTCTACTCTACTCCTCTGCCAGTACCAAGCAGTTTTAATGACTGCTGCTGCATAATACAGATTAAGATCTGGCATAGCTAGTCCACCTTCCCTAGAATTTCTTTTCATTAATTCCCTTGATATTCTAGACCATTTTTTTTTACAAATAAATTTTGTTATTATTTTGTCTAACTCTAAAAAGTGTTTTGGGTTTTTTTTGTAAATTGATTGGTATAGTACTAAATATATAGTTTAGTTTGGGTAAAATTGTCATTTTTATTATATTAGTTCGACCCAGCCATGAGCAATTGATATTTTCCCAACTATTTAGATCTGATTTTATTTGTGTGAGAAGTGTTTTGTAGTTGTGATCATATAGATTCTGTGTTTGTTTTGGCAAGTAGATTCCCAAATATTTTATAATGTCTACAGTGACTTTAAATGGGATTTCTCTTTCTGTCTCTTGCTGTTGAGTTTCATTAGAGATGTACAGGAATGCTGAGTATTTATGTGGGTTTATTTTATATCCTGCAACTTTGCCAAATTTATTTAATTGTTTCAAGTAGTTTTTTACTTGATTCTCTAGGATGCTCTAAGTATATCATTATATCATCTGTGAAGAGTGATAGCTTGGTCACTTCTTTGCCTAATTTGATTCCTTTGATTTCTTTTTCTTCTCTAATTGCTACTGCTAGTGTTTCTAGTACCAGATTGAATAAGAGGGGTGATAGTGGACACCCTTGTTTCACTCCTGATTTTATTGGAAAGGCTTCTAGTTTATCCCCATTACATATAATACTTGATGATGGTTTTAAATAGATGCTATCAACTATTTTAAGGAAGGCTAAATTTATTCCTATACTTTCTAGTGTTTTTAATAGGAATGGGTGTTATACTTTGTCAAAAGCCTTTTCTGTATCTATTGAGATGATCATGTGGTTTCTGCTAGTTTTATTGTTGATATGCTCAATTATACTGATGGTTTTCCTAATATTAAACCATCCTTGCATTCCTGGAATGAATCCTACCTGATCAGAGTGTATTATTTTTGTGATAAGTTGTTGGAGTCTTTTGGCTAATATTTTATTTAGAATTTTTGCGTCTAAATTCATGATGGAAATTGGTCTATAATTTTCTTTCTCTATTTTATCTCTTCCTGATTTAGGAATCAGTACCATATTTGTGTCATAGAAAGAGTTTGGTAGGACTCTTTCTTCACTAATTTTCCCAAATAGTTTGTAGAATATTGGAATCAATTGTTCTTTAAATGTTTGATAGAATTTACTAGTAAACCCATCTGGCCCTGGAGATTTTTTTCCTAGGGAGGAGATTTTTTTCCTAGGGAGTTCATTGATGGCTTGTTTGATTTCTTTTTCTGAGATGGGGTTATTTAGGTAATTCACTTCCTCTTCAGTTAATCTGGGAAACTTGTGATTTTGTAAATATTCATCCATTTCACTAAGATTGTCATATTTATGTGCATACAATTGGGAAAAATAATTCCTAATTATTTTTTTATTTCCTCTTCATTGGAGGTAGATTCACCCTTTTTATTTTTGATACTCATAATTTGATTTTCTTCTTTCTTTTTTTATCATATTGACTAAGGGTCTATCAATTTTGTTGATTTTTTTCATAAAACCAGCTCTTGGTTTTATTTATTTATTCAATAGTTTTCTTAATTTCAATTTTATTAATCTCTCCTTTGGTTTTCAATATTTCTAATTTAGTACTAAATTGGGGATTTCCAATTTGTTTTTTTTCTAGCTTTTTCAATTTCATGTCCAATTCATTGACCTCCCTTCTGTCTGCTTTAATTAAGTATGCACTCAGGGATATAAAACTTCCCCTGAGAAGTGCCTTTAGTGCATCCCACAAATTTTGGTATGTTGTCTCATTATTATCATTCTCTTGAATGAAATTATTGATTGTTTCTATAATTTCTTGTTTGACCCACCAATTTTTAGTATTAAATTTTTTAGTTTCCAATTAGTTTTTAGTCTATCTTTTCATGGCCCTATATTGCATATAATTTTTATTGTATCATGATCTAAGAATGATGCATTTAATATTTCTGCCTTTCTGCACTGGATTGTGAGGTTTTTATGCCCTAGTACATGGTCTGTTTTTGAGTATGAACCATTCACTGCTGAAAAGAAAGTAAATTCCTTTTTATCCCCATTCAGTTTTCTCCAGAGATCCATCATATCTAGTCTCTTTAAGATTCTCCTCACCTCCTTAACTTATTTCTTGTTTATTTTGAGGTTATATTTATCAAGTTCAGAGAGGGGGAAATTAAGGTCCCCCACTAGTATAGTTTTGCTATCTATTTCTTCCTCTAATTCCTTTAACTTCTCCTCTAGGAATTTGGATGCTATACCACTTGGTGCATATATATTAAGTAGTGATATTGCTTCATTCTCGATGGTTCCTTTTAGTAGGATATAGTTTCCTTCCTTATCTCTTTTAATTAGATCTATTTTTGCTTTTGCTTTATCTGAGATAAGTATTGCTACCCCTGCTTTTTTTACTTTAGCTGAGGCATAATAATTTTACTCCAACCTTTTACCTTTACCCTGTGGGTATCCCTTTGTTTCAAATGTGTTTCTTGGAGACAGCATATTGTAGGATTATGGTTTTTAATCCATTCTGCTATCCACCTCTGTTTTATGGGAGAGTTCATCCCATTCACATTCACAGTAATGATGACTATCTGTCTCTTCCCCTCCATCCTATTCCCTCCCCTGTTTATGTTTTTGTTTCTTCCTTTTCCCTTCCCCTCCTTGAAGTTTTCCCTTTTGACCAACCCCTCCCTCAGTGTTCCTACCCAGTGATCCCCCTTCTTAACCTACCCTCTCCCCTTACTACTGTTTACCTCCCTTCTAATCCCCCCCTTTAGTCTCCTCCTTTTCACTCCCCTCCTTACCCTTCCACTATCTATAGGACACAATAAGTTTTTATACTTATCAGAGTAAATTACTCCCCATTTGATTCCAAACCAATGAGAGTAAAGTTCAAACAGTGCTCCTCTCCCTCCCTCCTTTTCCTCTATTTAATGAATTTATGTGTCTATTCACATTAGAATCTTAAACTTCACTGATTAAGTTGATCCCTCTTTGAACCAGAACCAGTGAGAATAGTGTTTAAATGATGTTTCTCTCCCTCTTTATTTCCCCTCTTCTATAGTGTGTTTTAATGCCTCTTCAGATGACATATTTTACCTTTTCCTATCTCATCCTTTCCTTTTTCCCATTACAGTCCCTTTGATCCTCTTAATAGTTTTTTTTTAGACTTCAGGTTAGTTCATTCATACCCACACCCTCTATCTAAGTATAGCCCTTTTGAAGGTCATGATAATCATAAAGATTTAGAATATTGACAGTTATCAGCTCCACATATAGGGATGTGAACATTTTGCTCTTGTTGCATCCCAAGTAATGAGCCTGTGTTTGGGGGTGTGGGTGTGTGCATTATGCATGTGTGAGTCTGTGTTTCTCTTATTTTCCTTTTTATGTCTTTCTTTTGTCTTGTAATTGGAGATCAAATTTTCCATTGAGCTCTGGCTTTTTCATCAGGAATGTCTGGAAGTCTTTTATTTCATTAAAAGACCATCTCCTTGCCTGAAAGATTATGCTCAGTTTTGCCGGGTAGTTAATCCTTGGTTGTAGTCCTAGCTCTCTTGCCCTATGAAATATCAAATTCCAGTCCCTCCATTCTTTTAATGTAGAAGCTGCTAGGTCCTGTGTGATCCTAACTGTAGTTCCTCGACATTTGAGTTGCTTCTTTCTGGTTGCTTCTAGAATTTTTCCTTTAATCTTGTAATTCTGGAATTTGGCTACTATATTTCTTGGAGTTTTCTGTTTGGGATCTCTCTCAGGAGGGGTCCGGTGAATTCTATTGATAGCTATTTTATCTTCTGATTCCAGGACCTCAGGACAGTTTTCTTTGACAATCTCTTGAAGGATGTTGTCTAGGCTGCTTTTTTCATCATGGCTTTCTGGTAGACCGATAATTCTTAGGTTGTCTCTCCTGGATCTGTTCTCTAGGTGAGTTATTTTTCCAGTGAGATGTTTTACATTTTCTTCCAATTTTTCGATCATCTTGTTTTGTTTGATTGATTCTTGCTGCATCATAGAGTTCTGAGTTTCAGTTTGATTGTTTCTAATTTTTAGCGAATTATGGTCTTCAGCTAGTTTTTGAAGTTCCTTTTTTAGGGAGGTATTTTCTCCAATTACTTCACTGAGACTTTTTTCCAAGTTGGTCACTGCCTCCCTGATTTGGTCTTTAAAATTTTTCTTAAGCTCCTCCAAGAATGCTAGTTGGGCTTGAGACCAGATAATGTTTCCTTCTGTGGTCTCAGGTGTGGGTAGAGAGTCTATATTGTCCTGTGTATTTAGTTGTTCTTGCCCTACATAGTAGGCTGGAATATATTTTCTTGCCTTCCCCTTCTCTTTTTCAGCTTCCTTCCTTCCCATTGTGACTTCCTGTTTCTTAGTTTCTCAGGCTATGAGTTTAGGGCCTGATCCTTGACTTTGAATACCTCTGGGTGGCTAGTTTATGGCTATGTCAGGGAAGTCAGTGAGGAATGTAGATGTGTAGGTGGGGGTGCATCTGACCACTTCAGATTTCTGCCTCTATACCCCTGGGCTATAAGTAGGCTTTTGTTGGTGAGGTGAGGTGGGGCTTGTTGGGACCCCTTCCTCTCTTCTCTTCAGACTCCTGGCTATCTCAGTTACACCCCTTCTTGGAGAATCTCAAGCCTGGGGCTATTTCCATTAACTTGGGATTTCAATCTGGGTGGGAGACTTAACTTTGGGTTTTCTGCTTCATGAAGGAGGGATGGGAGGATCAGAGCACCTAGAATTTACTTTGCCATTCCAGCCCCTGTATTATACATGTAGGCAGTCTCTAACCTTGCAGGCTGGGGGCCCGAACTCTATAGGAGAAGCCGCTCTCTCCCCTGGGGGCCCGACTCTCCTACCTGGCTCCAATGACCTCTCCCATCTGTTCGTGAGATGAAGGGGAGATGACTGCGATTCATCCTTGGTAAGTCTGCAGGCTGGGGCTTTTTCTCTCTCTGGTGTAGTCTGCTTGTCTGCTCTTAGGTCTGAGCTGTGCAGACCCCACACTCTCTGCTTTGGTCCTGTCCGGACACACTGGGTGACCTCCTGGGCTGGACTCTGCCATGCTCTGTCTTCCAGTGGGCTCCTTCACTCCAGCATCTGATCAGATTCACCCTTTGAGACTTAGTGACTGAGGAGCTCAGTGAGGTTACTGCTTCCTTTCTGCCATCTTGGACACACTCTATGTTTCAATTTCTTTGCTACTATAAGAAGTGCTAACAGATATTTAGTGCATATGGGACCTTCCTTTTTATCACTGACCTCTTTGGGGTATATATGTAGCAATGGAATCTCTGGGTCAAAGAGTATAGACATTTTTGTCACTCAAATGGGTTTTTTAATTTAACATTGAGGAAGATATAACATTGAGGAAGCATAACCTGATAGAAAGTGTATCAAATTTAGAGTCAGAAGATCTGGGGTTGAAGTCCTGGCTCCAACAACAAAACAATTCAAAAAGAATACCATAAAATCAAAATGACCAAATCTGACCCCAAAGAAGATATAAGAGAATGCATCACCCTAGCTTCTTTGCAGAAATGGGATATAATGAGTGTGAAACACTACAAATAACATCAGACTTTTTTGATGTTTAATTTGGTTGATGTATCTTTTTTTTTCCTTTTGGTTAGAAAGGATGGCTGAGGGGCAGGGATAGGGGCAATACTTTAGAAAATGTAGTGATATAACAAACAAAAAATTTAAATTAAAATTGCATCAAAATATTCTATGCCACACTTTGCTCATCACTTTTAGAAAGAAATCTCAGTCTCTGAGCCAAACATGACAGTTGATCTACAGCAGGAGTTCTTAACTTTTTTTGTATCATAGTTATATTTGGCAGTCTGGTGAATCCCTTCTCAGAATCATGTTTTTGTCTACATTCAAAATTTTAAAGAAATGCAAAATTGTAGCTAAAGACTATTGAAAATAAAGATATAATTTCCTCCCCCTATGAATTCAGACTCCCTGAAATCTATCCACAGACCCTTTGGGGAAGGGAGGTAACAGGTCCATGGAGCTCTGCTCTAGTGGATTCAGAAGCCCTCATATTATTCTCCTTAATGGATATGACCTGCTGGCTGCCTGTACTCTGGAGGGTACTTGAGCTCAACCTTACATGGCCCCAAAGTTCTGTCTTCCCATAGAGATATCTTGGCAGTAGCAACATGTCTGAAGCAAATATGATTATGGCATGATATCAGAAAATATGAAACAACGGAGCAGCTGAGATTTGAGACTCTAGGAATATACAACTATCTTTGAAAAGGCAAACAGAAGAAATGCCAGGTTTGGAAAAATACAACTCCTTGAATGATATACATTGAACCTTAGCATTAGAAGGGGCTCCAGAAGTCATTTAGGACCAATATTGAAATCAGGAGATCCCTCAATAGCAGCCTTGAGGAGTGGGCACTGAGGTGCTATTGGAGGATGTCCAAAGATGGAAGATTCATTCCATACCAAGGCAGCACCTTCCATTTGTTGTTGGTGTTGAAGAAGATGATGTTACAAATTCAATAACCATCTTCAAGAACAAAGTAAAATAAGCTTTTATTCTGTGTTCCCTTCAGGTCACTCTGAAGTTCTGCTACCTATTGCTTCACTTCTTTTTTTCTTCCTTACTTTCTTTACAAACACATAAATGTGTGTGTATGTGTGTGTGTGTGTGTGTGTGTGTGTGTGTGTGTGTGTGGTATCAATACACATTCAGTTTTGGTACTAATAATTGAACTATATATCATATCTTATAGCTCTTCCTTTATTTTCATATATGTTTCATATTTATTGTTTGCTTAAACTGAAACCTTACATTCTATTCACCTACCAAAATTTATTCACTCTCAAATTGTGGGACATATAGGTTCTTTTTTTCTTGTTTTTCCTATTACAGATAGAGGACTATGGATATTTTCTACTTTATGATGTCTTGAATATAACCTTCAAATGGAATAACTGGGTCAAAAATATTACTTTTATGACTTGGGGCATATTGCCAAATTGGTCCCCAAAATGTTGGCACAATTTTGTCCTGATTATCCATTTGACTCTTTGATTCATTATTCCTGGATAGTTAAGCCTAAATTTGATTTTAAAGCCCCCCAGTCTTTTCTAGGATAGTATCTTGATTCATATGGAGATAATTAAGTTAGATTGTCCAAAATACCACATTCTATACCCAAATAACATTTGATGAGAGTTGAATAAGATGTTTTTTATATAGGTCTTTTATAGGTCTTCATACACAAATGGCCAGATATTTGAAACATTTTGTTGTTACCTTATAGCAGGAATTTTCGAAGTTCAGGGCTTATTCTACTATGGAGAAGAATAGAGGAGAGACACTTTCAGGGAACGCAGAGCAAAGTGATAGCTAAAATTATTGAATATTTTTAGTAGAATAAATATATCTGGCATAAGTATACCTCCTTTTTTTTAATCAATGCAAATAAAGTCAAATGAAAGTCAACAAAAAGAGACTAACAATGAATTTTCTCCATCTGACAATGAATACAACATAGTATGTGCACATGAGGTTGAATCTAAGTCAGTATGGGCCCCATCTACCACTATTCCTCTCAGAGCATGCCAATGACACAGATGCCTTGTGTTGCCATGCTTAAGTGGAATGTTTTAAAAACAATTTTCTTAAGATAGAAAGAATTGTAATACCAAAAAGCCATCAAAGATAAATGGCATAAAATAGAACAAATTGTCTTTATTCCAAAATACTTCCTCCTATGGTTTCTAACTCCTTGCCCTTAGGACCAAGAGTTTTGGGTCTTTGAAAAAGTGACTCTAACAGAGCCACTCTCAATCTGGTGAGAAACAGGAAGATGTGGAGGCTTTGGTGGTCAAAAATGACCACCAAATGTGCTATATCTTGAGCCAGTTGTGTTTTTTTGATGGGAAAGGAATTAAGCAAGAGGTCTATTGTCATGAAGATGCATTGAGTCCTCAGGCTTAGTGTTTGCAACAGTGAAAAAGTTTTACTGCTCAATCCTGAATCTGTTGCATTAGTCATTAAGCCTAGCATAAGAAGAAATAGGAAATTATCAGTAACAAAAAACCCCAGGAACATGGTACAAAATTCGTAGCATGGCCATTGTAGTGGAACCATTCTTCCTTTTCTCCACTTTTCTGTTATTTTTTGTTGTTTTCATAATTTTTGCATTTTAGCACCTGCCCTCCTCAGGAGTCCTGAGGTATGGGTTCTGGGGGCCCCCTTGAGCTCTCCTTGAGTCCTTGAGGTACAGCCTCTTGAACTCTGATTAAATTATCTCATTTGATGAGGTATTTTATGAGGCAAGTCTGTTACTAGACTTCCCATACTCAGTTACTAGGCTTCCCACCCTTGAGCTTTTCAAAGTGTTGATCTACTCTTGACCTGGACTAGCCCACCATTGTCTGTGGTCTCCAGGTGGCCTCCAAGGACTTCCCACCCTTAATCACTCATTGACCTCATTAACTCCTCCTGAAGACCCTCCCCAAACACCTCCTCTAGACCACCCCTAGATTCCTCCCACAGCCTTCTGTATATAAGACCCCATCTTGTCTCCATGTTTGTGAGAGCCATAGAATAGTGAGAGCACCATAGAATGGTGTGTGAGAGCACCATACAATGACCTAGCATGGACTTACTCTGTTTCTAATGCAAGCAAACTTTTAATAAATATTACTTTTCTTTGGCTGAGAAGACTTGAGTAGAATTCATTTGGCAAGACCCGACATGTTGGTATTTTGGGGTCTCCAGATTAATCCTCACCCTCTTTAAGGAGGACCTGAATTCAAATTTGGCCTCAGACACTTAACACTTACTAGCTGTATGACTTTGGGCAAGTCACTTAAACACAACTTCCCTGCCTTTCCCTCTCCAAAAGGACAAAAAAAAATTTAATTTTTGCATTTTTTGCATCTTGAATTTCCTTAAATGGATTCATACCAGTCCATCTGTCCAATTCCTTGACATGTGAACATTTTAATTGTGCAAAAACTGTCCAATAGCAGTTGACTTTCTAATAATTAGATTAACATATACTACAACCATTTGAGATACCATGTTGTTGAGGTCAGGGAACCATAAATTGTAGAGAACAGGGATTAGGGGTGTTTGAGACCCCAAAATACCAACACACTCGGTCCTGCCAAATGAATTTAACTCAAGTCTTCTCTCAGCAAAAGAAAAGCAAAGTTTATTAAAGATTTGCCATAATGGGCAGACTCTTAAGGAGCCCAAATATTTGTTATGCTTAGACAAGCAGGCCAGAATAGTCTGACACAGAGTGAGACTGTGCTAGTTTAATCTCAGCACCTTCATGGAGGCAAGATAGATCTTATATACAGAAAGGTTGTGGGAGGAATCTAGGGGTGGTCTAGAGGAAGAGTTTGTGGGGGGGGCGGTCTTCTGGAGGAGACAAATGAGGTCAGACTCCAATAAAGAGAGATTAAGGGTAGGAAGTAGCTGGAGGCTCCTGGAGATGACAGACAATGGGTATAGATATTTTTGGAGCAAGAGTGTGGTTAGCTGGACAATGGAGGGCTAGGTTAGTAAAAGAGATTTGGGCTGAGCTATAATGAAAGATTTATGGCCTCAGGCCAGTGCCTCCTGTGGGAAGATTCCAGGAGAGCTCAAGGGGGTTCCCAGAGGCTGTACCTCATCAATGTTATACCCACCAATTTAGTAAAATCAATAAAAGTCAATGCTAGAATGACTGTAGGAAAACACTGACACTGATACACTATTGGCAGAATTGCAAATTAGGTTTGTATTTTTGAAAATAATATGGTACTTTAAGAACCTTTCTGAGACATTTTTTCCAAGCTTACACTTACACAGGTAGATGTGGTCCTTAGAAGGACAGTTGCTATCTTAGATTCTAGGGAAAACCTTTGAGGTCATTATACTCTTAACATTATATAGCTCACAAGTCCCCAATGATATACTTCCCATTAATAATCAACTAGTAGACTCAATTTGCTTTTAGCAAAAGAATTTACTCAAATAACATAGCAGAGCAGTAGTTAAAAAGACTACCCCCAAAAGCTTGGGGCATATTTTCCCCCAAATACAATCAGATTCTGATGGGGGTACAGGCTCTAGGAATCCCCTAGAACTCTGATGGAATCTTCCCACTTGGCGAGGAATTTGCCTGAGGTGATAAGCCTTTCATTATTGTTACACCCAAATCTGTTACTCTCAACCTAGCCTAGCCCTCCAGGTAGACTTCAGCTACTTCCCACCCTTAATTCCATTTCTAGAGTCTGACCTCAGTCCCAGTCAAGATCCTCCTTAGATTCCTCCCTAAACCATTCCTCTAGACCACCTCTAGATCCCTCCCACAGTCTTTCTGTATATAAGATCCATCTTGCCTCCATGAAGGCCCTGAGATTCAGTCTAGGACAGTCTCTGACAATCTGGCCTGCTTGTCAACACAAGCATCACAAATACTTATACTACTTAAGAGTCAACACAAGCATCACAAATATTTATACTACTTAAGAGTCTACCCATTCTTTTATAAACTTTGTCTTACTTTGGCTGAGAGAAGGCTTGAGTTGACTCCATTAGGCAGGACCTGACATGTTGGTATTTTGGGGTCTTGAGCACTCCTAAATCCCAAACTGCAACATTTACATGGAGTGGGAAGGAGTTAACAAAATATTAAAATAATAGCAGGGCACAAATATAGGCAGCACATGTGTCAACTCCCGACTCTGGACCTACAGGGTCTAAATGAACTGTTTGTACTCTCTCTGCAGAGTTCCCAATGAAGTCCAATATGAAACAGCATTTTTGGTGGACAAATCACTCTGCTCCTTGTCTGGGTTGGTTCCTCATAGGAAATAGCATCTCTACTAGTATTCCATTTGTTGAACTCCCTTGGTTTATTTTTCAATGTGTTTCTGCAATCTTTATTATCTCCAACCTTAAGCTTGCCTGGGTGCTACTATGCTTTTTTAAAGTGGACAAAGACCCTTAGCCTAAGACAGGCAAAGGTCTCTAAAGTTCTGTTGACTTAGGGCTTTGTCTATGAGATTTGTTGCTTCCCAGGCAAAAGGTAGGAGACATAACCTCTTCTTTTTAACTGCTCTGTGTGGTTCAGAGATGCTTTGCCTCAGTGAGTTACTACACCTTAATTTAAGTTGATCATTCAGTATATCTCCCAAATCTTTTACTATGCAAATGAGCAGCAGGAGAAAATAGACTAAAGCAGCTTCCTTGCTGGCTTTATCATAAACAATTGACTTACTTAGAGATCTCAGATCCTCAAGAGATGGGATATGCTTCAATTACTCATGTAGTAATTGAAAACATCCATGTCCTCTTGCCCACTAATCCTACAATTGGAATTATAATCAAGGAGGCCCAATATGGAGGCATGGACAAAAATATCCCTAGTTGCACTCTTCATGATAGAAAATAAGTTAGAACTAAAGAAGGTACCCCCAAACTAAGGAATAGCTAAACAAACAATGGCAAATAAATGTGATAAAATATTATTGTTGTACTCTTTATAATAGCAAAGTAGTTGGAACCAAACAAGGTACCAGACGGAGAATACCTAAACAAATGATGGCAAATGAATAAAATAGAACATAATTGTTCCATAAAAAATGACAAAATCAAAGAATACCAAGAAATAATGGAAGACCTATGAAGTGATGTATGAAGAAAACAGAATCCAAAGAGCAACATGCATTCAAAGTACAACCATGGAAAGAAAGACAGTGAAAATAGCAATAAGTCCACATTAAATACACAGAAAAGAAGTCTAACAGTCCCAGGAATAAAAAACATGATTTTGTTACCACCCTACTAACGTTATTAACTTTTCTTTTGTGAGTTCTAAAAAGAAAAAAAATGAAAAAGAAAATACATGAGCATATTCACAATAACTTTTTCCATTTCATTTGGGTTTTTTTTCCCTTATTTTTTTCTTTTTCACCCTTCTTTATTTACATGAACATTTCTATCAGTCAAAAGGAGTTATAATAAAAGTTAATGACTGGCATAAGAACCCACATTTAGCCAATGTGTTTCATGAAATATTCATTGAATGTGTCAACCTTGAGCTCCACTCCCCTAACTGTTACCTTTTGTTAGTAATGTCTCGTGCAGGGACATCCAGGTAGCTAGAGCTTTCACAGGATAAAAGAAAGCTAGGGGAAAGGGAGGCAGTGTGGAAGAGTGAGAAGACCACTAGACTAACAGCCAGAAGGTCTGATTTAAAATTCCAGGTCTGCCACTATTACCTTTGGATAAGCAATCCCTCCCTGCCCTGTAACCATCATTTTGTTCAACTGTAAAATGAAAGTATTAGCTAAAAAAGTCTCTGAGATCCTCTCCAACTTTATGGTGTTGTTATTGGTATTGTTGCTATTATTTGTTCTTCATTCTGGAAGAGGACCATCAGGTAGGTGATGCCATGACAAGCAAGTGGAATTGGATTTAAATGAGGAAGGCTGTGCAAAGTCACCACCTTTACTTTTTCCTTGGGAGCATCTGGGTCCAATGACAGGATATAGATCAGAAGATAGCCCAGGATACAGTGGAGGACCTTGACCTTTTTAAACTTTCAACATTCATTTCCTCAAGATTATGAGTTCCAAATTTTCTCCCCATCTCTCCCAGCCCCCCATCTCAAGATGGCATGCATACTGATTACCCCTTCCCCCAGTCTACCCTCTTTTCTATCACCCCACCCCATCCTTTATCCCCTTTCCCCTTATTTTTCTTTAGGGCAAGATAGGTTTCTATACCCTATTGCCTATATATCTCATTTCCCAGTTGCATGTAAAAACCATTTTTAACAATGTGTTCAAAACTTTGAGCTCCAAATTTTCTCCCTTCTTCATTCCCCACCCACCCTCATCAAGAAAGCAAACAATTCAATATAGGTTATACATGTGTAATTATGCAAAACACTTCCAATAATATTCATGTTGTGAAAGACTAACAATATTTTCCTCCATCCTGTTCCTCTCCCCACTTATTCTATTTTCTCCTTTGACCCTATCCATTTTCAAAAGTGTTTGCTTCTTACTACTCCCTTACCCAATATGCCCTCCTGTCTATCCCCCCTATTCCCTTCCCCCTACTTTCCTGTTGGGTAAGATACCAGATTGAGTGTGTATATTATCCCCCCCACCTTAGGTCAAATCTGATGAGAGTAAGATTCCCTCATTTCTTCTCACCTCTTCCTTCTTCCCTTCCATTGTAAAGGCTTTTTGTTGCCTTTTATGTGAGATAATTTACCCCATTCTACCTCTCACTATGCATCTCTAGTCTTTTCATCAAGAATGCTTGAAAGTCCTTTATTTCTTCAACTATCCATTTTTTTCTCCCTGAAGGATTATACTCAGTTTCTTTGGGTAGGTGATTCTTGGTTTTAATTGCTCCTCTGACCTCCAGAATATCACATTACAAACCCTCCGATCACTTAATATAGAAGCAGTTAGGTTTTGTGTTATCCTGGTTGTATTTCCAAAGTACTAGAATTGTTTCTTTCTGGTTGCTTGCAATATTTGCTCCTTGACCTAGGAAATCTGGAATTTGACTACAATATTGCTCTGAGTTTTCCTTTGGGGATTTCTCTTTTAACAGGCAATTGGTTGAATCTTTCAATTTCTATTTTCCCTTCTGGTTCTAGAACATCAGGGCAGTTTTCCTTGATAATTTCTTGAAAGATGATGCCTAGGCTCTTTTTTGATCATGGCTTTCAGGTATTTCAATAATTTTTAAATTATCTCTTCTGGGTCTATTTTTCAAGTTTTTCCAATGAGATATTTCACATTGTCTTCTATTTTTTCATTCTTTTGGTTCTGTTTTATAATTTCTTGATTTTTCATAAAGTTCTTAGCTTCAATTTGCTCCATTCTGATTTTGAAGGAATTTTCTTCAGTGAACTTTTGGACCTCCTTTTCCGTTTGACCAGTTCTGCTTTTTAAAACATTCTTCTCAGGGGCGGCTAGGTGGCGCAATGAGTAGAGCGCTGGCCCTGGAGTCAGAAGGACCTGAGTTCGGATCTGGCCTCAGACACTTAACCCACACCAACAAAAACCTAGCCGTGTGACCTTGGGCAAGTTACTTAACCCCAAATGCCCTAAAAGGGGCAACTAGGCGGCACAGTGAGTAAGAGCGCCAGCCTCGGAGTTGGGATGACCCGAGATTAAATCCGGCCTCAGAAAATGAGCACCCATACATAAATAATGACTAGCCATGTAACCTTGAGCAAGTTACTTAACCCCAATTGCTTAAAAAAAAAAAAACATTCTTCTCTTCATTGATATTTTGTACCACTTTTGTCATTTGGGTTTGTCTATTTTTTAAGGTGTTACTTTCTTCTGTACTTTTTTAAGTCTCCTTCAGCAAGCTGTTAACTTGTTTTTCATGATTTTCTTGCATCACTCTCATTTCTGTTCCCAATTTTTCCTCTACTTCTCTTACTTGATTTTCAAATTTTCAAATTTCCATGTCCTGTGACCAATTCATCTTTTTCTTGGAGGCTATGGATGTGGGAGTTTTTTACTTTGTTGTCTTCTTCTGGTTGTCCGTTTTGATCTTCTTTGTCACCAAAGTAAGAGTTTATAGTCTGTTTTTTTTAATGCTATTTGCTCATTTTTTCCAGTCAAATGCTGGACTTTCTAATTCCCTGGCAAGGCAGGATTCTGCTTCCAGAGGGAGTTGGGGTAAGGGTGGGTGTACTGTCCCCGGCTTCAGGAGTTTTATGCAGCTGTTTCAGAGATACTTCTAGGGACCTATAAATTTTCAGCTCTTCCAAGATGGTATGATCAAAGGAGAGGTGTTTCCTCCTTTCCTGTTCTATTCTCTGGTCTGTGAGTAACCACAAGCTCTCTCTTCTGCCTTGGAACTGTGAGGAGGATACTTCTCCATTTTGTTATGCCAGCACTTCTCTACACCCCAGCACCGGCAACCAGGGCTACAACCCAGATCCAAGCAGGGTAAAGCAAAAAAATCCTGCCTCAGGATCAAAGTAGGGAATGGACCAGGTGGGGGTGGGATGGGTGGGAGGGAAATATATCCAGTCTTTTACAATATATCTACTGTGGTAATGTTTTGCATAGCTATACATGTACAACATATACTGAATTGCTTATCTTCCCAGCAGGAGTGGGTGACAAGGGACTAAGAGAATGGATCTGGAATTCTAAGTTTTGAAATTAAATGTTTCAAATATATATAAAAACTTTTATTAATACTATTTTGCATGTACTTGGGAGATAAGATGTGCAGGCATTAGGGCACAGAGATTCACCTTGTCTTAATGGAATAGTCGAAGGGGCTATGGGAGAAGATATGGGAGAGAGCAGATTGAATGAGGGGATATCCTGTGGGACTGCTATTCTGGGGTGGTGGGTAGGGGAAAATGGGGAAAAAACTGTAGCCCCAAATCTGGCGGAAATGAATGATGTAAACCAGACGTCAATAAAGCATTTGGGGAAAAAAAGAAAATCCTGCCTCGGTGCCAGAAAAGAGACCCTCACAATCCTCCTCTGGTCAGTCATTCAATCCCCTCACTATCTGTGGGCCCAGAGCTCTGGAAGAAGCCACTTCTGCTGCTACCACTGCTACTGCTGCTGCCTCTGCCTTGACTGCCCTGGGGCTTGGCCCTGACTGCCCTTCCTATTTCACCTAAGTCCCATAGAAATTTCCCACTGACTTTCTATTCTGTCTTTGGCATTTGTGGGTCAAAAATTTGGAAACTGCCACAGTTGTCAATGTTTCAGTACCTTGAGCCCTTCTCCAGTCCCATTTATGCTGGAGCAGCCATCCCCAAACAGTGCTCTACTCACAATCCAGTGTGATATACCCTTCCTGTCAACCTTCCAGACCGTCTTGGGCTGGAAATTTCTTTCACCCCATCATTTTGTGGGTTCTGCTGCTCTAGTATTGGTTCAGAGTCATTTTTAAAGGAATTTGGAGGGATTTGGGGGAGAGCTCAAGCAAGTCCCTGCTTTTGCTCTACCATTCATACTTGAAGACTTCTAAGTCTTCTCTTTTCCAAGGTCAACTTCAACTGATTCCCATATCCAATCAATTACCAAGTTTTCACATTTCTCCCCTTACAATATCTCTCAGGTGCATTCCCCTTCCTCTTCTCATGTGATCCCCACTTTAGTTCCCACCCTCATGACCTCTTCTTAGGATTATCACAATAGCCTCCCAATTGCTCTTCTTCCTATGAGTCTGCTTCTCTGTAATCCATCCTACACACAGCTGCCAAAATCACATTCCCCAGCTTTGACTGCCAGCTCTAGCTCAGTCTGGGCTTTAATGCTTCTGGAATTGTTAGTCATCCTCAAGTATCTGCCTTTACCTTCTATTTTCTATACATGTCTTCTTAAAATTCAACTTGATCAAGGAAAGTTGCCTGTGTGACCATATGCATCTCTTCATTTCTCTCTTCATTGGAACTATTTTTTCTTGTTCCTTTGGAATATTATGCCTGAACAAGAGACAACTGATGATGCAATAGATAGAATGCTGGGTCTGGAGTCAAGAAGACCTGAGTTCAAATATAGCATCAGACACTTAGTAACTATGTGGTCCTGCACGAGTCACCTAACATCTGTCTCCATTTCCTCAACTGTAAAATTAGGATAATAAAACAACTACCTCCTTGTGTTCTTCTGAGAATCAAATGAGATCATATTTGTAAAAAGCACTTTCCTCAGGGTCTGGCATATAATAGTTGCTATATAAATGTTTATTCTTTTCTCCTTTCCCTCCGCCTTTCCCCTGAGTCCTCCTGTGATGACTTCTATTCTCAAACACTAGAACATTGAATCTTATCTGTTTCTCTTCTTTGAAATATAATCTCCCCAAATCTAGAATGCATATCAGGTTGATTGTAAACAACTTGGGTACCAAGCTTAGGAGTTTGGGCTTCATCCCATAAGCAATAGGGAGCCAGAGAGGGTTTTTAAGAGGAGAGTAAGGACATTTGCTTTGGCAGCATGTACTGAATGGATTGTAGGCAAGGAGACCAGTCAGGACACTGTTACAAAAGTCCATGTGGGAGGTGATGAAGGCCAGAATTAAGCTGGGGGCTGTGGAAATGTAGAGGACTCATAAATATCTTCTTATATATCAACATATGGTTTCATACTAAAATACTGTGTTCTAAGAGGGCATTTAAGGCTTTCTGAACAATGAAAGGAACAGCTGAGCAATTTTCCTTATGGCCTCATCCTGAGATTATGTGCCATTAGCCAAGATGTACATTTATTCACAAAGGGGAAAAAAAAACTTTTTTAAAAAGAGAAAGAAAAAAACTTTTTAAAAATGCTGTTGAATAGGGATTCTCAGACAGGACAATGGTTCCTGGACCCAATTCAGTAGGAATTCATTGGCTGTCTGTCCACAGGCACTTGGATCTCACAAATGTTTATGTCACATAATCTATGTGGAAACAGGTCCAACAAAAAAAATCCTTTTTGAAGTATGATTCTGGATTTGATCGTGTATCTCTTAACTCCAAATAGCAGAGCTAGGCAACTCATTTTGAGTATATTATCTGCCCAACCATTATGACACTTTGTATTTTTGGTAAGAACCCTGGGTGTTTCTACACTGGCTTAGATTTAATAGATTCATAGTGAGTCAGAGTTGGAGGTCGAATAGGGTTCCTTAGAGTCATATAATAGGAGGTAAAACTGTAAGGGATCTCTGGGCAGGGGGGGGCAAGCTAAGACCTGTGGCCCAAATTCATCCCGACACCTGTTTTTGTAAAGCCCATGAGCTTTAAACAGGCCAGATTTGGCTCATGGGTCATAGTTTGCTGACCCCTGTCTTACAATACTAGAACATAGAATAAATAGCACTAGTTTCTTCCCTGAAATTGAGTCTAAACTCAACAGCTTCCTACCGAACATTTCAAATTAGATGCCCTCAAACTCAATATGACTAAATCAGAACTTATTATGTCTTCCCAAATGTGCACCTAGTCCAAACTTCCCTCCTTATAGTGAGAACATCGTGGTATTTCTAATCACCAGGTCCATCATGTCAGAGCCATCCTCAGTTTCTCACTCTCTCCACCCCCAAATACAATCGCCTCCCAGATTTTCTTAACTTTATCTCCACAACATCTCTTACATCTATTGCCTTCTCTCTACTACAGTGGCCAGCACTTGAATGTGAATCCTCATTACCTATCCTGGAGTATGTCAACAGCCTCCTGATTGGTCCCTTTTCCTCACAGCTTCTGTCTTTGATCTATCCTCTAATTATTCAAGCAATCAACAAGCATTATTAAGCACATATGTATATGCCAGTCACTTTTCTAGGTGTTAGAAATATTAATATAAAAAGGTAAATAATCACTATTCATAAGGACTTTATGTTACAAGGCAAGATACAAGTGCACATGTAAGTATATACATAATAAATATAAAGAGAAAGAATATGATCTTACACAAAGTCATTAAATACAAGGGAGTCTGAGAATGGCACTAGAAGTTGGGAGGAACAAGAAAGGAGCAATATAAAAGGTAGAGTTTAAGCTTCCTTTTACAGAAAGAGAGGGACTAGGGAGGAGCCAAGATGGCGGAGTAGAAACAGCTCATCCAAGCCACTCTGCCCCCAGATTCCCCCCAAACTATGTAAAAGGGGACTCTGAACAACTTCTGGAGCCCCAGCACCCACAGAACGACACAGAGAAGCTAACCTCCCGCTGAGGACAGCCCAGCAGCCCTGCAGGAAGGACCAGGGCAGCGGTCTGGGAGCCGGCAGCGCACAGCGTGGAGAGCCGAGCCAAGCCAAACCCAGGTCCACGTGAGCCGAGGTTTTAGCCCCAGGGCAGCAGGGCCAGCAGATGGCTGGAGGAACCACAGAACTCCAGGAGCTGTGGCAACTACAGAATTATCAACATAGACATGCCTAGGACAAAGTAAGAGGTTAGTGTCCTATGGACTTTGGGACCAGTATTTGGGGAATGCATCGGCTCCCTCCCCTGGGGGCTAGAAACTGCTGAGGAGACACGCCATTTTGTAGTTTTCAGAGGCAGCTCAGCTCCTGGCCTGCTAATTGTAGGGAGATCCAGCGATCAGTCTTGGGGGGTAATCGCTCTTGCTTTAATCTCCCTGGATCTGGATTGTGATCTAGGGTGGAAGTAGTGGGTGGGTTTACAGCTTACCAGAAATGGAAGTTGCCCCCCACACGTTCAGGACGAAAATTCCTCTATCTGACCTTAAAGCCATAGTGTGGCAACAAGCCCAAAAGTCAAGCAATTACGTGGCAACGTGCCAAGGAAAAGGAAACAGAAAAAACCAACCCTAGACTCCTATTTTGGGGGCATAGAGGGGGAAAAGGACTGTGAGGTCAGAAGTCCTGCTCCAAAAGCCCCAGGGGAAAACATGAGCGGGTTGCAGGACATAGAGGACCTTAAGAAGGACTTTAAAAATCAAATAAGAGAAGTGGAGGAAAAATTGGGAAGAGAAATGAGAAGCATGCAGGAAAAGTATGAAATGAGGGTCAACAGCCTGACTGAGGAAAACAACACCTTAAAAAATAAACTAACTCAAATGGCAAAGGAGGCCCAAAAGGGCAATAAGGAGAAGAATGCCTTAAAAAGTCGAATTTGCCAGATGGAAAAAGAATCTCAAAAGTTCACTGAGGAGATTCATTCCTTCAGAGTTAGACTGGAGCAAATGGAAGCTAATGACTTTATAAGAAATCAAGATGCTGTTAAGCAGATCCAAACAAATGAAAGATTAGAAGGCAATGTGAATTATCTCATGGGAAGAACCACTGACCTGGAAAATAGATCCAGGAGAGACAATTTAAAAATTATTGGACTACCTGAAAGCCATGATCAAAGAAAGAACCTAGAAATCACCCTTCAAGAAATTCTCAAGGAAAATTTCCCTGATGTTTTAGATCCAGAGGGCAAAATAGAGGTTGAAAGAATCCACAGATCACCTCCTGAAAATGATCCCAAAAAGAAAACTCCCAGGAATATTTTAGCCAGGTTCCAGAATCCCCAGATCAAGGAGAAAATACTACAAGCAGCCAGGAAGAAACAATTTCAATATTGTGGAAACACAATCAGAATAGCCCAGGACCTGGCAGCTTCTACACTGAAGGATTGAAGGGCATGAAATATGATATTCCAGAGGGCAAAAGAACTGGGAATGAACCCAAGGGTCACCTACGCAGCAAAACTGAGTATTTTGTTTCAGGGGAAAATATGGTCATTCAGTGGAATAGAGGACTTTCAAGCATTCTTGAGGAAAAAAACAGAATTGAATAGAAAATTTGACATCCAGACACAAGAAGGAAGAGATGCCTGAGAAGGTAATCAGGGAAAAGAAATCAAAAGGAACTTATCAAAGTTGAACTATTTACTTTCCTATATGGAAAAGCAATAACTGTGACTGATGATATCTTTCTCACTATGAAAATAATGGAAGAAGGGGGTGTGGTCACATGAATACATATGTGAATGTGTGTGTATATGGTTATAGTTATATATGGATAGAGGGCATAGGTTGGATTTGTTGGGAAGGGATGATACTTAAGGGGTGAAATTGTGAGGTGAGAGAGGAAAGTCGCATGAGGAGATGGGGAGAGACAGGGTAGGGCAAAACTATCATGTAGAAGAAGCAAGGGGAAGTGGTTGCAAGGGTGGGGGACAATAGGAAGGCAAAAAAGGCAAAACCACATTCTCATTGAATTTGGTTCAGGGAGAGAATGACATACATACTAAATGGGATAGCTCAACCTGCAGCAGGATAGGGGGAAGGGGGATGAGAGGAGGGATGATGGATGGGAGGGCATCCTTGGGGGGAGGGGAGGTTGGAAGTACCCACTACAGAAGAGGGACAGGAGTATGTAGGGAATGGACCAGGTGGGGGGTGGGATGAGTGGGAGGGAATTATAAGCAGCCTTGTACAATATATCTACTATGATAATGTTTTGCATAGCTAGACATGTACAACATATACTGAATTACTTATCTCCCCAGAGGGAATGGGTGACAAGGGAGGAAGGAAATGGATCTGAAATTCAAGGTCTTAACATTAAATGTTTCAAATATATATAAATACTATTATTAATACTCTTTTGCTTATAATTGGGAGATAAGATGTGCAGGCATTGGGACACAAAGATTCACCTTCCTCTAATGGAAAAGTCGAAGGGGGTATGGGAGAGAGCAGATTGGAGGAAGCGATATCTTGTGGGACTGCTATTCTGGGAGGCTGGGTAGGAGAATAACAGGGGGAAAATGATTGTAACTCAAAATCTGGCAGAAATGAATGATGTAAAACAAAAGTTAATAAAGCATTTGTTAAAAAAATAAAAGAAAAAATAAAAAATTATTGAGGACCCTCCTCCAAAAGGAAAAAAAAAGAGAGGGACTATATGAGGAGATAAGTAGGGAATGAATTCCAGAGGTGATCAGTGAAAAAGGCACAGTGATAGTGCAGTGTTGTATGTAAAGAATTGAGAGAAGGTCAATTTGGATAGATCTCTAAGAGCAGGAATTAGAATAATGTCTGATGGGGGGTGGAGCCAAGATGGCAGAGTAGAAACAGCTCTTCCAAGCCTCTCTGCCCCCAGATTCCCCACAAACTATGTAAAAAAAGGACTGTGAACAACTTTTGGAGCCCCAGCACCCACAGAACGACACAGAGAAGCTAACCTCCCACTGGGGACAGCCCAGCAGCCCTGCAGGAAGGACCAGCGCAGCGGTCTGGGAGCCAGCAGCACGCAGAGCACAGAGCGCGGGAGCCGAGCCGAGCCTAACCGAGCCGAGCCGAGTCCGGGTCAGCGTGAGCCGAGGTTTTGGCTCCAGGGCGGCAGGGCCAGCAGCCGGCTGGAGGAACCCCAGAACCCCAGGAGCTGTGGCGATTCCAGAGTTGTCAACATGGACATGCCTAGGACAAGGTGAGAGGTTGGTGTCCTATGGATTTTGGGGCCTGTGTTTGGGGAATGCGTCAGCTCCCTCCCCTGGGGGCTAGAAGCCACTGAGGACAAACGCCATTTTGTAGTTTTCAGAGGCAGGTCTGGCTCCCAGCCTACAAATCGTGGGGAGATCCAGCGATCAGTCTTGGGGGGTAATCGCTCTTGCTTTAACCTCCCTGGATCTGGATTGTGATCTAGGGTGGAAGTTGTGGGTGGGTTTACAGCTTGCCAGAAACGGAAGTTGCCCCCCACACGTTCGGGACGAAAATTCCTCTATCTGGCCTTAAAGCCATAGTGTGGCAACAAGCCCAAAAGTCAAGTAATTAAGTGGCAACATGCCAAGGCAAAGGAAACAGAAAAATGCAACCCTAGACTCCTATTTTGGGGGCATAGAGCGGGAAAAGGACTGTGAGGTCAGAAGTCCTGCTCCAAAAGCCCCAGGGGAAAACATGAGCGGGTTGCAGGCCATAGAGGACCTTAAGAAGGACTTTAAAAATCAAATAAGAGAAGTGGAGGAAAAATTAGAAAGAGAAATGAGAAGGATGCAGGAAAAGTATGAAATGAGGGTCAACAGCCTGACTGAGGAAAACAACACCTTAAAAAATAGACTAACTCAAATGGCAAAGGAGGCCCAAAAGGGCAATGAGGAGAAGAATGCCTTAAAAAGTCGAATTTGCCAGATGGAAAAAGAATCTCAAAGTTCACTGAGGAGATTCATTCCTTCAGAGTTAGACTGGAGCAAATGGAAGCTAATGACTTTATGAGAAATCAAGATGCTGTTAAGCAGATCCAAACAAACGAAAGATTAGAAGGCAATGTGAAATATCTCATGGGAAAAACCACTGACCTGGAGAATAGATCCAGGAGAGACAATTTAAAAATTATTGGACTACCTGAAAGCCATGATCAAGGAAAGAACCTAGAAATCACCCTTCAAGAAATTCTCAAGGAAAACTGCCCTGATGTTTTAGATCCAGAGGGCAAAATAGAGGTTGAAAGAATCCACAGATCACCTCCTGAAAAAGATCCCAAAAAGAAAACTCCCAGAAATATTATAGCCAGGTTCCAGAATCCCCAGATCAAGGAGAAAATACTACAAGCAGCCAGGAAGAAACAATTTCAATATTGTGGAAACACAATCAGAATAGCCCAGGACCTGGCAGCTTCTACACTGAGGAATCGAAGGGCATGGAATATGATATTCCAGAGGGCAAAAGAACTGGGAATGAACCCAAGGGTCACCTACCCAGCAAAACTGAGTATTTTGTTTCAGGGGAAAATATGGTCATTCAGTGGAATAGAGGACTTTCAAGCATTCTTGAGGAAAAAACCAGAGTTGAATAGAAAATTTGACATCCAGACGCAAGAAGTAAGAGATGCCTGAGAAGGTAATCAGGGAAAAGAAATCAAAAGGAACTTATCAAAGTTGAACTATTTACATTCCTATATGGAAAAGCAATAACTGTGACTGATGATATCTTTCTCACTATGAAAATAATGGAAGAAGGGGGTGTGGTCATATAAATACATATGTGAATGTGTGTGTATATGGTTACAGTTATATGGATAGAGGGCATAAGTTGAATTTGTTGGGAAGGGAGAACACTCAAGGGATGAAATTATGAGGTGAGAGAGGAAAGTGGCAAGAGGAGATGGGGAGAGACAGGGTAGGGTAAACTATCCCATGTAGAAGAAGCAAGGGGAAGTGGTTGCAAAGGAGGGGGAGAATAAGGAAGGCTAAAAAGACAAAACCACATTCCCATTGAATTTGGTTCAGGGAGAAAATGACATACATACTAAATGGGATATCTCAACCTGCAGCAGGATAGGGGAAGGGGGATGAGAGGAGGGATGATGGATGGGAGGGCATCCTTGGGGGGAGGGGAGGTTGGAAGTACCCACTATAGAAGAGGGACAGGATTATGTAGGGAATGGACCAGGTGGGGGTGGGATGAGTGGGAGGGAATTATAAGCAGCCTTGTACAATATATCTACTATGATAATGTTTTGCATAGCTAGACATGTACAGCATATACTGAATTGCTTATCTCCCAAGAAGGAATGGGTGACAAGGGAGGAAGGAAATGGATCTGAAATTCGAGGTCGTAACATTAAATGTTTCAAATATATATAAATACTATTATTAATACTCTTTTGCCTATAATAGGGAGATAAGATGTGCAGGCATTGGGACACAAAGATTCACCTTCCTCTAATGGAAAAGTCGATGGGGGTATGGGAGAAGGTATGGGAGAGAGCAGATTGGAGGAAGCGATATCTTGTGGGATTACTGTTCTGGGAGGTTGGGTAGGGGAATAATGGGGGGAAAATGATTATAACTCAAAATCTGGTGGAAATGAATGATGTAAAACAGAAGTTAATAAAGCATTTGTTTAAAAAAAAAAAAGAATAATGTCTGATGAAGCTGGACATATAGGTGAATCTATGTTGTAAAGGTCCTTAAAAGCTTAAGAGGAAAATTCATGTTTTATCCTAAAGACAATAGGAAGCCACTGGAATTAAGTAGGGAAGTTACATGACCAAATTCGTACTCAAGGAAAACTACTTTAGTAGTAATGTTAAAGATGAACTGGAGTGGTGAAAAACCTGAGACAGGGACACCATTTAGGAGATTATTGCAACAATCCAGGCAGGAGAAAATGGAAGCAGTATGGGTAGAGTTAAGGGTTTGCATGTGAGAGATGCTGCTGAGGTAAAAGTGATGAGATCTGGTAACTTACGGTAAATGTGGAATATGATAGTAAACAAAGGTAATGCTGAGGTTATGGACCTGGAAGACCAAAAAATTGTGGTGCCTTCAAAAGAAATACAAAATTTTGAAAAAGATGAGGGCTTGAGTGAGGTAAAGATGTTAAGTCTGAGATGCCTTGTGCAACAGACTGCCAGTGATTTCATTGAGTTGATAGAATCCATAAGTGATTATCAGAGGGAAAAAACAAACAAACACAAAAACAAATTTAGCTTACATAGAAACATAGAAAACTGTAGGACACCAGTGTCAAAGAAAAAATTTACACATAATCAGGGGGAAGCAAGTCACATAGAATATTACAAAGTCTGACTCTAATCAACTTTTATAGGTAATTGAAAAAGAATGCTAACAAGTATAACTTTTTTTTTCAGAATCACACAGGGATTTTGCAAAATCTGATCTCACCTTAAGGTATAAGTGGCTCATTTCTATAGAAAGATGGAAATATCAAACATATCCTTTACACATCATAATACAATAACAAATATAATCTTTTTTTTTAAATAGACAAAAATGCAGACCTAAATGGAGACTAAAAATTGCATACTAAACAATGAGGGAGTCAAGGAACAACTCAACAAGTATTTAAAATAATTACAGTGAGACAGTATCACAAAACTTTTGTGCTAAATTAGTGTGAAAAGGAAAATGTAGGGGTTCCCAAACCCTTAAAAAGTAAAAAGAAAAAAAGAAGACTGATGAAAAGGAAGCAACATGGTATGAATGGAAACTATACAGGATTTAGGAGTCAAAGGATAAGGGTTTAAATCCTGATTCTGCTACCTCTGTGACCTTTGGTAAGTCATTTAAGCTTTCAAAGACTCTTTCCTAATCAATAAAATTAAGTGGTTGAATTTAATGAACCTTCCAACTCCCAAACTATAATCCTATGAAGTAAGCATATAAGGTTAAGAAAATGAAAAAGACTAGAAACTAAATGAATAAAATATAATATCCAAATGTTGAATAGTAATGGATAGTAAACTTAGTAAACTTTTTAAATTATCAGAACATATATCTGATTGCATCTCAACAAAACTGGAAACTTAATTGAGATGGAATAGCTATCTAAAAATAAACAAAATATTTGGAGTAATTTAAGAGGAAATATATAAACCAGGCCTGCACAGCTTTCAGTCTATGGGAGGCTTGTGCCAAAGGATTTCAGTAGACCTACAAAAGATGTAGAGGAAAACATCCTTTGTATGTAGAGGAAATCTTTTGGCATATGGTAAGCAGCCTGAGAGCCATAAGCAGCCCTAGGGCAGCAGGTTGTTTAGCCCTGATATAAATTAAAAGTCTTGTCATAGAAAGAGAAACTGAGCAAGTCATAAAAAAAAAATCCAAAGAGAAAAAATCCTCTAAGATAAGATGGATTTACAAAGGAATAACATCCAGCATTTAAAGAAAAAATCCCTATTATGCATAAATTGTTTTCAAAAGCAAAGAAATACTGTCACATACCAAAAATCCTTCTAGGGGACAAATATGATCTTGTTGACCAAAGCAGTGAAAGATAAAACAAAGAAAAAATATAGAGTTCAAATAAATAGTAATAAATATTTGGAACAAAACAGAAATAAAATACTGGCAAAGGGATTGCTACTATATATATATATTCATAATGACTAAGCTGGACTTATTCTATGGATGCAGGGATGGTGAAACATTGGGAAAATAATTACCATAACAAATTACATTAATGGAAAAAAGGAAACAATAGATGGAGGAAATATATCTTTGATAAAATTCAACACTTTTATGTCAAAAACTTTAAGAAGTTTAAAAATGAAAGGATATTTCTTTAATATAATCAAAATAATTTTTCTAAAACCAAAAGTTAGCATCATTTAAAGGAAGAAACATTGGAAGCTCTCTCAATAAAACTGGAGGTGAAGTAAGAATTTTCATTGTCACCATTATTAGGTAACATAGTACCTGAAATGTTAGTCACAGCAATAAGCCAAGAAAAAGAAATTAAAGGGAATAATATTGACAAAGGAGGAGAAACATTATCTCTATCTGTGACTGCTATGCTAGAATACTTAGAAAACCCCTAAAGAAACAACTAAAACATTGTAGTAGTAATTAATAACATTTGCAATAAATCAAAATACAACAGAAGCCAAGAGTATTTTGGTATATTATAAGTAAAAAAAAAAAAACAGAAAGAAAAGAAGGGAAAATGTCCTTTAAAATAATGTCATATTCCTGTAACCTACCAAAATGCTGAGACTTACTTAAATACAACTCCAAAATAATTTTTACAAGAAGAAAGATATAAATAGTAGTAATAGTAGAGATAGTTAAGGATTATGGCCAGACCACCCCAATATAATAAATACTACCTAAACTGATCTAAATCTTTAATGATATACCTGTCATATTAATAGATTTAAAGAAAATAACCAAATTCATATTGAGGAACTAATTGTTAATATATACACAATAAACACAATAGAAAAATAATGTAGAAATACTTTGACACTCTATAATATCAATCTCTGATACTCATGATCAATAATAATAAAAAATGAAAGTTCACATGGGAAATACTAATATTTAAGATTATTTGGAATAAGAGAAAGAAAACTGAAAAGGTAATCAAAGGAATATAGTAGATGAACAAGACTTAGAAAAAAATACATACACTAATCTAAGGTCTGATATACTTAAGAGCTGTATGTATATATATAGTGGCCTAACAATTAACACCAAGAAAACACAGGTGTTTCATCAGGCACCACCACACCATTCATATGTGGAATCACTGCTTGCAGTGAATGGAGAAGTTTTGAATGCTGTGGTTAAGTTCACTTACATTGATAGTGTACATTCCTGAGATGTATACATTGATATTGAGGTTGATTCATGTATTGCCAGAGCTAGCTCAACGTTTGGGAGGCTCTGAAGGAAAGTATGGGAGAAAAGAGATATTAGACTGACTACCAAATTGAAGGTCTACAGAGCCATTGTGCTGTCCTCATTGTTGTATGCCTGTGAAACCTGGAAAGCCCACCAGCTCCACGCCAGGAAACTGAATCACTTCCATTTGAATTGTCTAAGGAAGATTCTGAAGGTTGTCTGGAGGGATAAGGTACCAGACACATAGGGTCCTTTCTTGAATTAAACTTCCAAGCATTCTAGCTCTACTTCAGTGAGTACAACTCAGATGCAATGGCCATGTTGTTCAAATGTAAAATGTATGGTTGCCAAAAAGACTATTTTATGGAGAGTTCACACAGGTTAAGTGCTCACATGATGGTCAGAAGAAGTGATACAAGAACATTCTCAAGAACTTTGGAACTGATTGTGTGACATGGAAGACACACACAGGGCACAGGACTGCCCAGCATGGCATGCCCACATCAGAGAAGTGCTATGCTCTATGAGCAAAGCAGAATTGAAATAGTTCAAAAGAAATACATGGTACATAAATTTGGAAAATCTGTTCCAAATGTTCACATGGACTATTTGTGCCTTGCTTGTGGTAGGGCAATCTAAATTCATAATGATCTTATCAGCCACAGATGGACACATTTAAACTTGACTGCAGCACACTGATGTTTTTGTCCTCTTTGAGAATGAAGGACAGCAACCAATATTCTGAAAACAATTCAATTAAACAAAAGATATTTGGATATAATTTCAGTAGCAAATATGTTTAACTGATATCTTACACCAGGGACTCAAATGTATCTGTGATCTTCTAAACTTGGCAGTTTTCTCCAATGATTCAGATTACCTGGCATCTATCCCTGTCTATCCTATGTCACTGTTTTTTATAACTTTCCATAAATTTTCCACAAGGAGCCCATACAATGCATTCAAGTTCTTTCTCAGTATCTCCTGATATCATGAGATCAATAATGAATCACTATGGTGATTCTATCATTCCTCACCTATGGTATATGATCAGTCCATCTTCTTTTCCTACCATACATTTCTTTTTTTTTTTTTGAAAGCAATTGGGGTTAAGTAACTTGCTCAAGGTTACACGGCTAGTCATTTGATTTATGCGTGGGTGCTCATTTTCTGAGGCCAGATCTGATCTCGGGTCATCCCAACTCCGAGGCCAGTGCTCTTACTCACTGCTCCACCTAGCCTCCCCTTTAGGGCAATTGGGGTTAAGTAACTTGCCCAAGGTTACACGGCTAGGTTTTTGTTTGTGCGGATTAGGTGTCGGAGGCCGGCTCCCAACTCAGGTCCTTCTGACTCCAGGGCCGGCGCTCTATTCACTGCGCCACCTAGCCGCCCCCCTACCATACATTTCTTTGAGAATTTTTTACTAATTTCTTTCTTTTATGTTTCTCATTAGTGCTATATCACAGTGTCCTCACACTTTCCATGTACCTATCCATTGTCCTCTGTGTGATACACATTTTTAACTCTTCAGTATCTCTGGTATTCGGCATCTCACTGTGATATAATAGCACTGAGTACCATGACAAATTCCAAATGGATATGTGAATATGTGTAGGACCTGTAACTCAACAACCTATGACTACATAGGCAAGTCTTAGGAAGTTACTTAGAGCATATAGGAATTAGATCGCTTGTCCAATTAAATGCCATAGGCATCCAGACTCCAAGTAAAATATGTTATCTAATGAATTAAATATAAAAAGCCACACCATTAAAAAATTAAAGGAGAAGAGAATGTTGGGGGAGGGGAGACAATAACAAGGCATGAAATATCTGTAAAACTGTAAACTATAAAAGACATGAGATCATTTTGACTCCAAACCAAAGCATATTTGAAAAAAAATAAAAGCAAAAATGAGATCATTTTGACTCCAAACCAAAGCATATTTGAAAAAAAATAAAAGCAAAAATGGGAAGAAGAGATGTGAATTAAAGGAAAATATTCAAAAAGTCTCTCATAGAAAGGCTGATGACCATAATCTATATATAATTGGCATAAACTTATAAAATTAAAAAAACTTTTACCAATTACAGAAAAATAAAAAGATGCAAAGTTATTTTAAGTCTAAGGTATCAACAACTGCCTAAAAATGCTCATAATCACTAATAATCAGAGAAATGAACTTCAAAGTATGAGATATCACCATAACCCCCTAAAATTAGCAAAAATAACAAAAGGTAAAAAACTCAATATAGGAAGGAAATAATCACATTAATTCACTGCTTATGGAACTGTGAATTAGTCTGACGGTTTTGAAAAGCAACTTGGAATTGTGCAAGATAATATGTCAATTTCCTAAAGGATCTTTGACTCATTGATTCATCTGCTTATATTATAAAACTCTAGTCCATGTTTCTCACAAATCTTACAAAAGAGGCCTACTAATATTATGATGGCTATCTTCATGTCCTTTTGATATTGTATAGATGTCAATAGAGTAGTTAAGGTATCTACTGCAACTTCTGTCCTCCAACTATATGACTGACTTAGCTTTTCTATGGTGATTCATTCTCTCATGATATCATCTATACTACTAGGGTAAAATTCAAATAGAAACAGGGGCCACTAAACCATACATAAGGATTCCTGGGGATGGCATAATGATTTAGAATATGTTTATGGTATTTTTATTTATTTTGTTAAACGTTTGCTAATTACATTTTAATGTGATTCTGGCCCACTTCAGAATGTTATAGAGGACCTTAAGAAGGATTTTAAAAACCAAATAAGAGAAGTGGATGAAAAATTGGGAAGAGAAATGAGAAGTATTCAGGAAAAGTATGAAATGAGTCAACAGCCTGACTGAGGAAAATAACACTTTAAAAAATAGACTAACGCAAATGGCAAAGGAAGCTCAAAAGGGCAATTAGGAGAAGAATGCCTGAAAAAGCCAAATTTGCCAGATGGAAAAAGAATCTCAAAAGCTCATTGAGGAGATTCATTCCTTCAGAGTTAGACTGGAGCAAATGGAAACTAGTGACTTTATGAGAAATCAAGATGCTGTTAAACAGATCCAAACAAATGAAAGAATAGAATGAGAAAAATCACTGACCTGGAAAATAGATCCAGGAGAGATAATTTAAAAATTATTGGACTACCTGAAAGCCATGATGAAAGAAAGATCCTAGAAATCATCCTTCAAGAAATTCTCAAGGAAAATTGCCCTGATGTTTTAGACCCAGAGGGAGAAATAGAGGTTGAAAGAATCCACCGATCACCTCCTGAAAAAGATCCCAAAAAGAAAACTCCTAGAAATATTATAGCCTGGTTCCAGAATTCCTGGATCAAGGAGAAAATATTACAAGCAGCCAGAAAGAAACAATTTCAATATTCTAGAAACGCAATCAGAATAGCACAGGACCTGGCAGCTTCTACACTGAGGGATCAAAGGGCATGGAATATGATATTCCAGAGGGCAAAAGAGGTGGGATTGAAGCCAAGGGTCACCTACCCAGCAAAACTGAGTATCTTGTTTCAGGGGAAAATATGGTCATTCAGTGGAATAGAGGACTTCCAAGCATTCTTGAGGAAAAAACCAGAGATGTATAAAAAATTTGACATCCAGACACAAGCAGCAAGAGATGCCTGAGAAGGTAATCAGGGAAAAGAAATCAAAAGGAACTTATCAAAGTTGACCTATTTACATTCCTACATGGAAAAACAATAACTGTGACTGATGAAACCTTTCTCAGTATGAAAATAATGGAAGAAAGGTATATGGACATATGAATACATATGTGAATGTGTGTATATATATTTACAGGTATACATGGATAGAGGGCACATGTTGAATTTGGTGGGAAGGGATGATACTTAAGGGGTGAAGCTAAGAGGTGAGAGAGGAAAGTGACAAAAGGAGATGGGGAGAGACAGGGTAGGGTAAACTATCTCATGTAGAAGAGGCAAGGGGAAGTAGTTGCAGGGGAGGGAAAGAACAGGAAGGCAAAAAGGCAAAACCATATTCTCATTGAATTTGGCTCAGGGAGAGAATCACATACATACTAAATGGGATATCTCATCCTACAGGAGAGTAGGGGCAAGGGGGATGAGAGGGGGGGATGATGGAGGGGAGGGCATTCTAGGGGGAGGGGAGGTTGGAAGTACGCACTTTCGAAGAGGGACAGGATCAAAGTAGGGAATGGACCAGTTGGGGGGTGGGATGGGGGGAGGGAAATATAAGCAGTCTTTTACAATATATCTACTATGATAATGTTTTGCATAGCTATACATGTACAACACATGTATATAATTGCTTATCTTCCCAGAGGGAGTGGGTGACAAGGGAGGAAAGGAATGGATCTGAAATTCGAAGTCTTAAAATTGAATGTTTCAAATGTATATAAATACTATTCTTAATACTATTTTGCATGTAATTGGGAGATAAGATTAAACATCTTATACATTTTCTCAGAGATTCATCTTGCCCCAATGGCAAAGTTGAAGGGAGTATGGGAGAAGATATGGGAGAGAGCAGATTGGATGAGGGGATATCTAGTGGGACTAGATATTCTAGGGTTGTGGGTAGGGAAAAAATGGGGAAAAATTGTAACTCAAAATCTGGTGGAAATGAATGATGTAAACCAGAAGCTAATAAAACTTTTGTTGAAAAAAAAAAGGGATGATGTCTAGGTTCTTTTTTTTGATTGTGATCAGATAGTCCAATAGTGTTTTGTTAAATTGCCTTTTCTTGATCTATATTCCATGTAAATTGGTTTTTTTCCAATAAGATATTCCATATTGTGTTCTATTTTTTCATTCCTTTAGTTTTGTTTTGTTTCTTGATTTCTGACACTCATTAGCTTCCCTTTACTCAATTCTAATTTTTAAGGAATTATTTTTTCAGTAAGTTTTATACCTATTTTTCCATTTAGCCAAATATACTTTTTAAGGAGTATTTTTTTTTCTCCAGTGATTTTTTTTGCTTCTTTTTCCATTTGGTAAATTCTGCTTTTCAAGACATTTTTCTCCTCATTGACTTTTTGGGTCTCTTTTACCATTTGGCCTATTCTGTTTTATGGTATTATTTTTATCAGTATTTTATTTTTGTATTTCCTTTACCAAGTTGTTGACTCTTTTTTGATGATTTTCTTGCACCACTCACATTTCTCTTAACAATTTTTCTTCTACTTCTCTTATTTGATGTTCATGTTCTCTGAGCTCTTCCATGGATTGAGATAAATTCATATTTTCCTTGAAAGCTTTGGATGTCGAAGATTTGACTTTGTGGTCTTCTTCTGAGAGTGTGCTTTGATCTTCCTTGTCACCATAGTAACTTTCTATGGTCAGAATTTTTTTTTATTCTTTTCCAGCCTATTTCTTGACTTTAACTCTTTGTTAAAGTGAGGTGCTGCTTCCAGGGTGGAGGGCACACTGTCCCAAATTTCAAGGGTTTTGTGTAGCTGTTTTCAGGAACACTTCCAGGGATGTGTAAGTTTTCAGTTCTTCTAAAGTGGTATGATCTAAGGAGAACTATGTTTAATACTCTTCTGGCCTGTGCTCTGGTCTGTGAGTGACCACAAGCATCCATTTCTTCCCTGGAACTGTGACAAAGGTCCCCTCTCCCCTGTGGTCTCAAGCTGTGATGTGCTAGTGTGCTTCCTCACCTTGATATTGTCACTCAAGGCTGTGACCCAGATCCATATATGGTCAAAGTAACAGAGTCCTGCCTTCAGTGCTAGCAAAGAGAGCCCTGCAATCTTCTGATCAGTTGTTTGACCTCCTTACTGTCTGTGGGCTGAGAATTTCAGAAGAAAATTTCACTGCTGATTCAGTGTTTCCCAAGGCCTGCTCCTGGTTTTCTGGGGGCGGGTCTACACCGGTATAGCCTGTACTGGACTACACTAGACTGCACTCCACACTCACCCAGATGCAACAGACCTTTTCAGCTGACCTTCTAAGCTGTCTTTGGCATGAAAATTACTTCACCCCAATATTTTTGTGGGTTCTACATTCATTTCTTTTCTTTTTTTGCCTATTTGGAAGGCAATTGGGGTTAAGTAACTTGCCCAAGGTCACATGGCTAGGTTTTTGTTTGTGTGTGTTAAGTGTCTGAGGCTGGATCCGAACTCAGGTCCTTCTGACTCTAGGACCAGCTCTCTACTCACTGCGCCACCTAGCCGCCCCTATCTACATTCATTTCTACAAGATTTTGAGTTACAAATTTTCTCCCCATCTTTCCCCTATCCCCCACCCCAAAATAATGGTCCTACTGAATACCCCTTCCCCCAATCTGCTCTCTCTTACATCCTCTCCCATTCCCCCTCTGACTTTCTAGTAGGGAAAGATGGATTTCAATTCACTAGTGCCTATATATCTTATTTCCCAGTTGCATGTAAAACAACAACAATTTTCTTCTTAACATTTGTTTTAAAAACTTTGATTTCTAGATTATTTCCCTTCTTACCTTGTCACCTACCCTTACTGGGAAGAAAAGTGATTGGATATAGGGTGTACATGTATAGTTATGCAAAACATTTTCATAGTAGTTAAATTGTGAGAAAATAACTATATTTCTCTCCATCCTATCCTATCCTGCCCCCACACATCCTATTTTCTACTTTGACCCTGTCTCTTTTCAAAAGTGTATGTTTCTAACTACACTCACCCCCACATTTTGCCCTGCCTTCTATCATCCCTACTCTTATCCCCTTCCCCTCTAGTTTCCTATAGGGCAAGATTCCCAAATGAGTGTATATGTTATTCCCTCCTTGAGCCAAATTCAATGAGAGTAAGGTTGATGCATTCCCTTTTGCCGCCCTGTTTTTCCCTCCATTGTAACAGTTTTTTCTTGCCAATTGAACATGAGATAATTTACCCTATTCTACCTTTCCCTATCTCCTTCTCTCATTATATTCCTCTCTCACCTCTTAATTTCATTTTTTAGATATCATCCCTTCCTATTCAACTAATCCTGTGCCTTCTGTCTATGTATACATGCACACATGTAAACACACACTCACATATGTATTTATATATACATATATATTTACATGTATTATGTAATTATATAATATATAATAAATAATATATATTTATATATAATATATAGGTAATACATATCTATATATATAACCCTCCTATATAAATATATAAATGTACACACACACACACACACACATATATACATATATATATTTATACACATACATATTCCCTTCAACTATCCTCATACTGAGAAAATTTTCATGGGTTACAATTATCGTTTTTCCCTATAGGAATGTAATTACTTCAACTTTAATAAGTTCCTTATTATTCCTTTTTCCTGTCTACCTTCTCATGCTTCTCTTGCTTCTTGTATTTGAAAGCCATATTTTCTGGTCAGCTTAGGTTTTTTCATCAAGAATGCTTAAAAGTCCTCTATTTCATTGAATGACCATATTTTTCCCTGAAACATTATACTCAGTTGGGCTGAGTAGGTGATTCTTGGATTTAATCCTAGCTCCTTTGACCTCCAGAATAACATTCCAAATACATTAAAGTAGAAGCTGCTAGGTCTTGTGTTATCCTGATTGTGTTTCCATAATACTCAAATTGTTTCTTCTTGGCTGCTTTTAATATTTTCTCCTTGACCTGAGAACTCTGGAATTTGGCTATAATATTCCTAGGCATTTTCTTTTGGGGATTTTTTTCAAAAGGCTATTGGTGAATTGTTTCAGTTTCTATTTTGCCCTCTGGTTCTAGAATATCAGGGCAATTTTCGTTAAGAATTTCTTGAAGGATAATTTCTAGGTTCGTTTTTTGATCATGGCTTTCAGGAAGTCCTATAATTTTTAAATGATCTATCCTGGATCTATTTTCCAGCTCAGTTGTTTTTTGAATGATATATTTCATATTGCCTTCTATTTTTTTCATTTCTTTGGATCTGTTTTATAGTATCTTGATTTCTCATAAAGTCATTATCTTCCATTTTCTCCCATATAATTTTGAAGAAATTATTCTCCTCAGTGAGTTTTTGAAATTCCTTTTCCATCTGGCCAATTTGGATATTTAAGGCATTACTCTCCTCATTGGTATTTTAGACCTCTTTTGCCATTTGAGATTTTTTAATTTGTTATTTTCTTCGGTATTTTGGGGGTCTCCTTTAGCCAGCCGTTGACTCATGTTTTGTGATTTTCTTGCATCATTCTCATTTCTCTTCCCAATTTTTCTCCACTTCTCTTACTTGATTTTCAAAATCCTTCTGGAGCTCCTCCATCACCTGTAACCATATCATATTTTTCTTGGAAGCTTTTGATGTGGAGTTCTGACTTCATTGTCTTCCTCCCATTCTATGCCTTGATCCTTTTTGTCCCCCGAAAAAAGATTCTTTGGGCTGATAGTGCTTCCTCTGTTTCTCATCTTGCCAGCCAGTTACTTGATTTTTTAGCTCTTTGCCATGGTAGAATTCTGCTCCCGAATGGAGAGAGCTTTGTCCCAAATGTCTGGGGCTTTTGCAAATGGTGTCAGAGATCTGAGGAGGGTGCCCTCTCTACAGACACCACACTGGAACACTGGCATTCTTACCCACAGAAACACTGCCCAAGACAGCAACCCAGATCCAAATAGGATAAAGCAAGAGCGATTACCCTCTGAATGGTCAATTGGTCCCCCCTATATCTGCTGACTCACCAGGACTACCTTTGGCTCCCAGAGCACTGTGAGAGATCCTTCCTACTGGCCTGTCAGGTGGCCTTCAGCAGGAGATTTTTTTCTTTCTGTCACTTTTTGAGTTCCATAACTCTAAAATTGTTTAGAGTCATATTTTATTTCATTTTATTTAATTTGTAGTTTATTTTTTAGTTTACATCATTCATTTCCACAAGATTTTGAGTTACAATCTTTCTCCCCATTTTCCCTACCCATCACCCCAAAATAGAAATCCCACTGAATATACCCTCCCCCAATCTGCTCTCTCCTATACCTTCCCCCATTCTCCCTCTGACTTTTCAGTAGGGCATTGTGGATCCCTATGCCCCAGTGTCTGTATATCTTATTTCCCAGTTACATGTAAAATAATTATGATAACAATAATACATTTTTAAAATATTTTATTTTAAAGCTTTGAATTCCAGATTCTTTCCCTACCTCCCTCATCACCCACACTTACTGGGGAGATAAGTAATTGAATATAGATTGTACATGTGTAGCTATGTAAAACATTTCCATAATGGATATATTGTGAAAGACTGACTATATTTCCCTCCCCCCACTTGTTCTATTCTCTTCTTTGACTCTGTCCCCTTTCAAAAGTGTGTCCTTCCAACTTCCCTCCCCCACCCCAGCCTGCCCTCCCTTCCATCATCCCCCCTCTGATCCCCTTCCCCTCTACTCTCCTGTAGGGTGAGATAACCTATGTAGTGTGTATGTCATTCCCTCCCTAAGCCAAATTCATTGAGAATAAGGTTGACCCATTCCATTTTACTTTCCTGTTCTTCCCCTCCATTGTAACTATTTCCCTTGCCTCTTCTATATGAGATAATTTACCCCATTCTATCTCTCCCCATCTTCTCTCATTATATTCCTCTCTCACCTCTTAATTTCATCTTTTAAGTATCATCACTTCCTATTCAACATCCTGTTCAACTGTCTATGTATACCTGTACACACATATACACATACTCACATAGGTATCCATATGCTCATATACCTTCCTATATAGACATACATATGTATGTGTACATACATATATATATGTATATATGTGTGTATACATTTCTATTCCCTTCAACTATTCTTATACTGACAAAAGTTTCATAAGTTACAATTATATTTTTTCCATGTAGGAATGTAAGTAGTTCAACTTTAATAAGTTCCTTATGATATCTTTTTCCTGTCTACCTTCTCATGCTTCTCTTGCTTCTTGTATCTGAATGTCAAATTTTTTATACATCTCTGGTTTTTTCATCAAGAATATTTGAGGGGCGGCTAGGTGGCGCAGTGAATAGAGAGCCGGCCCTGGAGTCAGAAGGACCTGAGTTCGGAGCCGGCCTCCAACACTTAATCCGCACAAACAAAAAAAACCTAGCCGTGTAACCTTGGGCAAGTTACTTAACCCCAATTGCCCTAAAAGGGCGGCTAGGTGGCGCAGTGAGTAAGAGTGCCGGCCTCGGAGTTTGGATGACCCGAGATCAGATCCGGCCTCAGAAAAACGAGCACCCACGCATAAATAATGACTAGCCGTGTAACCTTGAGCAAGTTACTTAACCCCAATTGCTTTAAAAAAAAAAAAAAAAGAATATTTGAAAGTCCTCTGTTCCATTGAATGACCATATTTTCCCCTGAAACAAGATACTCAGTTTTGCTGGGTAGGTCATTCTTGGTTTTAATCCCGGCTCCTTTGCCCTTTGGAATATCATATTCCAAGCCCTTCTGTCCCTCAGTGTAGAAGCTGACAGATCTTTTGTTATCCTGATTGTGTTTCCACAGTATTCAAATTGTTTCTTCCAGGCTGCTTGTAATATTTTCTCCTTGCTATGGGAACTCTGGAACCTGGCTATAATATTCCTAGGAGTTTTCTTTTTGGGATCTTTTTCAGGAGGTGATTGGTAGATTCTTTCAACCTCTATTTTGACCTCTGATTCTAAAACATCAGGGCAATTTTCCTTGAGAATTTCTTTAATAATAATGATAATTATTTTATTTAACATTAATTGTTATAATAATAGTAGCAATATAACAACATAAATTGATATAATAATAGTAACACTTATTATTACTAATTTTAAATTTAAATTTTTCTTTTAAATTTTAACAATTTTAACAAAATAAACAATAACAATTACATAATTATTATCATAATAATAGTAGCAATTATTATAGTCAGTAATAATTATTGCCATAATAAGAGTAATAGCAATAATTATTATGCTTAATATTATTGTTTCTTATATTATTCTTATGAGTAATATTATTGTTGTTAACCCTAATAAATTTTATATAGTGTTATAAATTTGATGAAATTACTTTACCCATAATCTCCTAGAAGTTCCCTGAGATACCTTCTGTTTCTTATAGTCTACATAAAATACAGAGTCCTAGGTCTCATAAATCTAAACCCATGTAGAAACATTTAATGTGCTATTTGTTTTTTTTTTTAAACAAATACTTTATTAACTTCTGTTTCATATCATTCATTTCCGCCAGATTTTGAGTTACAATCATTTTCCCCCCATTATTCCCCTACCCAACCTCCCAGAATAGCAGCCCCACAAGATATCGCTTCCTCCAATCTGCTCTCTCCCATACCTTCTCCCATACCCCCATCGACTTTTCCATTAGAGGAAGATGAATCTTTGTGTCCCAATGCCTGCACATCTTATCTCCCAATTATAGGCAAAAGAGTATTAATAATAGTATTTATATATAAATTTGAAACATTTAATGTTACGACCTTGAATTTCAGATCCATTTCCTTTCTCCCTTGTCACCCATTCCTTCTTGGGATATAAGTAATTCAGTATATGTTGTACATGTCTAGCTATGCAAAACATTATCATAGTAGATATATTGTACAAGGCTGCTTATAATTCCCTCCCACTCATCCCACCCCCCACCTGGTCCATTCCCTACATGATCCTGTCCCTCTTCTATAGTGGGTACTTCCAACCTCCCCTCACCCCAAGGATGCCCTCCCATCCATCATCCCTCCTCTCATCCCCCTTCCCCCTATCCTGCTGCAGGTTGAGATATCCCATTTAGTATGTATGTCATTTTCTCCCTGAACCAAATTCAATGTGAATGTGGTTTTGCCTTTTTAGCCTTCCTTATTCTCCCCCTCCTTTGCACCCACTTCCCCTACATGAGATAGTTTACCCTACCATGTCTCTCCCCATCTCCTCTTGCCACTTTCCTCTCTCACCTCATAATTTCATCCCTTGAGTACTCTCCCTTCCCAACAAAATCAACCTATGCCCTCTATCCATATATAACTAGCCATATACACACACATTCACATATGTATTCGTATGACCACACCCCCTTCTTCCATTATTTTCATAGTGAGAAAGATATCATCAGTCACAGATATTGCTTTTCCATATAGGAATGTAAATAGTTCAACTTTGATAAGTTCCTTTCGATTTCTTTTCCCTGATTACCTTCTCAGGCATCTCTTACTTCTTGCGTCTGGATGTCAAATTTTCTATTCAACTCTGGTTTTTCCTCAAGAATGCTTGAAAGTCCTCTATTCCACTGAATGACCATATTTTCCCCTGAAACAAAATACTCAGTTTTGCTGGGTAGGTGACCCTTGGGTTCATTCCCAGTTCTTTTGCCCTCTGGAATATCATATTCCATGCCCTTCGATCCCTCAGTGTAGAAGCTGCCAGGTCCTGGGCTATTCTGATTGTGTTTCCACAATATTGAAATTGTTTCTTCCTGGCTGCTTGTAGTATTTTCTCCTTGATCTGGGGATTCTGGAACCTGGCTATAATATTCCTGGGAGTTTTCTTTTTGGGATCTTTTTCAGGAGGTGATCGGTGGATTCTTTCAACCTCTATTTTGCCCTCTGGATCTAAAACATCAGGGCAATTTTCCTTGAGAATTTCTTGAAGGGTGATTTCTAGGTTCTTTCTTTGATCATGGCTTTCAGGTAGTCCAATAATTTTTAAATTGTCTCTCCTGGATCTATTTTCCAGGTCAGTGGTTTTTCCCATGAGATATTTCACATTGCCTTCTAATCTTTCGTTTGTTTGGATCTGCTTAACAGCATCTTGATTTCTCATAAAGTCATTAGCTTCCATTTGCTCCAGTCTAACTCTGAAGGAATGAATCTCCTCAGTGAACTTTTGAGATTCTTTTTCCATCTGGCAAATTCGACTTTTTAAGGCATTCTTCTCCTCATTGCCCTTTTGGGCCTCCTTTGCCATTTGAGTTAGTCTATTTTTTAAGGTGTTGTTTTCCTCAGTCAGGCTGTTGACCCTCATTTCATACTTTTCCTGCATCCTTCTCATTTCTCTTTCTAATTTTTCCTCCACTTCTCTTATTTGATTTTTAAAGTCCTTCTTAAGGTCCTCTATGGCCTGCAACCCGCTCATGTTTTCCCCTGGGGCTTTTGGAGCAGGACTTCTGACCTCACAGTCCTTTTCCCGCTCTATGCCCCCAAAATAGGAGTCTGGGGTTGCATTTTTCTGTTTCCTTTGCCTTGGCATGTTGCCACTTAATTGCTTGACTTTTGGGCTTGTTGCCACACTATGGCTTTAAGGCCTGCTAGAGGAATTTTCGTCCCGAACGTGTGGGGGGCAACTTCCGTTTCTGGCAAGCTGTAAACCCACCCACAACTTCCACCCTAGATCACAATCCAGATCCAGGGAGGTTAAAGCAAGAGCGATTACCCCCCAAGACTGATCGCTGGATCTCCCCACGATTTGTAGGCTGGGAGCCGGAAATGCCTCTGAAAACTACACAATGGCGTGTCTCCTCAGCAGCTTCTAGCCCCCAGGGGAGGGAGCTGACGCATTCCCCAAATACAGGTCCCAAAGTCCATAGGACACTAACCTCTTACTTTGTCCTAGGCAAGTCTGTGTTGATAATTCTGGAATCTCCACAGTTCCTGGTGTTCTGGGGTTCCTCCAGCCGGCTGCTGGCCCTGCCGCCCTGGGGCTAAAACCTCGGCTCAAGTGGACCTGGGCTCGGCTCGGCTCCTGCGCTCTGCGCGCTGCTGGCTCCCAGACCACTGCGCTGGTCCTTCCTGCAGGGTGCTGGGCTGTCCTCAGCGGGAGGTTAGCTTCTCTGTGTCGTTCTGTGTGTGCTGGGGCTCCAGAAGTTTTTCAGAGTCCTTTTTTACATAGTTTGTGGAGAATCTGGGGGCAGAGAGGCTTGGAGGAGCTGTTTCTACTCCGCCATCTTGGCTCCGCCCCCCCGAGAATTTCTTGAAGGATGATTTCTAGATTCTTTTTTTGATCATGCCTTTCTAGTAGTCCAATAATTTTTAAATTATTTCTCTTGGATTAGAATCATATTTTGTAGGTATTGGAGGTAGTTGTTGGGGGAGCTCGTGGAATTTCCTGCTTCTACTCCTCCATCCTGGCTCCACACCTCCTAGAGCATTACTTCATATAACTATTGAAAGCTTTGATTTCTTCTTCTGAAAATTGCTTTTCATAACCTTTGATCATGTATCAAGTGGAGAATGGCTCTTATTAAAATAAAATGTCATAGTTCTTTACATATTTGAAAGATTAAATGTTTATCAGAGAAACTTGCTGTAACAATTTTTACCATTTTCCTATTTTACTTCTAATTTTGGCTGCATTGGTTTTATTTATGCAAAAGCTTATTTAATTTCATGTAATCAAAATTAATTATTTTACTTCCTATGGTCATCTTTATACCTTATTTGGTTATGTACCATTCCCTTATCCATAGAATGCACAAGTACTTTTCCTATGATCTAATTTGTTTATTTATTTATTCATTTACCCATTTATTTATTTATTTATTTACTTATTTACTTATTTATTTATTTATAATTTTTATTTTTATTTTATTCTCTTATTTTTGCTTTTTGGAGGGCAATTGAGGTTAAGTAACTTGCCCAAGGTCAAAAGGCTAGATTTTTGTTTGTGTGTGAGTTAAGTGTCTGAGACTAGATCTGAACTCAGGTCCTTCTGACTCCAGGGCCAATGTTGTACTCACTGCACCACCTAGTCACCCCAATATAATTTATTTATGATATCACCATTTATGTTTAAATCATGTATCTATTTTGACCTTACCTTGGTATATGCTATAAGATGTCAATCTATGTGTAGTTTCTGCTAAGCTGTTTTCCAGTCTTCCCAGCAATTTATATCAAATGTTAAGTTCTTACCCTGAAAACATATCTTTCAGCTTATCAAACACAGAATATTATGGTCACTTCTGATGTATATTTTGAGTATATTGTCATATGATTTGCAAAAAGCTATAGTTTTGCTTCCTCAGTGCCTATTTTTATTCCTCCAATTTCATCTTCTTGACTACCTTTTCTAGTATAATATTGAATAATAATAGTGATAATGGATATCCTTCCTTCACCATTGATCTTATTGGGAAGGCTCCAGGTTTATTTATTATCATTAAATATGTTACAGATAATGCTTACTTTTAGTTTTAGATAGGTGCTACTTACCACTTTAAGAAAGGTTCCATTAATTCCTATACTTTCTAGTGTTTTTAATGGGGATGATTATTATATTTTGTCAAAGGCTTTTTCTATATCTATTGATAAAATGATTTTTGTTTGGTATGTGTAATGGCAAGCAAAGTAGTACTTTGCTCCTTGTTCCAGCTATTCTAGTGCCTTTGAGCCCTCCTGTGATTATATCAAGTCTTTGTTGGAAAGACTATACATTGTGTTTCCTTTAATAGGCACAAGGGAGTTTGGGGACCTTCCATGTCCTTATTAGGCTTAACATCATTGCATGGAAACCACAGTGGGAGGAACTTGCTGAAAGAATGAAACAGGGAGAATGCAACAGAAAAATAGAATAAAATTAAGCTGGGGGGTGGGAAGAATCTCAGGGCTACAGTTCTAAATAGAATCAGTTATCTTTGACATTCACTCTAAGCTGGGGGAGGCCAAAATACAGCCCTTAAATGGAGCTTGGGCAGGAATCTATTGTGGTCTAACTTATGAGCTTCAGTTATGCAGATAGTTTTCCTAATACTGAACCATCCCTGCATTCCTTGTATTAAATCCTATCTGGTTATAATATATTATTCTCATGATAAGTTTCTACTTTCTATTTATTCCTGCAATGCCTTTAGCTTCTCCTCCAAGAATTTGGATGCTATACTACTTGGTGCATATATGTTTAGTAATGATATTGCTTCATTGTCTAGGGTGCCTTTTAGCAGGATATATTTTCCTTCCTTATCTCTTTTAATTAGATATGTTTTTGCTTTGGCATTGTCTGAGATCAGGACTGCTACCACTATTTTTTAATTTCAGTTGAAGCATAAAGTATTCCACTCCAGTCTTTTATCTTTGCCCTGTGTGTATCCCTCTGTTTCAAATATTCTTCTTGTAAACAACATATTGCTGGGTTATGGCTTTTAATCCATTCTGTTATGTGCTCCCATTTTATGGGAGAGTTCATCCCATTCAAAGTTATGGTCACCATCACTATTCCCCGTACTCCCCTACCTGTCTTATGTTTTTCTTTCTCTTTTATTACTTTCCCTTCTCCCTAGAGTGTTGCTCTTAACCACTGAGTCCTTCAATCTGCCCTCCCTACTATCTCCCCTCCCTTTTCTTTACACTTTCCCATGCTGTTTGCCTATAGGACAAGTTATATTTCTATACATGATTATGTTATTCCCTCCTTGAGCCAAACATGATGACAGTAAAGTTCAAACAATGTTCATCTCCCTTCCTTTTCCCCCTTCTCTAATATGCTTTTGTGCCTCTTCATGAGATGTAATTTATCCTTTTCTTCCTCCTTCTTTCCTTTTCTCCTATTACAATATTTTTTCACCATTTAATTAGGATTTTTTATCATATATATATATATGTATGTATATATATATGTATGTATATATATACATATATATATATATATATATCCCTTATAAATGTCATAATAAAGATACAGTATTCAAGAGTTTAAAGTGTCATCTTCCCATGTAGGGATGTAAAAAATTTGCCCTTATTGAATACCTTATTTTTTTTCTGTTTATGCTTTTTATGCCTCTCTAGAATCTTGTATTTGAAGATAAAATTTTCCATTGAGCTCTGGTCTTTTCATCAGGAAAATCAGAAAGCCTCCTATTTCATTGAATATCCATCTCCTGCCCTGAAAGATTACACTCAATTTCACTGGGTAGTTGATCTTTTGTTGTAATCCAGGCTCCTTTCTCTTGAGAAACATCATATTACAAGCCCTCTGAACCTTTAATATAGAAGATGCAAGGCCCTCTGTAATCCTGACTATGGTTCCATGATATTTGAATTGTTTCTTTCTGACTGCTTTTCTCCTTGATCTGATAATTCTGGAAATTGGTTATAATATTCTTGGCATTTTTATTTGGGCTTTCTTTCAAGAGCTGATAGTTTTCCTAATATTGAATCAACCCTGTGTTCCGCATATGAATCCCATGGTGCATTATGCTTATGATAAGTTGCTGTAATTGATTTGCTAGTAGTTTATTTAAAATATTTGCATCAATATTCATTAAGAAAATTAGTGTATAATTTTCTTTCTCTGTTTTGACTCCTGCTGGCTTAGGTTTCAGCACCATATTTGTGTCATAAAATGGATTTGGTAAGACTCTTTCTTTGGCTATTTTTCCAAACTTTTTGTATAGTATTGGAATTAATTGTTCTTTATATGTTTGATAAAATTCATTTGTAAATCCATCTGGTCATGGAGATTTTTTCTTACGTAGTTTATTAATAACTTGATTGATTTCTTTTTCTGAAACATGTTATTTAAGTATTTTAATTCCTTTTCTATTAATCTGGGCAAGTTATATTTTTGTAAATATTTATCCCTTCTACTTAGATTGTCAAATTTATTGGCATCTAGTTGGGCAAAATAACTCCTAATTATTGTTTTAATTTCCTCTTCATTGTTCATGAATTCACTATTTTCATTTTTGGTAATTTGGTTTTCTTCTTTATTTTTTTAATTAAATAAAGTATCTATTTTATTGTTTTTCTCTCATAAAATCAGCTCTTAGTTTTTTTATTAGTTCAATAGTTTCCTTCCTTTATTTTCATTAATCTCTCCTTTGATTTTCAGAATTTCTAATTTGATATTTAGTTGGGGATTTTCAATTCATTTTATTCTAGATTTTTTTTAGTTCTATGCCCAATTTATTGAACTCCTCTTTCTCTATTTTATTCATCTAAGCAATTAGAGATATAAAATTTCCCCTAAAAACTGCTTTGACTGCTTCCCATGAATTATGGTATGTTTTCTCATTTTTGTCATTCTTATGGATGAAATTATTTTGGAAACACAATCAGGATAACACAAGACCTAGAAGCTTCAACATTAAGGTATCAATTGCATGGAATATGATATTCTGGAGGTCAAAGGAGCTAGGATTAAAACCAAGAATCACCTACCCAGAAAAACTGAATATAATACTTCAGGGGAAAAATGAAAATTCAATGAAATAAAATACTTTTAAGCATTCTTGATGAAAAGACCAGAGCAGAATAGAAAATTTGAGTTTCAAAGAAGACTCAAGAGAAGTTTGAACAGATAAACAGGAAAAAGAAATCATAAGTGCCTTATTAAAGTTGAACTGCTTAAATTCCTACATGGAAATATGATATTTGTAAATCATGAGACATTTCTCAGTATTAGGAGAGCTGGAAAGATAGATAGATAGATAGATAGATAGATAGATAGATAGATAGATAGATAGATAGATAGATAACCCAGGGTGAGTTGAATATGAAGGAATGACATCTAAAAAAATTATTGTGTGAGAGAGAGGAATATATTGGGAGGAGGAGATAGGGAGAGATAGAATGAGGGTAAATTATCTCACATAAAAGAGGCAAGAAAAGGGTTTCACAATAAAGGGGAAGAGGGAAAGGTGAGAGGGAATGAGTGAATCTTACTGTCATAGGATTTGACTTAAGGAGGGAATAACACACACTCTCAATTGACTATCTAACCCTATGGGAAAGTTAAGGGGGAAAGGGATAAAGAGGGGGTAATGATAGAAGGGAGGGCAGATTGGGGGAGGGGGCAGTAAGAAGCAAACACTTTTGAAAAGGGACAGGGTCAAATGAGAAAATGGAGTAAGTGGGGAGAGGGATAGGATGAAGGGAAATACAGTTAATCTTTCACAATACAACTATTGTGAAAGTGTTTTATATAACTACACATGTATAAGCTATATTGAATAATAGCTTGCCTTCTCAATGAGGGTGGGTGGAGAGGGAAGAAGGATGAAAATTTATGACTCAAAGTTTTAAAAATAAATATTAAAATTTGTTTTCTACATGCAACTGGGAAATAAAATATACAGGCAATGAGGCAGAGATATCTATCTTGTCCTGCAAGAAAATAAGGGGAAAATGGATAAGAGGGGGTGATAAAAAGGAGGGAAGATTGGGGGAAGAGGTAATCAGAATACATGCCATCCTGGTGTGGGTGTGAGGGGAGAGATGGGGGGAAAATTTGGAACTCAAAATCTTGAGGAAAGGAATGTTGAGAGCTAAAAGTTAACTAAAATTTTAAAAAGATTCCCCTCTAAGGATAAATTCATCACCATGCTACTAACTTAAGTTTTGATTGACATAATTTGTCTCAGTCTCTTTTTGCCTCTGATTGGAGGGCTAAAGGATGGAATACCACATTCCTCCCAAGGCCTTCCTTTATAGAAGACAGAAACTGGACTTTTAGTTCCTTCCACTTTGCATCTACTACTCTGTTTTCAACTCCAGAGAATCAGATACTACTTAGTGACTTATTTCCTCACCTTTCCCTGCTTCCTTTTGCTTGTTGTCTCCTCCCACTAGACTAAAAACTCTTTGAGGGCAGGGACTGTCCTTCATTTATTAATTTTATCCTCAGTGCTTAGCATAGTACCTGGCTTATAGTAGTATGAGCTTAAGAAATGCTTATTGGATGGGATTGCCATGCAATATTCTTTGTTTCATGAATAATCATAGCCCATGTTCCTCAGCTAGTGGCCAATCTACTGGAGATGAGCTACTTTTTGCATTGCTAAATTAATCCTATGAAGACAAGTAAAGTCTATGACTGGGACTAAGCACATAGTCTTTCTATCATGGTAGAATTTGGCAGGAATTGTTCTCTGCTATCATAGCTTTTGAAAACCAGTATTATCTCCTCAACAAGCATCTAAGGAGAAATCTGCAAGAGAACATGAAAGAAAAGTGATAAAATTGCTCATAAACTTTGACCCAGTGAACACATTACTAAATTTTTATACACAAGAATTTTAATGGCACCAAGAAAAGACTTCTCTGATTGAAAATATTCATAGTAGCACTATCTGTAATTAAAAAAAAAAGTTAGGGAGGGGAAAACTATTCCTGAAACACATAGTTTGGAGAATGACTGGACACATTAGGTTGTTCAAAGTCCCCTTTTACATGGTTTGGAGGTGATCTGGAGGGAGAGCACCTTGGACGTGCTGTTTCTACTCTGCCATCTTGGCTCTGCCCCACCTCCCCCCCCCCCCGCAAATATTTTTAATGTCTGTATTAACTTTAAATGGAATTTCTCTTTCTATCTCTTGCTGTTGAACTTTGTTAGTAATATATAGAAATGCTGAGGATTTATGTGAGTTTATTTTATATTCTGCAACTTTGCTTAAGTTATTTATTAGTTCAAGTAGTTTTTTTTATTTGTTTCTTCAGAATTTTCTAAGTATAACATCTGAAAAGAGTAATAACTTCATTTCTTCTTTACCTATTCTAATTCCTTCAATTTCCTTTTCTTCTCTAGTACCATATTGAGTAACAGTGGTGATAATGGACATCCTTGCTTCATCCACAATCTTATTGGAAATGCTTCTATGTTATCCCCATTATGTATAATACTTGCTGATGGTTCTTAGGTAGATGCTACTTATCATTTTAAGGAAGACTTCATTTATTCCTATGCTCTCTAGTGTTTTAATAGGACTGGGTGTTGTATTTTGTCAAAAGTTTTTTCTGCATCTGATGAGATAACCATATGGCTTCTGTTAATTTTGTTGTTGATATGATCAATTATACTGAGAGTTTTCCTAACACTGGACCAGTCCTGCATTCCCTGTACAAATCTTATCTGGTCATAACATATTATTTTCATGATAAGTTGCTGTAATCTTTTTGTTAATATTTTATTTAAAATTTTTGCATCCATATTCATTAGGAAAATTGATCTATAATTTTCTTTCTCTGTTTTGACTCTTCCCAATTTAAGTATAAGTACCATATTTATATCATTAAAGAATTTGGCAGAACTTCTTCTTTGCATATTTTCTCAAGTAGTTTACACAGAATTTGAATTAATTGTTCTTTAAATGTTTGATAGAATTCATGTGTCAATCTATCTGGCCCTGGAAAATTTTTTCATGAGGAATTCATTGGTGAAGTGTTCAATTTCTTTTTCTGAGATAGGAATAAGTATTTTACCTTCTCATCTGTTAATCTGAACAATTTAGAATTTTGTAAATATTCATCCATTTCACTAAGATTGTCAAATTTGTTGGCACACAGTTGAGCAAAATAGTTTCTAATTATTGTTTTAATTTTCTTTTCATTGTTGGTAAATTCACCCTTTTCATTTTTGATAATCGTAACTTGTTTTTTTCTTTCTTTTTTTAAAATAAAATTAACCAAATGTTTATCTATTATATTGCATTTTTTCCATAAAGCCAGTTCTTAGTTTTCTTAATTTTAATTTTTTTAATCTCTCCTTTGGGTTTCAGTATTTCTAATTTGGTATTTAATTGAAGATTTTTAATTTGATCTTTTTCTGGCTTTTTCAGTTTCATGCCCAATACATTGATCTCCTCTTTCTCTATTTTATTTATGTAACCATTTATTCTTTTCTTTCTCCTTTCTCCCTTTCCTGCCTCACTAGAGTTTTGTTTTTGACCACTGCCTCACTCACTCTCCCCTCCCTTCTCTCACTCCCTTTCCCCTTTCTTTCCTTTTTCCCTTACTACTTCTTCTCTCCCTTCTATACCTCCTTCCACTTTCTTTCCTTTTTCCCTTCCAACTGCCTATAAGTTAAAATTTCCCCTAAGAACTGCTTTTGCTGCATCCCATAAATTTTAGTATGTTGTCTCAGTATTGTGATTCTTGTGCATGAAGTTATTGATAATTACTATGATTTGTTGTTTAACCCACTAATTGTTTAGGATTACAATATTTACATTTACATAATATATTACATTATATTACATTTGATTTTTAGTTTATCTTTGTTACATATAATGTAATATAGATGTTCTTTATTACATATAATTTTATTACATCATGATCTGAAAAGGATGCATTTAATATTTCTGTCTTTCTGAATTGAACAGTGAGATTTTTATGCCCTCGTACATGGTAAATTTTTCTGTGGGTGCCACATACCTCTGAAAAAAAAGTTATATTCCTTTCTATTCCCATTCAATTTTATCAAGAGGTCTACCATATCTAAGCTATCCAAAATTCTATTCACTTCCTTAATTTCTTTCTTGCTTATTTTGTGGTTTGATTTATCTAGTTCAAAGAGGGGGAAATTGAGGTCCCCACTAGTATAGTTTATTCTGTCAAATTCTTCCTGTAACTCCCTTAACTTCTCCTCTAAGTATTTGGATGCTATACCACTTGGTGAATATATGTTTAGTAATGATATTGCTTCATTGTCTATGGTGACTCTTAATAGGATATAGTTTTCTTCCTTATCTCTTTTAATTAGATCCGTCTTTGCTTTTGCTTTGTCTGACATCAGGATTGCTACCACTGCTTTTTTTTTTCTTTAGCTGAAGCATAATGTATTCTACTCCAGACTTTTACCTTTACCTTCTGTATCCCTTTACTTCAAATGTGTTTCTTGTAAACAACATATTGTAGGATTATGAATTTTATTCCATTCTGCTATCTGCCTCCATTTTATGGGAAAGTTCATCCCATTCATACTCACAGTTATGATTACTATTCATGTCTTTCTATCTTATGTCACCACCCATTTATTCTTTTCTTTCTCTTTTCTCCCTTTCCTTCCTCACTAGAGTTTTGCTTTTGACCACTGCCTCCCTCATTCTACCCTCTCTTCTCTCAGTCACCTTCCCCTTTCTTTCCCTTTTCCCTTACTACTTCTTCCCTCCTTTTTATGTCTCCTTCCCTTTTCTTTCCTTTTCCCCTTCCAACTGCCTATAGGGCAAGTTAAATTTCTATACCTGAGTATGTTATTCCCTGCTTGAGCCAAATACAATGAGAGTACAGTTCAAACAGTGCTCATCACCTTCCCTTCTTTCCCTCTACTGTAATATGTCTTTGTGCCTCTTCATGTGATATAATTTAACCTTTTCTGCCTCCTCTTCTTCTATTTTCCCATTACAATATTTTTAGCACTTAATTAAGTTTTTTATCATCACATCAAAATCAACTTGAACCCACACCCTCTGTCTGTATATTTCCCTTCTATACAATGTAATAAAGATACAGTTCTCAAGAGTTGTAAGTATCATCTACCCATGTAGGGATGTAAACAGTTTGTTCTTATTGAATAACATGTTTTTCCCCCTGCCATTTTACTGTTTACCTTTTTGTGCCTCTCTTAAGTCTTGTATTTGAAGATCAAATTTTCCATTGAACTCTGTTTTTTTTCTTCAGGAAAGTCTGGAAGTGCCCTTTCATTGAATGTCCATCTCCTCCCCTGAAATATGCTCAATTTCACTGGGTATTTGATCTTTGAAGGTAATTTAAGCTCCTGTGTCTTGCAGAATATCATATTCCAAGCCCTCTGATCTTTTAATGTAGAAGCTGCAAGGTCCTGTGTAATCCTGACTATGGTTCCACAATATTTGAATTGTTTCTTTCTGACTGCTCTTAGTATTTTCTCTTTGATCTGATAATTCTGGAATTTGGCTACAATATTCCTTCACATGTTCAATTTGGGATCTCTTTCAGGAGGTGATTGGTGAATTCTTTCCATGACTATTTTACCCACTAATTCTAGGACTTCAGGGCTTTCCTTGATGATTTCTTGAAAGATGATGTCCAGATTCTTTTTTTCATCATTGTTCTCAGGTAGACCTAAATTATCCCTCCTGAATCTATTTTCCAATTCAGTTGTTTTTCCAGTGAGGTATTTTACATTTTCTTCTGTTTTTTCATTCTTTGAGTTTTGTTTGACTGATTTTTGATGTCTCATAGAGTCATTAGCTTCCATTTGCCCAATTCTAATTTTTAATGATTTGTTTTCTTCAGTTAGCTTTTGTACCTCCTTTTCCATCTGGCCAATTGTTTTTAAAGAGTTGTTTTCTTCAGTGTATTTTTTTCCATTTTGTTAATTGTATTTTTAAATGTTTCTTCTAACTCTCTCATTTGAATTTTAAAATCCTTCTTGAGCTCTTCCAAGAAAGTTTTTTAGGCTTAAGATCAGTCATATCCTCCTTTGAATTTTCAATGTGCATATATTGACCATGTTGTCCTCTCCTGAATTTGTTTTGATCTCCTCTGTCACTAAGATATTTCTCTATGGTCATTGATTTTATTATTATTATTATTATTATTATTATTATCATTATTATTACTCATGTTGCTTGCCATTTTTCCTGGCTTTTACATTTGATCTCTGCTTATGAGTCCCAGACTTCTTGTACTGGTGGTTACGGGGCTGGTGCAGTTTACCTGGTGCTCAGATGGAGGTGGTGTGTGCCTGGTATTGGCACTGGCCTTCTCCTCTATCCTGGGGCCAGAATCTCCCACTGTTCTGCTGAGGTGGGGCCTGCCGTTGGCTTGCTGGGATGCCTCCTGTCCTGTACTGATTTCCTTCAACCATAGCAAGAGGGACCTTTTCCATTAATCCCCTTAGCCTACCAATCTAAAAGACTGCTATACCCCATCTTTCTGCTGGTCTCACTATTTTAGGATTTTTCTTAGGGCAATATTCTCTGGGTCTTTCAAGGTCAAAAAGGGAGGGTGAGAGTAACTTACTGCTAATTCCACCATCTTGGCTCTCAGAAATTTAAATAGGTGACTTTCAAATACTCAGTCTATGGACTGATGTCCCCAGGAGTAGCTGCTGCCTCTGCCACAGGTTCTGTGTAAGACTGCTTCTCCCTGTCCTAGTTCTGACAGATCCCAATCCTGTGTTGAGACTTGGACTGCAAACCTGCCAAACTCTGTCTCTGTGGATTCTTCTTCTCTAGAATTTGTTCAGATTCACTTTTTAGAGGTATTTGAAGGAGTCTATAGGAGATCTCAGGTGAGTCCCTGCTTCCACTCTGCCATCTTGGCTCCTGAATTCAGTGATTTTTTGACTCTTTTTAAGACACCACAATGTTGTGCATCTTTTCCTCCTACTTAAACATAACTTGGTTATTTAGTTTACAGGAAACAGTCTGTGCAAACTGAATCTGAGCCCTGAATCTTGATCACTATAGTAATAGTTTAAACTTCTTTAGCACTTTAAGGTTGACAAAGAATTATCTTTCCAAAAGTCCCTTTTATTAGGTAGCACAAAGATTTATATCCCTATATAACATGCAGAGCTTTGTGAGCACTGCTACCCAACCAACCCCCCCAACTATACTCAGACTCCTAGTTTTGGTGCCACAGGATTTGTCTATTCAAGCTTCAGGACATTCTGTCTGTACCCCTAACACTCATGAATCCATACCAATGTGTTTCCCTTTCAGTAGCCAGGCAGAGAACACAATCAGGTCAAAGTAAAGGTTTTGAAATAATATACTAAGAAAATGTATTGTAGGGGATTGCTCTCCATAAACATAAAGTATTCTCTCCTACAAATCTGTCATAAGTAAATATAGAGGTTAGGCATGAAATAGATGGTCTTATGTCAGATACTACCAGGTTTCTGATGTCCTATTGTGCATGTCTCCCACATTGATTCACAATGAGTGAGATCCCTTGATTAGGTGCATTTCTTTTCTAGGTCTCTGGGGATGCTCTCTGCTGGGTACCTTCACTCTATGAGTTGGCTATAGTATAGACCATATTTATTTAAACTGAAATCCTTGGCTAGGGCACTGCTACCCTCTTTCAGAAGAAAAGATCAGAATGCTTTTTCCTAGTACAACAGAATACCTCATTAGTTCAAATCCCTTGAAATCACAGCACTGAGGCCTACAAATGAAAATCTCAGCTCTAGACCTTAGGGTCTGTCTTTATAAACTTGGTTACATAGACAGTTGGGTTTCAGGAAGTGATGCCTTTAAATCCCCCTCTCAGGATGAATGTAAGCACACCCCTTCTAAAATCACGTTTCTTATGCAGACTGTCATTGCCAGTAACAATGGATGAGAGTTGAGATTCGAAGCACTAGTGCAGAAGAAAGACAAGTCTTCCGTGCCTTGTCTACAGTATGTGAAAGAAACGAGGAAAAAGTCATAACATGAGTCCTCAAGAGTTCAGTCTCTCCAAATCTGTGTCTCTTCTTAACTGTCTCAACTCTTAGGTTTCCAATTTTAAGTACACAGTCTGGTGATGTTATGGCATCTGATGAAGAAACCATGCTGTAAGGGAAAGGTCACTGGGGTTTTCCCCCTATAGGGCAATGTGGCCCCTAAGAAATTTGACCTCCTTGACCTTTTCTTTTGTTCCTTAACATTCTTGGTGCAGAGAGTGGAATCTCTAACCTTAGAGTAAGCCGCAGGAATCTAGGAGTTAGAATCCACTCTTGCCCAGCAGAAAGATTCATACAGCAGTCAGACTACATCTGGACATGAATTTGGTGGCATTAATGCCATGTAAGCACTGAAGTAGTGTAAGGGGATTGTTGCCCTTGAGGTTTTGGAGAAAATGTTTGAATATCTGTTCTTATTATGACTCTGAAGTACACATATTTTTGCTTAATAAAAATAAATCTACTTATGAAAGACTAGACTCCAATTTTTTGCTATGTTTTTTCAGTAAATGATTTTGATTTAAGCTTATTGTAGCTTCTAGCAGACTATTGAAAGAGAAGCACATACATGGGGACTTGTGAGTTATAAAAGACAAATTTTAAGAATTCAATCCTGTACAGGCTTTGGGAGAAGGGAGAAGAGAGATAAGGATAATCATACTCTGGGGGACCCAACTTGTGAATTGGGGGTGGGGTTCTATACTAATAGATTTATGCCACAATGAGGAAAATAATTTCAATCTGCTCAAAGATAAAATAAAAATTAGGTAATGTAGATGAGCATCCACATCATGATTCTCAAGGATCTCACTTCCAAATGTATGAGGTACTATTTCAGCTTTACATTTTATTATTGAAGGAGTTTGTTACTTTATATTTTTATAAAGTTTTTTGCATTAAAAATACAAAATCCGTTCTTAATTCCTGGACTATACGAAACCACTCGGGTTGGATTTGGCCAACTTTTATTTTAAAATGTAAAAAGCTTTTATTTTTGGTTTTTCAGGGCATAAGGCAGGGAGATTGGGAATAAGTGACTTGCCCAAGGTCACATGGATAGTTGTTGTGTTGAGTATTTGAGGTCAGATTTGAACTCAGGTCCTCCTGACTCCAGGGCTGGTGTTCTATTCACTGTACCACCTTGCTGCCCCCACTAAAAGCCATTCTTAGTCCACCTATACAAAACCACACTAAATTTGTTCCCCAGATGTCTATTCTAAATTCATTATGAGGGAACAAAACTCTAACAATACAATATCTATACTACATTCTGTATGGCAAAGATGAAGAGAAGAATTGGGGAATATTTATGACTTGATTACATTCTTTACTATTTACTTTGCATTTCATTTTAGTATCAAAGCCAAGAATCACAGATCTAAAGGTGAAGAGGACCTCAAAGTCAACCTAGAACATTGGTGGCAAACTCTAATAGAAATGGGATCCCTGCAAGCCATATATAGACTTTAAAAACCACAAATTAACATTATCTATGTTGTATTTTGACTCGTTTTATTAAACATTTCCCAATTAAATTTTAATCTGGTTCTGATTGGGAGTTTTGATTCAGGCCCTGAGTCTAATACCTCTGAAAGAGTGTCTTTTGCTCTACTTTCATAAATTATTATTTGGTACAGAGTCATTGGTGAGGGCTTGGAACTGTGGACTTAAATATATGCTAATGAAAACATGCCTATCAAATGTAGAAAATAGCAAGGCATCCCAAAGCCATCTGGGGACCTTAGGGAGCCCATGTTACTTTTCAGTACTTCAAGGATTGAGTCAGTCACTCGTATGAGTCAGATAGAATTTATTAAGTACCTACTATGTGCCAGGCACTGTCCTAAGTACTGAGGTTAAAGAAAAAGGTTAAAAAGAAAAACAGTCCCTGCCCTCAAAGGCAATCTAATGTGGGAAACAACACGAATGCTGTTTGCATACAGGATAAATTGGAGATAATGTCAGAGAGAAGGCACTAAGATTATGGAAGATTCATTAAATCCCTCCAACTAGCAAACTTTAGTATTTTTTATGAGTCATAGTAACCAGAAAAATCCACTCCCTGGTAGTCAAGTTTCCGGTAATGATAATCTTTCCAGTAGCTAGACTGATCATCACAGGACAGAGCCATCTGTAGACCCATACTTAGAAGCCTTTGAGGCTTGGTAGGACCTTCCAGAGCTTGTGCTCTGCTGACTAACAGTCATTTCCCTGTTACAACAAGACACTGGAGATTGACTGAAAGTACTAAGTCCCATAGCCACAGTTTTTTCCTGATTAGCTATGGCATAAAACTTAAATTCCTACCATCTTCAGGATATGGCAAGCCCACACACAGAAGGAAAGTCTATTAGGGAAATCAGAAGCCTTGACGCAACACTGTATTGGAAATCTCTTCCCACTCTGAGTTAGTCTGCCACACTGCCCCTGTATAATGAGGGAGAGGCCTAGTTTCAGAAACACTAGTGGTGTTTTACAGTTTGTCTTTCCTTTCAACAAGCTAGTTAATTAAATCCCTTCCACAGCAGGAAATACAGGTAAGCTTCCAATATGAGTGGCCTGTACTGTTTATTCCCTTGCCACACCCCTCCCTACCGCCAATGTCAGTTCTCAGTACTCTTGCCCTTCCCTCCCTTTCCACCCCATCTAAATCCCACTACTTACTGCTGACAGCTATTTGGCCTTTTAGATCCTCCTGCTCAGCTTTCTTTCAAATAATTTAACTTTGCAATCAACCTTGAAAAACATTCATTATTAAGACATATTTTCTCCTGGAACAAAAATCATAACTTTTCTTTAAGGAAGTTTATATTTATTTTTTTTTAATTATGAACTTATTAACCACAAACAAAAATAAACATTTCAAAATGCAAAGAACAGAAGAAGAAAATTATATATGAAACTGTGACCTTCTGTTAAATACAATTGAGTTTTTTTCAAGTGTGTATTCAATTTGTCTGGATAGAAACAAAATTTCCCTAGTTGGGCCCACTTCTGAACTTCTTTTATTTTTTTCTGTGTTTTTTTTTTTAATCAATACACCTCCTCCCAAACCCTTTCCATCCAATATTCCTCCCTTGTAACAAATAAAGCACATTAAAGAAAAACAAACCAATGTTTTGGCTGTCTCTTAAAATTCATGACTCACTCTATCTGAACCTCTAGCACATCATTTCTCTGTCACAAGATGGGTGGCATACTTCATCAATCCTTTAAAGTCATGATTGGTCATTGCATTGATCAGAGTTCCAAAGTGTTTAAAGTTGATTTCCCCTAATTATTATGTTCATCATAAAAAATGGTATCCTGGTTCTGCTCACTTCATTCAAAATCAGTTCAGTTCAAGTCTTCGCATATTTCTTTGAAAATAACACAGTATTATTATTCATATACACAATATAGAACAATAAGATTCTATTTTATTCATTTTCCACAAATATCTCAATCATTCCCCACCTTTTTTCCAGTTCTTTTCTAGATTAATAAGTGTTACTATAAATATTTTTGTACATTTGAGTCCTTTCCTCTCTGCCTTTGGCTTCTTGGGGGCATGGGAATAAAAGCAGTATTTCTATGTTAAAAAAATATGTATAGTTTAGTGATTTGGGGGATATAGTTCCAAATTACTTTCCAGAATGGTTAGATGAATTTATAGTTCCATCAACAGTCCAGTGATTTGATTTAATTCCTATAGTCCCTTCAACAATTATTATTTTCTCAATATGAGGGGAGCAAAGGAATCTCAGTTGTTTTTATTTGCCTTTCTCATATTACTGATGATTTAGAACATTTTTAATGTGATTGTGGACAACTTGCAAGTTCTTATGTGCAATTGACTATTTATATCCTTTGACCATTTATCAGAAAATATATATTCTTATATATCTGAATCAATTTTCCATGTATATTGAATATCATACCTTTATCAGAGAAACTTGTTACAAAGATTTTGTAGTTAACTTACTTATAACCCCAGTTTCCTTTATAATTCTATTTACATTGATTTTGCTTCAGCAATAGATCTCTAATTTTATGTAATTGAAATTTTCCATTTTATCTTCTCTGATCACTTCTATCAATTTTTTAGTTGAGAATTCTTCTCCTAGTCACAGTTGTGAAAGGTATCCCTTTCTCTTTTTTATCTAATGTTTTAAAATGATATAACCTTTTATATTTGGGTCATATATCTATTTGAAGTTTGCTATAGTATATTATATAAGATGTTGGTCTAAACCTGCTTTTTCCCAAACTATTGTCTACTTTTTCCAGAAGTTTTTTGAAAAAAGAATCCTCGCCGCCATAGCTGGTATCCTGGGCTGTATCCAGCACTATGCCTCCATGTTCAATTGCCTCTAGATCTTGTTTACTTAATTATCCTCATTCATGTAAATAGTCTTTCCATTTTTCACTCTTCTACATTTTGCCTTTGTTGTTTTTAGTATAATTTCAGATATGCTATTAAAGTGCCCTACTAGTTCCGTCTCAAAGCCAGAAGAGACCTCAAAGGCCACACATTTCTGAACAAGAACATCTCCCTTGAAAATTGTCTTACAGACTTCACTCCAAGACCCCTAGAAAAGGAAGACCCCTAAAAAGACCCCTACTATCTACCAAGGCAATTCAGGACACTTTTGAATAGCTCTAATTGTTAGGAAGTTCGTTTTTCTTTTTGTTCTCATATCAAGTCTAAATCTGCCTCTCTACAGCTTCCATATATTAGCCTTAGTTTTGTCCTGTGAGGCCAAAAAGAATAAAGCTAATCCCTTTCCTCCTTGACAGCCCTTTATTTGCTTGAAGACTATTGTCATGTCTTTTCTTGCCCCATCTTATGAAAATGTTAGAATCACCTGAGAACTAAAAATTAGACAAGAAAAAGGCAGGCTATGATCTTCCTGTCAGACCTGGTGAGATTACATCTGTGGATGTGAAGAAACCTCAAGAGAGTGATAGAAACCCCAGAGGGAAAAGGATAAAGCTGGCAGTTGCTCTCAGACAACCTAGCAGCAATGCCAAAGACTCATGTCCCTGTTGCCAGAACATGATAGTTGCCTTGAAGTATAGGTCCAGTTCTCATGTGAAAGAAAGATTAGATTCTCTCTGCTTGATCCCAGAGGGTACAATCAGGAGCAGCTTGTGGAGGCCACAAAAAGTAAGTTTTCCTCTGTTAATAAGGAAAAACTTCCTAACAATTAGAGTTGTCCAAAAGTTTAGTAGACTGAAATTGTAGGTAATAATAACAACAACAACAACTGAAAGGTCTACAATGCATTAAGGTTTTAGAAATGTTTTGCTTTCCTTTCTACAAATTGAAAATCTGGAAACCTAGAGTTAAGATACAAATTGTAGGAGCAGATTCCCAAGTATTTCGGGTGAAAATGGAAGAAGGAAATGAAAGAGGTAGTTAGAATAATAGTGGTTATTTACTTGGTGGTTTAGGACTTAAGGTATAATGAATTAAGCAGAAAGCATCTGGGAGAGAAGGATGGGGCTCCACCAGCTGGTGTTTAAAAAAGGATGAGACTTATGTGCTTTTAAACAGCCCTAAAACTCCTAAGCATCAATCCAAAGCAAAGCATTAGAACTGCTCTCCCTTCCCATTCTGTCCTGAGAGTCCTCTGGTATTATCTTGTCCCTTTCACATTTTTTGTAGATGGATTTCATCAAGATGAAGACATTTCAGGGAAAGCACCAAAAGATATCCCTGGGAAGTGACATTTTTGCTATCTCCTTGGGTGATTTCAGAACCTGACATTCTTTAGAATATCCCAGTTTTATTTAGCTTTGTTCCCATACCTCTATCCTTTCCTATCCATCTATATAGAGAATCAAATGAATAAATGAATTTATTAAGCACATAATAGTTTACTAGACTCCAGGGATAGAAATACAAAAGAGCAGTCCTTGCCATCAAAGAATTTACATTCTAGAAGGAGAATACTACACCTATAGAAGTGTGTTGGTCAGAGTAAAGAGTTATGGCTTGGAAAGTCATAGAGATGGTGAGTTGACATGCTGTATTTTCTTTCTAGGAAAAAAATGGTGCTATTGATTTGATTAATATGCCCAGGGCAAAGGAAGAAAGTTATTCGTTTTGGGGGCAGAAAGAGAAAGGGCATATGTATAGGTGTATGGCAAGATGGCCTGAATAGATGGCTGAATGGCTATATGGGAGATTAAAGTGAAGCATGGTCTACTGTCTAAGGCTAACTAGTTGACATGATGGTCTAGGTTGACTAGTTTATATGCATTCAATCATTAATGAAATGGATGAGGTCCTAATGTTGGAGCTCCAAAGATGATTAAGTTAACTTTCCCACAGACTAGAAGGTAAGGGAATAGTTTCTGGAAATTCAGGTCCAGGGGCTCATTTCCAATATAGATACAGCTAGCCTATGTGGGGAAGGGGAGGGCAGTGGTGGTAGGGAGATAGCATTAAGACCTAGATAGATGGGTGGAAAGCTGGATAAAGTGAGAAGATACTGAGGCCAGCAAAGAAAGTAGCTCAGACCTTGATCAGTGATACTTCAAAGAAACCCAAAACACCTTGGGCTCAAGTGGGCTGGAACAGCTGTCTTCAAGTATTTCAGAGGCTGCTCTGTGAAAAAAGGATTAGACTCATTAAGTTTGGCCCTAGAGGGCAGAACTAAAATTGGTGAGTTGGGACTGGGAAGTTCCCAACTTCCCAGGCTTGATGTAAGTTTAAAAATAAAACAAAAACCCTTCCAACAATTGGAGTTAACCCAAAGTGGAATGGAATATGTCTGGAAATTATAGTTTCCCTCTCATAGAAGGTGTGGTAGGAATGATATCTACTCCAGTCCCTGTCATGCAGAGTAGGCAAATTTTTCCTTAAAGGATATGGAAGAAATCTTTGAGACTTAATTATCACTGGGAATTCCTTACTTAATCTCTATAGGCCTCAGTTTCCTCCAGTCTAAAACGAGAGCATTAGATCAGGTGATTTCTGAGATCCCTTGTAGCTCAAGATCTAAGTTCCTTTGATCTATGAACTAATGCTCAAACCATTGACAAAGCTTTAATGATGTGAAAGAAGAAGAATTACCATCTACTCTTCTGCCTTTAGGACCACGGAACTTTTCCATCTCATTTGCAACTGAAACTTTCCATCTTTGTGGTCTCTTCCATTAGCATTTGAGCTCTTTGAGATCAAGGACTATCTTACTTTTCTTTTTGTATACCCAGCACAGTTCTTTGCACACAGTAAATACCTGATAAATGCTTTATTCATGCTGCATTTCTTTTCATTCTTGGGGATTGTAATGGCAAGCACAGAAGATTAAATTTCTATACCCAAAGATTCCATTGCTATATCTGTACCACAAGAATGTCAAAGACAGAAAAAAATGTTCTTAAATATAATATTTATGACAGCACTTTCTGTGGTAGCAAAAACTTGGAAAAGATGCAAAGTCATTAATTTTTGGAAAGGTGAAACATGAATAGAGATATACGAATATGTTGAGAAAAATATCATGGGAAAATATATGAACTGATGCAAATGAAATTAGCAGAATCAGAAAAAATACATAATGAAAACCATAATAATAATAATAATAATTAAAAGAACAAGAAAAACAAAGCTGAATTATATAATTATAATTATAAGCTGGCACTAGAGAGAAAATGAGAAAATATTCTCTGATGTCCTTGAAGTGAGGTACGTGTGCAGAAAGCAACATATGCTATTAGACAATTATTGACTTCTGAAAAATAGGATGTTTGGCAACTCTAAATAAATTAATGAATAAATGAATGAATGAGCAAAAATAATAATAATGAAATAAAAACCACCAGTGGCAAGGAACTCATTGCTTCCTGAGATAATTCATTCTGCTTTCTCTTGGCTCTCATTAATAGGAATTCTTCATTATATCAAGCCAATCCTTGGTCACCCCTTAACACAGAAAATCACAGACTCTCCAAGTTGAACCTCTCTGCAGAGGTCATCTAGTAAAGTCTAACTTCTACTTAAACCTTTAATTCTCAATAAGTTACCTTTTTCCTGAAAACCTTCAGTGAAGGAAACTCACTATCTCACAAAGCCATTTGCTCCATTTTTAGATGGCTGTGGGGAACTGGATTCTAATCTCTGTTCTGACATACCATGTGGTCTTGGGCCCTTCCTTTCCTCTCACTATGCCTGGCTCTCTCTTCCAAAGAGTGAGGATATTTACCTAGGTAATACCTACAATTTCTTCCAGATCTTTCCCCTGGTTGGGCAAGGTTTTAATGATCCTGAGCATCCCACCTCAAACCACCTATCCCTTCCCTCATCTTTTCCTGACAATTCTGAGAGCTGCAAAAAAGAGAATAGAAAGAATCCCCTAGAGACTGGTGGAGTGCTCCAAGAAGTCAGAGTTGACATAAACAATATGGTCTTTGCTATAGTTGGACATGAGCCAACATGACCCAAAGAAGGACATGGTGTGAAGCAGATGGTTTAAAGGAAAAAACACTAACCTAAGAATTGAAAGAATTAATTCAAGTCACACCTTCACTTCCTATAACTTGTGTGACTTTAGACACATTGCTCTTTTTGAATCTTAGCTTTCTCCTCTTTCACCTGGCATCAATTCATTACCAATGGAGAGGTATTTATTAAAAACTGCCCTAGAGATAAAAATACTTTCTCTCCCTCCTCCAGACATCATAGATGAAGAGATAGAAGATGTCCCCTTGCTCCTCAGTTTATGGAAAAGGAAACTATTTTTTTTTGCTTTTTGGAGGGCAATTGGGGTTAAGTAACTTGCCCAAGGTCACACGGCTAGGTTTTTTTTTGTTTGTTTGTTTGTGTGCATGGCCGGATACGGACTCAGGTCCTTCTGACTCCAGGGCCGACACTCTACTGACTGTGCCACCTAGCCGCCCCCTATCTTTTCTTCCATTTAAGTGTTTGGTGATCATAGTCAAGACAATTTATTTTTCTGGATCCCAATTTACTTCTTTGTAGAATGAAAATAATACTCCCCTACTTGTTTCCTTTACAGAATGGGCATGCAAATATGAGGGTCAACTTGGGCTAAGGTTAGAAAGTACTCTATGAGACAATGATCTGTTCCTTGGAAAAATCCTTTTCTGAATTCCATACCATTTCACTGGTCATCCTCCATCACTAGAATGTTTGCCCTCCTCATCCTAGCCTCCTAACTCCCCTAGTTTCTTTCAAGTCTAAGCTAAAATTTCCACTCTCTACAAGAGGATGTGCCATGTATCTGCTTAGTATTTTCACATTATCTCCCTTATCAGAATATGAGCTTCTCAAGGGAAGATTTTTTTTTTGGTCCCTTTGGATCCCCATTGCTTAGCACAGTGCCTTGTTTTTAGTAAGCATTTAATAAATGCTTGTTGACTTATATTAAATGAGTGGAGGCAGGGAGGTGACTTATCTGTTAGTCAGTAGACTACATTTTATCCTAACATGTTAGAAATGAAAGAGTCCTTAGAGATCTCCTAGTCCAATCCCCTCAGTTTACAGACGGAAAGACTGAGGCAGATCTTGTGATTTGCCCCAGTTCACAACTAGTAAGCCAGGATTTGAACCTAGGCCTTCTGATTCTTATGCCAGGACTCCTTCCACTGTACCATGCTGCTCATCGGCCCTGTCAGGCTCTTGAGTTCTGGGGAAGCCAGCTATGGCCCAGGCCCAGCCTGCTCAGACCGCCACTGTCTCTTCCCCTTGGCTCTTGGGTGGCCTCCAGGGTGTGGGTGATCGTCTTGGAAGCTGAGAGTGGGGCAGGGAGCACAGTTTTCCAAGAAACAACCACTGGGCCTGCTCAAGAGAGCATTGGGAAGGATTGCCTGGGAGGCGGGACTGTGAGTTCCTGGAAATGGGCTTCTGAGGACTTCAGGCAGGTCTTCCTCAGTGGAGGGGCCCCTCTCTACCTTCTGCATTCATTCTCCCTGGTGGCCTGCCAGTGTCTGCATTTGGCTGCCTCCCGGGCAGGAGGCAAGACATATTGCTTTCTGTTTAGCTCGGGTTTGTTTATCCCTGTTTGGGCTTGTTTACTGTTGACAATTTAACAACTGTTGTTTTTGGCAGCCCTCATCTGGGTCCCAGGCCTGCCCTGGCCAAGGACATCAGTGACCCTGCACTGGGAGTCCCAGGAGTCTCAAGCCCCTGGGCCTCACTGGGACTTGTTTCACAATCAACACTTTTTACAAAAGTTGTTTCCCTGGGCTCTCCTTCACCTACTCAGTGTTCCAGACAAACTGTATGGCTATCTGATCCCCAAACTCCTGGTCTCTCTCATCTCACACTATCCCTCCATGCCTAGGATACACTCCATCCTCATCTCTGCCAGGTGAAACCCTTTTCTTCCTACAAGGCAGAGCTCCAGTGTTCCCTCCTCTGGGATGCTTTCCTAGATTCCCCCCACACAGCTAGAAAGACTCCTCCCTCCTGAAACCATAGGACACTTTGGGTCTCTCAGAATAAAATCTAAAGAGGAAGTTTAGAGATTAAAGTCAACTCAATTCAAAAAGTATTGGTCAAGTGTTTCCTATGTTAAAGGCACTATCCTAGGCACTATTGATACAAAGACAAAAAAAAAATAAAAGTCCTTGTCTTCAAGCCTTACATACTACCATCTAATCCAAAGGTTCTTAAGCTTCTGGGGGCATAGATCCTTTTGGCAGCCTGATGAAGCCCCACTCAAAAATGCTTTTAAATACATAAAGGAAAATGCATTGAATTGCAATAGAAAAAGAATTATTGAAATATAGCTATCAAAATATTATTTTAAATCAAGATAACTGTCCCAATTTAAAAACCCCTCATCTAGTCTCACCCTCCCATTTCACAAATATGGATGTGAGCCAGAAAGGGACAATACTTTGTCTAAGCTGGTAAGAGGAAACTAGGTGAGGCAGCTAAGTGGTGCAGTGAATAGAGCACTGGCCCTGGAGTCAGGTAGACCAGAGTTTAATTCTGGCTTCATACAGTAAATGTGTGACCCTGGGCAAGTCATTTCATTTCTCTCTATCTCAGTTTCCTCAACTATAAATGAGGATAAGAGATATTAATACCTACCTCATTGGGTTTTTTTGTGATCAAATGATACTAATATTTGTAAAATGCTTAGCACAGGGTCAGGCATATAGTAGGTGTTTAATAAAAGTTTATTCCATTCTGATGACAGAACTATCACTCAAAAATAGTATTTCTGCCTCTTAGAAATCTAGTGCTAATTCTACTAAAGCATGCTTCATACCTTGCATTACATTTATTTGTGTTTACATGAACTATGACCCAAAGCTCGCTTAAGAAATAGATTACCATTTTTAGAAAATCTTTGCATATGGTCTCAGAATCTAACTTTGGGCCTTGTAGGTGTTTCATAGATGTTCATTGGTAGACAAAAAGCCATAGTGGATGTATTGTACTTGGTATCAGAATGTGCATGTGTGTGTGTGTGTGTGTGTGTGTGTGTGTGTGTGTGTGTGTGTGTTTGTATAAAACTATTCCAATATGTCCTCAGATACTCACTAACTGTGTGAACTATATCAAGTCTCACAATCTTCTCAACCTCTTTTTCCTCATCTATAAAAATAGAATCACAATAATAACTATCCCACAGGGATATTGTGAGAATCAAATAAGTTATGATATCTATCAAAAATGCTATACAAATGTGAGCTACGATTATTATTTTTTAAACTGAATTGCATTTAGAGAGGGAGAGAGATAATTGAGTCCTACTGAGCAACAGATAAAACTCCGACAAACTGGTGATTTGCTGATAGCAGTCTAAGTCACTTACACAGAATCAGAACCAGGGATGGGCAAACATAGATAGTTACTGATTATGCAGAATGTGATGGGGAAGGTGAAGTTGTGTGTGCTGGCCCAATGAAGGAAACTTTTTTCATACAAAATTTTATATGTATATATATGAATATATATATATATATATATATTTCAGAACTCATAATATCCCACTCCCCATATCCCAAGGATATTTACTTGATGAAAAATTAAGTCAGGTGTGCTATAGTAAAGGCCCAGAGTTTCGTGGGGACAGAAATTCCACAGACCACACTTCCCAAATTTTCCAGGTCATTCTAGATTTTAAGATTCTTTTTGTACTTGTTTACCTGAGTAAATGCCTTCTGCATATGTGTCCCCAGAGAAGCTATCCCTAATTCAATAAGATCCATATCCATGCAAACCATAGCCCATAAGCTCTGGTAAATACCAGTATGTTTGCTTTTTCTCTAATCAGGAAGAAAACATGATTAGTGTAAGACTAAGGGATTTAAGAAGATATCATAGTAAGAAAAGTACATTAGAACATATGCCCTAATAAACTAAAAGCAAACTGTCCCCTAAAGTACAGACATCAACAGTGAGGAAAGAGGGAATATGTAGGAATTACACACAAGAAGCACATGTTGGCCAAGGCATAAACTTAGAGGAACACTTCACACTTCTGACACCTCAGGACAACTGATGTCTTCTGATGAGGTCATCAAGTTGCTCTCACTGGGCTGGCTCCTCTTTAGGATTGGTATTTCTCCTGGGACATTGCTCCAAGGAAGGACCTCATGGCAACCAATAGGCATGTGGTCCCACCTGGAAATGCCCCACTGATTTCATGATGACTGCTGGCCATGGCAGTCTCTGACAGACATTATTCCACTGGTCTTAGATTATCTCATGGTAGTGACCAGCTGTGTATTGTTCCCTGACACCAAACTATGCATACCTTTTGATCCAGCAATAACACTACTGTGTCTCTATCCCAAAGATATCATAAAAAAGGGAATAGGATTTACATATGCAAAAATATTTATAGTTCCAAATTGCTCTCTACTGATAATTATAAAGTAATCTCTCCTGGATCTATTTTCCAGATCAGTTGTTTTTACAATGAGACATTTTACATTTTCTTCTATCTTTTAATTCTTTTCATTTTTAAATCATTTTTAATATCTCGTGGAGTCATTAGCTTTCATTTGCCCAATTCTGATTTTTAAGGAATTATTTTCTTCAGTTTGTTTTAATACCTCCTTTTCCATTTGACCAATTCAACTTTTTAACTAGCTTCTTTCTTCAGTGAATTTCTGTGCCTCTTTTACCATTTGACCTATTCTGTTTTTTAAGATGCTATTTTCAGTAATTTTTGTGTCTCCTTTACCTAACTGTTATTCTTGTATCACAGTCATTTCTTTTTCCTATTTTTTCCTGAGTCTATTGTTTGATTTTTAAAATCCTATTTGAGTTCTTCCAGGGGCTAAGACCATTCACATTTTTTGAGGCTTTGTATATAACTGCTTTGACCACATTGTCTTCTTCTGAGTTTGTGTTTTGATCTTCCTTGTCATCATAGTAACTTTATATAGTCAGATGCTTTTGTTGTGGTGTCACTTGTTCACTCATTTTCCAAGTCTATTTCTTGATTTTTAATTTTATGTTGAAGTTCGGCACTGCTCCAAGGGTGGAGGGGGAACTGTCCCAAGCTTTGGGGTTTTTTTGTGCTTCTGTTTTCAGAGCTAGTTTTGGGGGGTCTGTAAGTGTTTAGCTCTTCCAAGGTAGCATGAGCTAAGAAGAGGTGTGATTACTGCTCTCCTGGTTTGTGATCTAGTCTGAGAGTGACCATAAACATATTTTGAGCCCTGGAACTGTGACCAAGGATCCTACTCCCCCGTGGCCACTGGCTCTAATATGTTAGTGCCCCTCCTCACCATGGGACTATGACTCAGAATCATATATGAGAAATGAAACAGAGTCATGCACCCAAAAATAGTCTCCTATAATTTTCTTCTCACCAGTTGTATGTATGATGCTCTTATCATCTGTAGGCTGATAGCTCTGGAAGTCATCTGCTGAATCAGTCACCTTCAAGACCTGTTGTTGGGTTCCTGGGGTATGGCCTGGGCTGGCCTATGCCAGACTACTCTCCACTCTCACCCCAATGAGACAGACCTTTTTTGCTTACCTTTTAGGTTGTCTTGGGCTGGGAAATTGTTCCAACACATCCTTTCATTGGTTCTGTTGTTCCAGAACTCATTTAAGGTGTTATTCCAACACCAGAACTATCAGTCTGTATATTTTCAATTATAGCCCACTACAGTATACTAGTCTCTCAAGACAGCATATAGTGAGGGTGGGGCAGAGAAGAGGGAGACAAGCACTGCTCTATCAAGAGATGCCTGGTTTAAATCTAGAAATTTCTTCTGATCCAAATCAATCAGTTGATCATTTAGCCTTAGATATCCTTGAGTCTTAAGGATATAGGATTATATCATTATATGTGAGGATATAGGGATACATATATATAATATATATGTGTGTGTACATATATAAGGATATAAAATCTTAAGACCCATCTGAGGATTCTAGATTTCAGCATATTATATTTCAATAGCAGCAGCCTCCACTCTGATATCCCAGATGATTTTCTGTAACCTTTTTCTTATGATGAATAAGCAGAGAAAGGGGAGGACTAATAAAGCATGTTGGTATTATGTCATATATCATTAGGCACTGGCTGACTAAAATGTCAATCAGCATCAATCCAGTCCACATTATATATTAATATATCACAGATGTATAATTTTATAAATATGAAAATTCTCCCTGTAGGGCCTCCTTATACCAATGTAGATTTCAATTGAACTGTAATTTATAATGTCAGACAATTTCCTGAGTCTCAGAGTGGTTGCCTTTAGTCACAAAATTATTGGGTCAATGATTGGATTTGAACCCACATCATTGGAAGTGTTGGAACACACTATTTACTACTTTACACTTATCTCTATGACTATAGCTGCAAAATATAACCCAATATGTAACTATTACTGATTGACTTAATGCTTCCTGGCAGTCCAGCTAGTCAATGACCTGTGTGGAAAAAGCAATGAGTGTGATAATCTTCTGCCTATTATAGTTTCTTGAACCCAATTATTATTTATTGCTGCCCCTATTTATAAGTAACTTTTACCCATAACCCTAAGCCATATCTATGCAGGAGTGAGGGTGAGAACTGACCTTAAGGTACTATTCTTTGTTAACATAGCTGTGCTTAGAGGCAAGTGGCCATCTGGATGCTATAATCTATAGGAAGAGACTGAAGTAGAACCAAATGGATGTCCCTAAATTAAGTTCTCATTTTATTCACATTATTCACGAGCAGGATAGCATAGTATAACTCTTTTAGGTGCCCAGGGCTATCAAATTGGCTCTGTCATGGAAAAACACAAGTTCTAGAGTCAAAAGATGTGGGTTCAATTAAAAGAGCTACCTCTCACTAGCTGTGTGAGTTCTGACATTTTTTACCTCTCTTTTCTTATTTGTTGAATAAGAATAATACTTATACTAACTGTCTTGTGGGGTAATTATAAGAATAAAATTTTAAAATCCTTAAAGTGTAGTATATATCTGAGCTTATTTCTCTTACATTAGGTTAAGACATTCAAAGTCCTTGTCATTTAGGGAAGGGGGTATGAAAAGGAGACTGTTTTCTGGAATTCTGTTTCTTCATCTGTAGAGTCCATGTGGTATAGAATAAAGAGTATTGCAATTTGAGTCTGAGAGCCAGGATAATCATGATTTTATTACAATCTGTGTGACTTCAGAATGATAGGAGTAAGCAATGAAAAGAGAAGAAAGGAGGAGGGTTTTCCACTTCTGGAAGACTGTCCACTGGAAGAAGGAATACTTAGTGTAGGACAGTTTGGCCAGAACAGACTGTACATGAGGAAAAACAATGCAAAATGAATCTAGAAAGATAGGTAGAAATCAGATTATAAAGGCCTTTAAATGTAAAACAAATAAATGTGTTTTATTTTAAGAACAAATGCAAGCCAGTGAAGTTTCTTTGAGCAAGAAATTTATTTTTAACAGCCTTTGCAATTTTTTCTTTTAGTTTTAATTTTTTTAATTTTCAGTTACATATTCTCTCCCTCCCTCTGCCCCCTCCTCTACCTATTGAAAAGGCAGGAAACATGATACCCATTGTATATATGAAGACATACAAAACATATTTCCCCATTAGCCATGCTGTCACCAAGAATAGGTAAGAAAAAAAGGAAGAGAAAAAATATGCTTCAATCTGCCCTCAGAGTCCATCAGTTCTCCATCAGGAAGCAGATAGCATTTTTCATCATGAGTCCTTTGGAATTGTCATGGATCATTTTATTAATCAGAGTTGCTGAGTCTGTCACAGTTGATCAGTATTACAATAGTGCTATTAAACTGTGTACTGGTTCTGCTCATTTTAATTTGCATGAGTTCATAAATCCTCCTAGCTTTTGAAAAAAGCACTTAGCATAGTGCCTGGTAAAAGTAATTACCATATAAATGCTTCTTCTCTTCCCCTCATATAAGATAGTTTTAGAAGAGTAATGCAAATGATTTTAAAACCTAGCACGAGTGGTTTTCCAGAGGACTGCTGTGGTGAACAGCTTTCAAGGTTCTGATTACACAATATAGTGAACTCTCTATTTATTCAGTAACAAATTAAGGCAAAACATTCACAGAAATTAAAATACAGCACTTACAATGTTACAGCTTAACAACTTATCACTAAAGGGACCACATAGTTTTCAACAAAGTGGTCATATACTTTTTAAAAACGTACATTCACATTCAGTGGAATAGAGGACTTTCAAGCATTCTTGAGGAAAAAACCAGAATTGAATAGAAAATTTGACATCCAAACACAAGAAGCAAGAGATGCCTGAGAAGGTAATCAGGGAAAAGAAATCAAAAGGAACTTATCAAAGTGGAATTATTTACATTCCTATATGGAAAAGCAATAACTGTGACTGATGATATCTTTCTCACTATGAAAATAATGGAAGAAGGGGGTGTGGTCATATGAATACATATGTGAATGTGTGTGTATATGGTTACAGTTATATATGGATAGAGGGCATAGGTTGAATTTGTTGGGAAGGGAGAATACTCAAGGGATGAAATTATGAGGTGAGAGAGGAAAGTGGCAAGAGGAGATGGGAAAAGACAGGGTAGGGTAAACTATCTCATGTAGAAGAAGCAAGGGGAAGTGGTTGCAAGGGAGGGGGAGAATAGGAAGGAAAAAAAGGCAAAACCACATTCTCATTGAATTTGGTTCAGGGAGAGAATGACATACATACTAAATGGGATATCTCAACCTGCAGCAGAATAGGGGGAAGGGGGATGAGAGGAGGGATGATGGATGGGAGGTCATCCTTGGGGGGAGGGGAGGTTGGAAGTACCCACTATAGAAGAGGGACAGGATCATGTAGGGAATGGACCAGGTGGGGGGTGGGATGAGTGGGAGGGAATTATAAGCAGCCTTGTACAATATATCTACTATGGTAATGTTTTGCATAGCTAGACATGTATAACATATACTGAATTACTTATCTCCCCAGAGGGAATGGGCAACAAGGGAGGAAGGAAATGGATCTGAAATTCGAGGTCTTAACATTAAATGTTTCAAATATATATAAATACTATTATTAATACTCTTTTGCTTGTAATTGGGAGATAAGATTGCTGGCATTGGGACACAAAGATTCACTTTCCTCTAATGGAAAAGTCGAAGGGGGTATGGGAGAAGGTATGGGAGAGAGCAGATTGGAGGAAGCGATATCTTGTGGAACTGCTATTTTGGGAGGTTGGGTAGGGCAATAACGGGGGGGAAATGATTGTAACTCAAAATCTGGCGGAAATGAATGATGTAAAACAGAAGTTAATAAAGCATTTGTTTAAAAAAAAAGAAAAAAAGTACATTCATGGGAGCCAAGATGGCAGAGTAGAAACAGCGCGTCCAAGCCACTCTTCCCCCAGACTACCTCCAAACTATGGTAATGTTTTGCATGGCTAGACATGTGCAACATATACTGAATTACTCATCTTCCCAGAGGGAATGGGTGACAAGAAAGGAAGGAAATGGATCTGAAATTCAAGGTCTTAAGATTAAATGTTTCAAATATATATAAATACTATTATTAATACTATTTTGCTTATAATTGGGTGATAAAATGTGCAGGCATTGGGACACAAAGATTCACCTTCCTCTAATGGAAAAGTCGAAGGGGGTATGGGCGAAGATATGGGAGAGAGCAGATTGGAGGAAGCGATATCTTGTGGGACTGCTATTCTGGGAGGGTGGGTATGGGAAAAACAGCGGGGGGCGATAATTGTAACTCAAAATCTGGCGGAAAAAAAAAAGAATAAATGTAGGATTGTATAAAAAAAGTACATTCATTTAGTAGCTCAATCATTCTTAAGGGAACAAGCCTCCTTAATAGACACAAAGTACAGAGATCAAAAGTTTTCCAACCCTAGGTCATATTGTCTTAATATCTTCAATCAAAAACTCTTTCTTCTTAATTGGAGATTAGTTTCCAATCATCCTTAATTATTAAGTCCTTAACTCAATCATATAAATGTAAAGGTCAAAGTTCTCCACCCCTAGTAGACCATGATCTTCTCAGTTTGCATTAAATACCCAAGTAGAGGTCTTGTCATCTTGACTCAAGGCAGGCTCTCAGCTTCCATGGTTCCTCTTCCATGGTCACAGCTCCTGTCAGTTCCTTGTTGTTCTGCTCCTTATCCAGATCCTGTTCCATACTGAAGCTCACAGTGTCTAGTCCACCTCAAGTCCTTCACAGTTTCTGTTCCTGAGAAGACAAAGCTTAACAAAGACACAATAACATTAATACACATTTCCAGCATCCTCATCAACTCACTTTCTACCTGTGAAATCAACACAGACCTAACAACAAGGTATGAGGAATCAACAGAAATCATCAGTATAGTCCCTGGACCTCTGAAATTGTCAGCAAGACACTCCTCCAGGATTGCTGTAAACATACAACAAAAAAAATCCTCTTTCAGGGCTTCTGAACCAGCAGTAAGGTCCCAGGGCTTCTGTAACAACAGCACCATCCTCTACTAGCAGACAAATCTGACAAGGTAGCATCAAAACAGACAGACAAAGTACCAACACCACAGCCATGCCTCCTCCCAGTTCTCTTCTCCTCTCATTTCTCAGTTCTTCTCAATCCTCAGTTCAATCCTCAGTTCTCCTTTCTCTTCTCAGTTCTTCTCAGTTCTCAGCTCCATTCTAAGTTCTCTTCTCTCTCTCTAGCAGTAGCAACCCAGCCTCCAGATGCTTGCTCCCAGAAGTTCTGGCCTCTCTCAGCTTGGGCTTTTCCTTATATATCGCACTAGTTCCTCCCTGTTCTGCCCCTTCCTGTTATGTCAACAAGTCCATCCCATTCTGGGATTCACATGTTCTGGGTCCTAATACTTGACTTGAAATTAAGTGCTGGGTACCTATTTGATTACAAATACAAGGGACAGGGAAGATCTTCAAATTCCCATTACCATTACAATGTTACAATATGGAAGCCTGAAAGTAATCATTCCTCTGGGCACCCAATTTACAAATCTCTGTTACCTTAAGAAAAAAAAAACTTTTTTTTAATCCTTGTTGTTTTTCCTCACTTGTTTCCAACACTTTGTGACTTCATATGGGGTTTTGTTGGCAGAAACAACTAGAATGGTTTACCATTTCCTTCTCCAACTCATTTTACAGATGAGGAAACTGAGGTAAACAGGTTAAGTTACTTGCACAGGGTCACACAGCAAGTAAGTGTCTGAGGCTAGATTTGAACTCAAAGGAGTCTTCCTGACTCAAAGACAAGCACTTAATCCACTACACCACCTAGATGCCTCTATTACCCTCAATAGTTACCGTCTCAAGTTTCTTTCCCCTCCTAAGCTAAACTCCTTGAGAAAGCCATCTACAATAGGTAACTCTACTTCCTCTATTCTCACTTGCTTCTAAATCTTCTATATTCTGGTTTCCAATCTTATCATTCAACTGAAATTGCTCTCTCTAAAACCTGCAATCATCTCTTAATTAACAAACCTAAAGGCCTTTTCTCAATCCCCAGCCTTCTTGACCTCCTGAACCTTTTGACACTGCTGATTATCTTCTACTAACTGACACCCTCTTCACTCTATAGTTTTGGGCATACTCTAGTGGTTTCCCTCACACCCTGTCTCAGTCTCCTTTGGTAGAAAGTCAACAAGCATTTAATGTAAAGTATTTACTATGTGCCAGGCACTCTGCTATCATGCCAATCTGACATTTCACTCCCCTCCATGTGTTCTAGGATACATCTGCTGTGGCCAATTTGTTACCCTTTGTACATGACATTCTGTCTCCTTTCTCTCTGCTTTGCGTAGTCATCTACCATGCCAGGTAGCATCCTCCCCTTCCTCACCTCCATTTTTTAGTTTCCCAGGCTGCCTTAAAGTCTCAGCCCAAATCCCAGCATCTGCAGGCAGATTTCCCCACTTCTACTTTCCCTCTAAGGTTGCCTCCATATACTCTGTATATATCTTGTACATACATATTTATTTATATGTTGTCCCCTCTATTAGAATGCAAATCTCTTGAAGGTCAGAACTCTTGTTTAATTTGTTTGTTCATTTTTTATGTGGGCTTTTTGTATCTTGTGTCTTATATCCCAGCTTATAGTGTGTGTATGTATACATATATACACATACATATGGATGCACATATATGGATATGTGTATATTATATATCTATGCACATACATGTTTATGTATGTAGACATACATAGATGCATAGCTATAATGCTTACTAAATGCTTTCTAGTTTAGTGATTAATTTGTTTTCAATTTAAAGATGCAGCTCAGAAGGTATACTACATTGACATAGAGATAAAAGAACCAAAGGGATCTCATGAGATGACCAAGAAAGAATGTTTAGAGAGAGGGGGAAAAATGCACAAGGACAGCGGCTAGAGTTTGTGAGCAGGATATAATTGATGACCCCACAGAGGAAACTTAGAAGGAATAGTCAGGAGAAAAACCAAGAGAAAAGAGTATCATGAAAGCCAAGGGGAAGAGAAGAGACAAACAACTGTTAAAAACTGCAAAGAGGCAAAGTTGTAATCTCATCTGTAAGGACTGACACAGATAAATGGAGGGAGTGGGATGGGGAGGGAGCATTCTAGTCAACACACTAAAAGACACATTCCCATACATTTTCACATGTAAGAAAACTTATAAAGACATATTTGGATATACAATATAATGCTTAAGTACATAAAGGACTGCCTACTTCCCCCCCAATAGAGATACACACATGGACCAAGCACACTTCATAAGTGAGCATAGGGCCCAGCACATAATAGGTACTTAAACGATTGTTGACTGACTGGCATAGAGAAGAAAACATACTTCCTTGTACAAGAAACAAAAAGACTGCTTCCCTTCAACACCTCTTTGCACATGTGGGAACCTCCATTACATACACATATGGATCCCACAATCCATTAACTAATTTCTACCTGCTTCTCCTCACACAGGATACTCAAACTCCTCATCAGTGACTTTTCACTGCCTGTCCCCCATGCTTGGGATGTTCTTCATCTTCAGCTTCTGCACAGTTTTCCCTGGCTTTCCTCAAGATTCAGTTCAAATCCCACCTTCTGGAAGTGGCCTTTTCCAGGCCCTTTCTCTACCACCTCCCCCCATCCTCTTGTCTTCCATCTGAGATGACCTTTTATCCTGTATATATCTTGCATGAACCTAGTTATATGCATATTGATGCCCCCATTAGAATGTGAGGGGTTTCAGAGACGAGGTTGTCTTTTGCCTTTCTTTGTATCCCCAGTCCTTAGCATAGGGCCCAACACAGTAAGTAAGTAAGAGCTTAATAAAGGTTTGCTGACTAATTCTCACCCATATCATACTTTATGATTTAAAAATCCCTGTCCTCACCATGGCCCTTTGAGATAAGGAGAAAAGATCCCCACCCACTCCATTTTCTATCCCCAAACACAGACAATTCTCTTCAAAGCAGTCAGCACTCATTATGGATCTACGGATTTTTGAGCTATTTCCATACACTGTGAGAGATACAAAATGGAGAGAAGTTGCACTTCCTATTTTCATGGAGCTCACAGACTATTAGGAGGAATGAGATAATATATACATTATAGCCTGATAAGTGCCTTAGGAAAGTGAATTGAGTTATGAGAGGTTCCATGAGGCAGGTTGCTATTGACTGAGAACATAAGGGAAAGACAAGCATACTTACATGTATGAACACCCTGACAGACTTGCATGAACAGCCTATAAAGCAAACAAATGATGAGTTATTTTTTTCACTCTAGGTCTAAAAGGCAATAATGAAACCCACTCTGTGAAAGTAGAAGGGGTATGAGCCTGAGAGGGGAGGGGTGATGGAAGAAGAAAGATGTTAGAACATATGCTTCTGGAAACTGTTTGAAAAGAAAGCATATGAGAAACATTTGCTAATCACTAGAAGAGCAGGAACCAAGTGGAAAAGAAGGGAAAAAGTCAAGAAGAGGTCATAGTAGCTACCTTTCTAGAACAAAATTCCTGCTCTTCTTTTCCTAGACTGCAGGGAGTGAAGGTGAGGGTGGGGGAACACAATGGAACAGTACTCAGGCAGTTCCAAGGAACTATCAAAAAGCAATTGTCCCATCATTGAGTGGCAGATACCACAAGAAAACAGCAGTGTCTGACCCTAGAGGAAACATAAGACTGGGAGTCAAGAGAGTTCTGTCCCAGATTTTCCCCTAATTGCCTGTGTGATCTTGGACAAGTTAACTTTCCCACTCACTGGCCCTCAGTTTCATCATCAGTAAAATAAAGAAATTGGACTCAGTCTTTAAATTTCTTCTAAGCTCCAATATTCTTTACTCTGTCTTAAGATCTCTTTCCAGTTCTGTCAACCTAGGTTATAGGCTTGTAAAGCTTTTAACTTTAACATTGTGTGATTCTGGGAAAAGGAAAAGGAAAAATATTTTCAAAATAATTCACTAGGTATTGGTTAGATCAATGTAATAAACTAAATGAGAGAGATTCAGCAAATAAGGAACTCAACAACTAAGTGTTTGGTAGGGTGGAAATTATAAGTTAACTAGAGGAAAATTCTCTATTTGATAAAAATTGCTGTGAAAACTGGAAAACAGTGTGGCAAAAATTAGGCTTAGACCAACAGCTTATACTATTCTTCATAATGCATTCTATATGGATATGTGACTTTAATATAAAAGATGATGATATTTTAAAAACTAAAAGACAAACAGATCATCTACCTCTCATAGCTATGAGGAAGAGATGCATTCTCAATCAAAAAAGAGATAGAGGCAATTTTAAAAGATAAAATCCATGATTTGGATTACTTAAATTGCAAAAGGTTCTGCATAGACAACATCAATGCATCTAGCATAAAAAGGGAAGTGGTCAAAGTGGGGGAGGGATATCTTTGTATCAAATTTCTGATTGGTATCCAAGATAAATAAACAATGTATACATACATATATCTATTTGTGTGTATACATATCTAATGATGATTTCCCAAAAGATATGAACAAACAGTTCTCAAAAGAAATGCCAAGTGTTCACAACCACATGGGAAAAAATGCTCCAAATCACTAATAATAAGAGAAATGCAAATCAAAACAACTCTGAGGTTTCACCTCACAAATTGTAAATTGGCAAAAATGGCAAAAAATTACAACAGTCAATGTTTGAGAGACCGTGGAATGATAAGCACACTGATACATTGTTGGTGGAGCTGTGAAATAGTTCAATCGTTCTAGAAAGCAGTTTAGAATTAGGCAAACAAAGTTATTGAAATGTCCATACTCTTTGAAGCAGAGACTCCATTACTGGAGTTATACCCCAAGGAAGACATCAATAAGAAAAAACTCTCTATATACTCCAAAATATTTGTAGCAGCACTTTTTTGTGAGAGCTAAGAATTGGTAACAAAATAGATGCCCATTGCTTGGGAATAGCTAAACAAATTGTGGTATATGGATGTAATGGAATACTACTGTGTTATAAGAAATGATGATGACTACAGTGAAGTATAGAAAGATCCTTATGAACTGATACAAAGTGAAGTAAGCAGATCCAATAAAAATATGCATGGTGACTACAATAATGCAAATGGAAAGAACTACACACTAGAATAAATAAATAAAAAGTAAATGAAACAAAATTATGAAGATCAAATCAGAAGAGATAATAGAAAACAAACCCAATCTATGAATGATTATGCATGTGTCCTTTAACATTTTTACTGTTAACTCCCAACTAGAAGATGTAAAACAAGAGACTGCCGTTCTTCCTCTGAGTCCTGTGTGTTTTTGTTCTGGGATTAGATGTAAGGAACTACCATCTTTATAACCTCCCCCCTCTGTCTTTGGGAGAGTTTCAAAGAAATAGTCCATGGCAATTTACATGACCCAGCTCAAGTACCCTGGAGGAAGATAGAACATACAAAGACAAATTGAAAAAGAACACGAATGCTTTTCTAAACTCCAAAAGACTCAGTAAGATGGGATGAGGATGAACACCAATCAGGCATTAAGGTTGGGAACAGTTAAATAGGTATGGACTCTACAGAAGTGAAAAACAGGGAATTATTTCAGTAGATCAAGAAAGAAATATTCTCACAGCTACCTATCGAAACTAGATGTAGAGGATGGAACTATGAAACCTAGGAGAATAGGAGACTTAAACAGATAAGAGCTCCATAGGAGAATGCTACATAGGTAGAAAAGAGTGGTAAGCACTGTCTGATAAGGCTCCAGTACAATCCTTCCATAGTCTAGCAAATCAGGAACTATGATGCAGAAAGTATAAAGGAAAAGAAAGAACCATAACACCCTCCTCAAATCCTCATCCTGTCAGTGGAATAGTGGCCAAATGGATAACTGCTTCAAATTTTAAAAAAAGATTGAGAATATTGTTTTGCAGGAATTCACCCCAGGTTTCCCCCTTGCTAGTATCTCATCCAGTCTAATAATGTAAGTCACTGGAGGAGTGCTGAGGGTTGAAAAGAAGAGAAACTCAACTTTCTAAATGCTCAGAGATGATGCCTTGTCCTTCTCTATGTAAATAAAATCATTCTGTTTTAAATGCTTGTTAGACTAAGGGTTTTCAATAGAAAGTTGGGAGAATAAATGAAAGGAGTGGATTAAGTGAGTAAATAATATGTTAAAAGTACTGGGAATATAAATAGAAGAGAGAGAGAGAGAGAGAGAGAGAGAGAGAGAGAGAGAGAGAGAGAGAGAGAGAGAGAGAGAGAGAGAATCCTAGCTCTCAAGGAATTCATCTTCATATTGGAAGGGACAACATATATTACACCAAAAGTGATTCACCAGGAATAGAGATGGAAAACTGGGCTTCAGGGTGAGTGGCAAGGCCCAAACCTCTTTAAGATATACCAGCAGATAAGATGACAGTGCCTAGAAATCTAAAGGGCACAGAAGCAGGACAGATGATAAGTTCTAGTGGGCTTCCGTCTCACTGGAAGGCTTGTAAATGGTGATTCTCACCTCATCCTTGTGGTATGAACAGCCAGACATGTCTATTCCTGTTCAGTTGCTCCAATGGCATATATGTAGCCTGTGAAAGTTTAGTAAAATAAAAAGGAAGAGAATCCAAGGGGTGAAAAAGGTGAGCCAGATATTGAAGTTGCCAGATTCTGACTAGCTGGGGGATAATAAGCCAGAGAGTTGAGAGGTCTCCAAAGTATATCTGGTTCTTGGTACCAAGAGGGAGCCTCTGACACAAGGATTACATTTTTGGAGCAAATTCCTGAACTATTTTTAAATTTACTTAATTTTATTATTTTTACTTTATTTATATTTTATTTTTAATGTAAGTTTTCTGCACTTACAATTCATAGCAATATGCTCAGAAGCACCATCGTAGGCATAAAACTGAGGAACAATGTCCAGTTCCTTATAATTTTGTATGTGAGGGGGAGGAGAAAAGAGGGGGTAAAGGATGTTTGAATAACAGATATGGCTACCCAGTTTTTGGAGGGCTAGAATAATAGGATGTGAATTGAACCTTACAAAAGAGTTTTATAGTGAGGAATGCCTGTGGATGATGACAGGGGTATCATTAAAAGAATATTGGTTGCGGCGACTAGGGGGCACAGTGAGTAAGAGCGCTGGCCCTGGAGTTGGTACGACCTGGGATCAGATCCAGCCTCAGAAAATGAGCACCCACACATAAATAATGACTGGCTGTGTAACCTTGAGCAAGTTACTTAATCCCAATTTCTTTTAAAAAAAAAAAAAGGATATTGGTGACTTCTGCGACTTCTTTGGTTGAATGTAAAGAACCAGGAAATGTATTGAGGAAGAAAGACAATAGAAACACTGCTTCAAATGAGGTGCCAGAAATTATTGAGCCTAACCAAGACCCTGGGATAGGGACTCAACCCTTTTTATGCCAGTTCTTTCTGGAAACCTCTTGAAGTCTATGAGTGCTTTTTCAGAGTAATGTTCTGTCACTTACATTCTTAACTTTTAAAATGTTAAATTTTAGTTAGTAGTTAGTAAAAAATATTTTTTTTAATCCAAGTTTACAGACCCTCTGAAATCTATTCATAGACTCAACCCTTGAAAATCTATGAGTTTAGGATAAAAACTTCTAATCTAAGGAAATAACTAGACAGGAGGGTAATTAAAGGTTGGTTACCAAACCTTATACTCTGTTCACAGAAAAATCAGTCAATCAACCAACCAAAAGTGCTTTGTGAGATGGTGTGGTAAGACAAGCTCTAACAGGCTTTCAGAGCCAATTGTTAAATTTTCTTTGTAAATGCTGGCACTTGGAAACAGCAAAGCTATAAATCAGGAATTGATTTATTGTTTTGTTGATTTCTAGACTCTTATTAAGAAAGTATTAATAATGCAAATTAAACTTAAAAGCATTTTATTTTGGTAAAGAGCCAGTTGTAAAACATTTACCAGCAAACTCCTGCTTCTATATTCCAAGTACTATGCTAAGTTCTGGGGGGAAAAAAAGGACAAAAATTAAACAGTCCCTACTTTCAAGGGTCTTACATTCTATGGAGGAAAAACAAATAAAATATGTTTATATTAGTAAAGACAAAATTAATGCAAGGGTACCTGAAGGAAGGTACTGGAATCTGAGAGTTAAGAAAAGGCTTCATGGTGTTTGAGCTGAACTTTGAACAAAACTAGGGATTCAGAAAAAAAAAAGAGATCCTTCAAAGACAGACAATGGAGAATATGGCAGAGCTGCTCATATGTGGGAAATCTTCCTCATCAGGTGACAGTCTACTGCCAGAACTGCCATGGTTTCAGACCATAAAACAGACCCTAAGGCAAGCAAAACAAGTATGATGTGATTTCCTGTGTGACCTTTTCTCAAAGGGCTATTTGTACAGGATATTCCTCATAGGTGGAGATTGCTCCATACCTTTGTGAAGGATGGAGTTGATGAGAACTGTGAAGAAGAGAGATTTTGGCCTTCTGACTTCAGTCTTGGAGAGAGAGAACACATGATTCTAGACTCTTTTTCAGGTCTCTGAAGAAAGAAAAAGACCCACTGAAGAAGCCAACAAGATGGAGGTGCCAACTCCTTGGCATATCAACTTCTCCCCAAAGTCTTTTTCTCTTCAGGGGCCCAAAAGGAGTCTAGAACCATATGTCTTCTCCCTACAAGAGAAAAGACAGAAGATAAAGGTTTTTTTTCTCCTCTCTCCAGTTATAAATAACTATTCAAATTTTCTTTCCATGAAAATGAGAGCCAAGGGTTACTCCTATAAGAAGTTATAGCGGGGCAGCTAGGTGGCGCAGTGAGTAGAGCATCGGCCCTGGAGTCAGAAGGACCTGAGTTCGGATCCGACCTCAGACACTTAATGCACACACAAATAAAAACTTAGCCGTGTGACCTTGGGCAAGTTACTTAATCCCAATTGCCCTCCAAAAAGAAAAAGAAAAAAAAAGAAGTTATAGCTATTTTCATGAAGAACTGTTCCCTTAACTAAGGAAAATGACTTTGATCCATGGCAAGAATATGTTACTGAGATATTGCAAGAATGGCAAATACCTGATACAGACAAAACATAGTTATTAGGGAAATCATAAAGGACCCTGTCTTTCATATTATATATAACCTAAAGATGAATCTTCTATCCATTACTGTACTTCATTATTTCCAGGTAGTGAGTAAACAATTCAAGGTACAGAGAGTGCAAAGGGCATTTGTTAAATTCACCTATCTAAATATACAACAGATCTAATCAAATTCATATATTTATCTTGAATAATTTCTTCTAAGTTGTGGCTGGTTAAAAATTTACCCATGCTTTTCACAGTCATGAAAGAGAAAATTACATTATCTTTTATAATTTTAACTAGTACCAAATAATTATAACAATTATTGCTTTTTAGTATAACTTGAGATATCTGATTACAATTCCCATTTTTCCCTTTTCTCTTTTTCAAAGCATCTCTTTATATCTTAGCCTTTCTTTCTTCCAGAAGAATATTATTATTATTCTTATGAATTATGCCATTTGCATTTTGATCAAGATAGCATTGAGGCTGTGGATTAATTTGGATAGCATTGTTATTTTTTATGTAATAGCTTGACCTAACCATTTGCGTTGAATAGCTCACCAATTATTTTGGTTCTTTTTTGATGTAAGTGGAAAAAAAAAAGGTTTCACAGTTATCTTTTTACATTGTGGGTCAGCAGGTTAATTAACAGACTGTGTATTGTATTTTGTCATTATAATTAGTGGAAAATTTTTATCTTTATTTCTTATTTTATTGGTGAGATAGAGAAATGTTGATAACTGTGATTTTAATCTTATTTACTATTTTTTTTGAAACTACTAATTATCTCAAATTTTTGTTTACCCTCTTCATTTTCTAAATAAACGACCATTTAATCTGCAAGCAGACATATTTTGTGGTCCTCTTAACCAATGTTTATTCCTTTAATGTCTTTTTTTGTTGCTGTTGTATTGTAATAACTAGCATTTTAGAACAATGGTGTTTAATAACAGTGAGAATACAAAGCTTTGCTTTTGTTCTTTGTAGGAAAAATTCTCATTTTTATCTTTTCCTTAAAATACTAGCTAGTGCATTAAAATGTATCCTTTATTGTGTTAAGGGAAAAAATCTTTCCTTTCTTATCAATTTTTATACTTTTTTTAAAATGATTTCTGCATATCAAGTACTTTTTTCAACATCTATTTAAGTGAGTTTGTTTAAATCTTGCTACCAAAATAATTCATTGGACTATTTTTCCAAAACTGAATAACTATGGCAATCTTGGCATAAATTCAATTTGGCCAATTATAATAATGCAAATTTTAATATGTCATTATTTATCAATTCTTTGCTATTTTCATCAATATTTGTGGATCATTCCTATAGTGAAAGCAAGGAATAAACATTGAAAAACTTTATAGTTATCTGGTATTAATGCATAGTCAAGAGTTATAAAACAAGGCTCTAGGCTCTGGCCGATATAATAAAAAATGGCAATACAACATATGTTCATTTATAGATACAGTGTAATACCAATCAAATTAGACAAAGTAATAAAATTCATGGGGAGGAACAGAAAATGAAGAATCCCAAAAGAAATATAGTAATGAAAAATGTGGTGAAAGAAGAAGGGAGCTTATCAGTACCAGATCTCAAAGTATATCACACTGCACGTAGCATTTGGCACCAATTAAAAAGGAAAAAGGAAAAAAAAATTCAACCAGTAAAACTTATTAGGTACACTAGAACCAGGAGCAATTAGAAGTAGTAGCATAATGTTCATCAAGAACTCATTTTAATAAAGACTGCTGAGAAAGCTGAAAATTAGTTTCTCAGAAATTAGATTTACAACAATATCTCATACTCATAGTATGTTTGACAATAAAATGCCAATAGATTCATGATATATAAAAAGTTAACTAATAAAACAATATGAAAATTAGGAATGTAGCTACCTTTCACAGTTCTGCATAGCAGAAGGATGATTGATTTACCAAGGTATAGGAAGATTGACATGAGATACAATGGACAATTTTGATCACATAAATTTTGGAGGGAAAATTCACTAGCAAAATCAATGCCAATAGAAGGGAAAAAGTTGACTAAGAAAAAATTGTACCAAATGTCTCTAATTTAAAAAATGTTATACCTGAGATAAATAGGAAATTGATACAAATATAAGGTCCCTTCCAGCTCTGAATCCATGACCCTCTGAACAAGAGACATTCCCCAAAAGACAAATGATTAAAGGATATGAAGACGCAGTCTTTTTTAAATTGCATTTTATTTGTTTCAATCAGCAAAAATCTGCATTTTCACCCTCACCAACCAAGAACCCCAACTGAGAACAAAAGAAATCTATTACAAACATGTATAGTCAATCAAAACAAATAAGCCAAGAAAAATTTTATTCACTTTGCATCTTTCATGTTTCTATCAAAAGGTAGATGGCATGTTTTATCATTAATTTTCTGGAATTGTGGTTAGTCATTATGTGAATTCCAAAACTGCTTACCTTTATCATATTGTTATCATTATATAAATTGCTTTCTTGGTTCTATTCACTTCCGTCTTCATTAGTTCATTCAAATTTCCCCAGGTTTCTCTAAAATCTTCTGCTTCATAATTTCTTACAGCACAATAGTATTCAATCACATTTCCATACCATAACTTATCTATATTGCCTAATTTGTGGCACCCCACCAGACTCCCATTCATTGCCATCTCAAAAGAAAAGCTGTATTTCTGTACATCCTTAGAATTTGTTTTGCAGAAGAATAATTCATTTAATCTATCCTCTTTATAATTTTCTTCTCCCTTTTCCCCTTTATTTACTTGCTGAGTAAAATGTGTTTCTATAGCAAAGCACTAGTGTGTGTGTATCCTTCCTTCCTTTGACCAGTTCAGGAGGGAGGTTGAAGTGTCAGCTCTCTCTCTCTCTCTCTCTCTCTCTCTCTCTCTCTCTCTCTCTCTCTCTCTCTCTCTCTCACACACACACACACACACACACACACACACACACACACACACACCTCCTTGTTTGAATAGATAGCTACTTGCATACCCCAATTATGGAAGGTAATTTTCCCTAACCTTTTTCTTCTCCCCCCACCAGTGGGGTATTACTCTTCCCCTCTCTTTCCATTCTTTAATTAGATTGCCAAGATGTAAAAGAACTACTTCCAGGCCTTGTTTGGATGGACTACTGTTGTGACTCCTAATGATGTTAGGATTCAGTGGGGCCACAAGTATTAATGTCCTATTTTAGAATGTAAGCAGTTTATCATTATTTAGACTTTTACTATTGTCCATTCATTATTACTTTTCTATATTCATCTTCACTCCTGTGTTAGAACATCAAAGTTTCTATGTACCTCTGTCTTTTATCAAGAATTCTTGGAAGTCTTCTATTTCCTTAAAAATCCTCATTTTTCTCATTTTAGCATTATACTCCATTTTGTAGGGTAAGTTCCTTTTGCCTGTAAACCTATATACTTTCCTTTTTGGAATATTGTGTTCCAAGTTCTCTGATCCTTTATAATTGTGACTGCTAAATCATATATGATCACAACTGTGGCTCCTCAGGATTTAAATTAATCTTTTCTTGCTGCTTCCAGTATTTTTTTTCTTTGACCTGGAAACTCTTTATTTTGGCTATCGTGTTACTGGGAGTTTTCATTTTGGCCTTTCTTTCAAGAGATGACCAGTAGAATTTTTTGTATTTTTATTTTGTTTTCTGGTTCTAAAACATATTTTGAGATTTCTTGAAGTATGACATTTAGACTCTTTATTTTGGTCATAGTATTCAGATAGTCTAATGATTCTTACTTTTTTTTTCTCAATTTGTTTTTCAGTTCAGTTGTTTTTCCTATGTGATAGCTTATGTTTTCTTCTTTTTTCAATCTTGTTATTTTGTTTTATTATTTCTTGTTGCTTCATGGAGTTATTGATTTCTGATTTGCCCATTCTAATTTTCAGGGGCTGCTACTTGGGCAAAGTTTATGCCACACTATTCCAGCTTAGTTCTTACTCCCATAGCTGTTCTTTCTTTTCCATTTTTTCCCTTAAGCTCTCTCATTCCATTATGAAAACAGTTTTTAACTTTTTTAAACTCTTGCTTCCTCTCTCCCAGGAATTATAGTTGAATTTGTGTCCTAGTTGTGTTTTTCTCTGAGACTTTGCTTATATGTGTTTTGGAATCATTCTCCTCTCCTGAGTGTTTGTCTTGAATTTTCCTGACACCATAGTAACTCTTTATGGTGGAATTCTTTTGTTGTTGTTTTGAGTTGTTTGTTTGTTTGCTCATCTTCTCAAATTCCTTCCTTACTTTGGATTTGATATTGGAGCTGGACTCTGCCACACTTCTGTAGGAAAAAATCTGTATTCGTTCTGTTACTAATTTCTTAGGGTATTAGGTATTTTTGTTTGTTGTTGTTGTTGTTTTTCATTCTAGGCTCCCAGGTAAAACTCAGTCCAGGAACTTGCAAGCTTTCAGTGATCCCAAAGTTGTCTGATCCAGGGCAAAGTTTTATTGTTGCCCCACCTGGTCTGAGCTCTGCCAGTTTCTTACCTGTTTTTGTCTGAACAACAGTAGATTACCGCTGGACTCAGCTCCTATCAGCCAGCTGCAAAGCTCATTGGTTCAAAGTGGCAGAACTGTAGGCAGCTCTATGGTTTGAGATTCCTGCCCTGATTATTCCTCTTCAGCCTGGACTGGATGTTGGAACTGAAGCCCTACTGTGCTCTTATGGTAGAAGATCCCATTGCTTATGACTTAGGAACTTCTGCCTTTCTCATGGCCTCGGTACCCTGAAAATTCACCCATATGAAGGTCCCCTTCTCAGTCTGACCTCAATCTGTGACCCAGGACTGGATAGTGGGCAGAGAAACTGCTAGTTAGCAGCTATATCCATTGGGGTCTCTGTATAGGTCTCATGGCATCCTGGCATAAATTACAGATCTCTTACCTTGGGGCACAGCCTCCCTGGGGGTTGGAGTACTTCATGGAATCATGTTCTCTGTTTCTTTTTTCATGAACTAGACTGAACAAATGACTCACTGTGACTTTTCTTGGGTTTTCCCATCAGAATTCAGTCTGGTGCATTGTCTAGACCTGTTTGGAGTTTTGTAGAGAGGCATTCAACTATAATACTTCTACTATTTTGCCATCTTGGCTCTGCCTCAACAGATAATTCTTTAAAAAGAATTGAAATCTAGATATGACCATATAAAAAAGAAGTTTTTCTTAAGCACAGGTTTGACCATATTATCCCCCTACTCAATAGACTTCAATGGCTGCCCATTACCTCCGGAATAAAAAAATCCTCTGCTTGGCATTTTTAATCTATCATGACCTAGCCCCCTAGGCCCCTCCTCACAAGTCTTCTTAAACCTTACTTCCTTACTTACTTTTTAATCTGGTGACACTGGCCTCCTTGATGTTCCACTAACAAGACACTCCATCTCTCAGCTTTAGGCATTTTCTCTGACTACTCTCCATGCTTGGAATGCTCTACCTTATAGCATTTTCATGAAGATCAAATGAGGTTTTGCATATATATGTGCATGTGTGTGCATCTATATATACACACACATATATCTACAACTTTGCAAATGTTATAATTGTTAGCATAATTATCAATATCATTATAATGACCAAACCAGAAAACTGAACATTAATCATGCTTCCTACATATTTCCAGAGAAGTGATGCTCTAAAAGTGCAGAATGAAATGTATATTTTCAGATACAGCCAATGTGTGGATCTGTTGTGTTTGACAATATAAATTTGTTATTGTTGCAAAACATCTAATTAATCTTTATTTTCATTCTACTTTATTTTATTTTTAGTTTCAGAGCCTCTTTTTCTCCCACACATTGAAAAGGCAATAAATTTAAAAATCCATTATAAATATAAAGTCATGCAAAGAAGTTTTTGCATTCATTAGGCATGTTCTGACAAAAAAAAATCAAGAAAAAGAATTAAAAAGAAAAATATGTTTCAATCTATACTCTGAAACCATTAGTTCTCTTTCTGGAAAATGATACCATTTTTCTTTATGAGTCCTTTGTACTGTGTAGGCCATGTGTTGATCAAAGTTACTAAGTCCTGAATAGAACCCTGGCCCTGGAGTCAGGAGGACCTGAGTTCAAATCTGGCCTCAGACACTTAACACTTACTATCTATATGACCTTGGGTAAATCACTTAACCCCAGCTGCCCTACCTTCCCCCCTCCAAAAAGACAAAATGCCCCCCAAAAGACAAAAAATGTTACTAAGTTTTTCACAGTTGATTATATCTACAATATTACTGTTACTATGTAAATTGTTGTCCTGGGTCTTTTCACTTCACTTTACATCAATTCATGTAAGTCTTCCCAGGTTTCTCTGAAATCCCCTTTATCATTTTTATAGCACAATAATATTACATCATATTCATATATGGTAACTTGTTCAGCCATTCCCTAAGCAGTAAGCATCCCCTCAGTTTCTATTTTTTTTTTTTTGCCACCACAGAAACAAAACTGCTAATATTTTGTACATATGGGTCCTTTCTTTTTTTCTTTTATTTGTTTGAGATATAGACCTGGTATTAGTATTGCTGGGGCAAAGGGTATGTATAGTTTTATATTTTGGGAGGGAATACTTCAAAATTGTTTTTCAGAATGACTGAACTAGTTCATATCTTGATCAATAGTACAATTGTATACCTATTTTCCCACATCTGCTCTGGCATTTATTATTTTTCTTTTCTGTCACCTTAGCCAATATGATGAGTGTAAGATGGCACCTAAGAATTGGTTTAATTTGCATTTATCTAATTATTGGTGATTTAGAGCATTTTTTTGCTTTTTTTTTTTTTGGTGGGGGAAGGCAGGGTAAATGTGGTTAAGTGACTTGCCCAAGGTCACACAGCTAGTTAAGTGTCAAGTGTCTGAGGCTGGATTTGAACTCATGTCCTCTTGACTTCAGGGCCAGTGCTCTATTCACTGTGCCACCTAGCTACTCCCCAGAGTGTTTTCATATGACTATTAATAGCTTTGATTTTTTCCTCTGAAAATGCCTATTTATATCCCTTGACCACATCATCTGAGGAATAGCTATAATTCTTATAAATCTAGCTCAATGTCCAATATATTTGAGAAATGAGACCTTTTTAATTTTTAAAAAATAAATTTATTTATTTATTTACTTTTAGTTTACAACATTCAGTTCCACAAGCTTTTGAGTTCCAAATTTTCTCCCTGTCCTCCTCTTCCCCTTCTCCCCACATGACAGTAGGCAATCTGATATGGGTTCTACAAATACTTTCACATTAAACATTAGTCAAGTTGTAAAGAAGGATTGTAACCAATGAAATGAACAACGAAAAAGAAGAAACAAAACAAAGCGAAAAAGAGAGAGAGCAAGTAGTTTGCTTCAACCTGCATTCAGACTCTGTAATTCTTTCTCTGGATATGGATAGCCCTTTCCATCATGAGTCTTTTGGAGTTGTCTTATAACTTTGCATTGCTGAGAGCAACCCAGTCTATCAAAGTTAGTCATCATAGATATGATGTGTCTGTAATTGTGTATGATGTTCTCTTGGTTCTGCTCCCCTCACTCAGAATCATTTTATATAAGTCTTTCCAGATTGTTAAGAAGTCTTTCTAATCCTCAAATTAGATCTTTATTACAGAAACTTGCTGCAAATAATTTTTCCTACTTTCTTTTCTTTAATATTAGCTGCATTGATTTGTTTCTACAGAAACTTTTCTACTTTATGTAATACAAATAAACATTTTACCTTCTGTGAATTTTCCTCTCTATTACTAGGTCATGAACTCTTCCCCTAGCCATTGATTTGAAAGGTAATTTCTTCCTTACTCCATTAATCTGCTTATGGTATCACCTTTTATGTCTATATCATGTGCTCATTTGGAGTTTATTTCGGCATACGATGTAAGTAGTTGGTCTATGTCTAATTTGTGCCAGACCACTTTCTAGTTTTCTCAGCTTTTTTTTCCTCAAATAGTAAGTGCTTGCCTCAATAGCTTGGATCTTTGGATTTATCAAACATGAGGTTATTGTGCTCATTTGCTTCTGTATACTGTGAACCTAAACTGTTCTACTGATCAATCATTCTGTTTATTATCCAGTACCAAAACATTTTGATGATTATAGCTCTGTAGTATAAATTGAGATCTTACACTGCTAGTGCCTCTTCATTCCACTTTTTTTCATTGATTATCTTGATATTCTCAACCTTTTGTTCCTCCAAATGGATTTTGTTATTTTTCCTAGTTTGATTGATATATCCCTGAATAAGTAAGTTAATTTAGGTAGTATAGTCATTTTATTATATTGCCTCAGTCTACCCATGAGTAATTAATATTTCTCTATTTATATATGTCTTTATATGTGTGAAGCATATTTTGTAATTGTGTTCACATAATTCCTGTGTGTGACCTGGCAGGTAGATTCCCTAGTATTTTATACTGTATGTATTATATTAAATGGAATTTCTCCTTCTATCTCTTCCTGCTGTGTTTTGTTGTTAATATATGTAAGTGTTAATAGTTTATGTGGGATTGTTTTATATTCTACCACTTTGATAGAGTTGTTGATTGTTTCAACTAGTTTTTTAGTTGATTCTTTAGGGTTCTAGAGGTAAACAAAATCATGTCATCTGCAAAAAATGACAGTTTTCTTTCCTCACTGCCTTCATTTGTTCCTACAATTTCTTTTTCTTGTATTATTGTTATAGCTAGCATTTCTAGTACAGTATTAGATAATGATGATAGTGGACATCCTTGCTTCATTTCTGGTATATTCCCATTGAAGATACTCCTTGTTCTTGGTTTAAAATGAATACAACATATCATTTCAATAAAAGCTCCATTTATTCCTATGCTTTCTAATGTTTTTTAAAGGGATGGGTGCTGTATTCTATCAAAAGCTGCATCTATTGAAATAATCACAAGATTTCTGTCTTTTTATTCTTGATATAGTCAATAATGTTTATAGTTTTCTTACTACTGAATCAACCCTATATTTGTGGTGTGAATTCCATTTTATCATAGAGTGATCTTTGTGATATAGTGCTATAATCTCCTTACTAGCACTTTATTTAAAATTTTTGGATCAATATTCACTCCAGAAATACATCTACAATTTTCTTTCTCTCACTCCCTCTGGTTTAGATATCAAGCCCATTTTTGTGTCATAAAAGGAATGTTATGCTATTTTTTAACCTATTTTTAAAAAAAACAGTTTATATAATATGGGAATTAAATGTTCTTTAAATGTTTGATAGAATAAGTTTGCAAATCCATCTGATCTGGGTTTGTTTTCCTTTGGGAAGTCATTTATGACATTCAATTTCTTCTCTTAAGATTGAATTAAGTAAGTATTCTATTTTCTATTCTGGTAATCTCAACAAGTTATATTTTAATAAATATTCTTTGATTTTGTCAGGTTTATTGGAATATAATTGGGTGAAATAGAGATTAACAATTGCCTTTATTTCATCTTCATTGGTTGTGAATTCACTTTTTGCATTTTTGATAATGGATATTTTTGTTTGTTTTAAATCAAATTTGTCAATGGTTCATCTATTACATTGTTCTTTTCAACAGTTTCTAGTTTTATTTGTCATTTGGTTTTTAAAATTTTATTAGTTGCTCCTTTAATTTTTAGAAGTTTTGTTTTGGTGTTTAATGGGTGGAGTGTTAGTATTTTCTGTTTGTTTGGTTTCTTTTTTAAGTTGCATGTCCAACTTAGTTGCATGTTAATTTCCTTTTCCTCTCTTTTATTAATATGAGCATTTAGAAATATAGGTTTTCCCCTAGGTACTGCTTTGGCTCTATATCACAAAATATATTGTGTTATCACATTGTTATTTTCTTTGATGGTATTATCGATTGCTTCTATGATTTGTTCTTTGACCCATTCATTCTTGAGTATTAATTTATTTAGTTCCTATTTAATTTTTAATATATACTCCAAAGTCTTTTTATTGAATTTGATATTTCATTGCATTATGGTCATAAAAATCAATTTAATATTTCTGCCATTCTGTAATAGTTTTTGAGGTTTTTGTACACTGATAGATGGTCAGTTTTTGGAAGATGCACTGCACAGTTGGAAAAAATATTTTCTATTCTCTCTTAATATTCTCCAGAAGTCTAGGATATCTAAATTTTCTAAAATACTGCTCTTCTTAACATCTTCTTGTTTCTTTTATGTTTAGATTTATCTAGGTCTGAGAGAGGTAAAATGACAGATATTATATTCCTGGAATAATTTAATTATTTTACATATTTAATATAAATATATTGAGTTAAATTTGTTATTAAATCACTAAATTATACGTGCACATATTTAAATGTAAAATATACCTTAACTCTTTCCTCCTGAAATTCATTTAAACTTTTCTTTAAGAAGTGAAGTGATATGCCATTTGGTATTCAATATTGATATTATTTCATTCTCCATATTGTCTTTTAGCAAAATTGTTTCTTTGTTCAGTTTCTTTTTAAAAAATTGTCTCTTTTAATTAGAATTATTTTGACTTTTTCTTTGTCTGAAATTGTTGATGTTACTCCTGTCCTTTTTAGTTCAGCTAAAACAATAGATTTTGTTCCAGGCCCTTCTTTTAACTCTATGTGCATATTTCCATCTTGGGTATTTCTTATAAACAATATATTGTTGGATTCTGGTTTCTAAACCATTGTCTTACCATCTCCTGTGTTATGAGTGAATTCATCCAATTTACATTTACAATTACAGTTATTAAATATATATTTCTCCTTATCCTATTCTCTTATATTTATCTTCTCTTTTTCACCCCGTCCCCTCCTCATGAGACTATTTTGCTTCTGATCGTTGCATTTCTTAATCTACTCTTTTTCTTATCTCCTTCCCACTTTTTCTTAACTCCATTCCCTCCTACTTCCCTTATGAGTAAGATGAAATTCTGTTTTCATGTTTATAACTATTTTCCTCCCTGGAACCAGTTCATATGAGAGTAGGTTCAAGTGTTGTTCACTCCTTCCTTTTCTCATCCCCTTCATAATGTAAATACCTTGAGTACATCATTTATGTGAGATAATTTTCCCCATTCCTCCTCTTTTCCCCTCCTTTCACTACATTCCTCTTTCTTGCTCTTTCATTCTTCTTTTGAGATCATTCTAACATAATAGAATTACACTTGTTCTCTAAATTGTCTTCTTCTAACAGTCCTAATGATGATAAAATTTTGAAGGGTTATAAGCCCCATCTTCCCATATAGGGAAGTAAACAATCTAAGCTTAAGTCCCTTATGATTTCACCTTCATTTTTACCTTTTTCTGCCTGAATCTTGTGTTTGAATGTCAAATTTTCCATTAAACTCTGGTCTTTTCATCAGGAATGCTTGAAAGTTCTCTGTTTCATTAAATGCCCGCTCTTCCACAGTAGGATTATACTTAGTTTTACTGGGTAGGTTATTCTTGGATGTAATCCTGGCTCCTTTGCCTTACAAAATATCTTATTCTAAACCCTCCATTTCTTTCAAGTGGTAGCTGTTAAGCCTTGTGTGGTCCTGACTATGGCTTCATTGTATCTTAATCTTCCTTTCTGGCCACTTGCAGCATTTTCTCCTTACATGATAGTTACAGACTTTGTTCATAATATTCCTCAGCATTTTCATTTTGGAATTTCTTTCAGAAAATGACCAATGGATTCCTTCAAATTCTACTTCACCTTATGGTTTTAAAATATCTAGGCAACTTTCCTTTATAATTTCTTAATATATTATGTCTAGGATTTTTTCCTTACTAGTGGTTTTCAGGGAGCCCAGTGGTGATTTTTAAATTATCTCTCCTAAATCCATTTTCCAGGTCATTTTTTTTTCCAATAGCTATGAGATATTTCACTTTTTTCCTATTTTTAAAAGTCTTTTCACTTTGTTATATTGTTTCTTGATATCTCATGGACTCATTAGTTTTCACTTAGTCAATTCTAATTCTTTAAAGCAGAAATTGATTGAAAATCCATTTATGGTGGGTTTTTTCTTTTTCAGAAAAAAATGTATAGAAAACTTAACATTCAGGCAGTAGAGCACTTAAAAGTGCTTTGTGGGAATACACTTAGCATAGCACTTGGCACATAGCAGGCACTTAATAAATGTTGATTGACTGTTTCTATTGCTTGATTGATTTCTATTACTGACTGATTTCATGGTTCTCTCTGGGAATCTGTAAGTTTTCAGGGCTTCAAAAGTGATGAGATCTGAGGAAAGATCTATTCACTGGTTTCCTGGTCTGCAAATTCCTGACCCCCTTATCTGTTGTCTTGGTGTTTGGTTCAGTTCCCATAGACTACTGCTGGACTCAGGCACACTTAGCCAAGTAGGAGTTTCTGTAGGTTCAGAACAACAGAACTTCTAGTATGTTTTTTTTTTTCCTGCCCTGGTTATTCCTATCAGACTTATGTGTGAGTTCTCCCTCTGTTCTTAGGTTCAGAGATGTATAGCTAGGATCTTGGAACCTGTACCTTGCTCTTTATACATGTAAGGTATTCCTCATTACCTCACTCACTCCTCTCCTCCCTGAAACTGGGACCTAGAAGTGGGTAATAGAACTGCTAGATGGCACTGATTTCTGCCCTCATTAATAGTACAGGGTTCCTCCATAATCTTTTCCTGCTGTGATATTTACTCCCTCTGCCATCTCTGAGCACTGTACTGTGCTTTGTGGCTGCTGCCATTGCCACAGCCCGCTACCACTTCAGCCTGTTTTGACCCCAATCCTGCTACTTTCCTGGCCAGCCCCCATTACAGTCTCCAAGAAGTCTCTGCTTTTTCTATCTTGCTAAGCTGACTTGGACTGGAAAAATGACTCACTGTGACTTTCTCTTGGCTTTCCCAATCAGAATTCTGTCTGGCACTCTATCAAACATTATAAGGGAGAAGGTAAAGGTAAAACTGCTACCTCTCACTCCTATCTTGACTCTACCTCAATTAATTATCTATCTATATATCTATCCACTATTACATATAATTAAATATTATATATACTTAATATTGTACATATAATTATATATTATAAATACATACAAATATATGCATTTGCTACAAAAGAGAGCTTTTTCTTCCCTTTTTATGGGCAATGGGGAAAGTCAGGAAGTGTTACTTTGGAGATATAGGAGGTAATGATCATGATCACCACAACATCTTAAAAAAGCATGTCAATGAAAACTTTAAAAATATACACCATGTAGAGCAGATGGCAGAAAGAAGGAAATAAACAATTATTAAGTGCCTACTATGTGACAGGAACTGTGTATTTTATAAATGTCATGTCATTTGATCCCCACAACAATCTCAGGAAGATGATTCTACTATTATCTCCATTTTATAGTTGAGAAAACTAAGGTAGATAGAGGTCAAGTTACTAGTTTAGGGTTACACAATCAGCAAATGAGATCAGATATGAATTCTGTCCTTTTCAACTCCAAGCCCAGTCTTCTATCTCTTAGGTGCTTCCTTTAAGCAAAAAAAAAGTTCAGGAGGGGCACAGAAAAGCAGATCAATATAACTAATATTATGTTAAATTCACCATATTGGTGAATCATTGCATTCCTCTCATAGTCTCTGATAGTTTTCTTTATTTCTTTAATATGCATTGTTATTTCCCCCTCCTAATTTTTTACTTAGGCTAAAGGTTTCCTTTCTTTTCATGCTGGTTCAATTAGCTAATGGTTTACCACTTCTATCAGTGTTTTCAGATGCACAGTTCTTTATTTCTTGATTCTTTATTCTGGCAATTTTTATAATCTCTCATTGCAATTTAGTGATTTCTTTTGATCTTCAAATATATTAATGTGCTGATTTTCTAATTTTTTAACTGCAAAATCAACTCATTAGTTTTCTTTGTCTGTTTTGTTAATTTAAGAATTCAGGGATATAAATTTACCTCAGAAATCTGCTTAACTTCATCCCATTGATTATATACTATATTGTTATTATATAATCTTTTATAAAGTTCTTAGTGTTTCCATAAGTTTATCTTTGACTCAAAAATTATATTAGCTTTCAATCTATATGCCTATATCATTGGTCATATTTATCTTATCAATTGCTATTTAAATGATATTTTCTTTATATATTTATGAGATATTTTTATGTTCAAGAGCAGAGGCTTTATTTCTTTTTTTCGGTGTAATGACCTCTTTGGCAGTATGGTGAAACCTCAAAAAGATGTATTTAAATGCATAAAATAAAATACATAACATTACAAAAGAAGATAATAATATAACAAAGTTATCAAAAACATTAAAAGAAGAAATTCACAAACTTAAGGTTAACAACCCCTTCTCTAGAGAGTAATTCACTTCTAAACATATTTCATAACAATTGAGTAATTAGTAAACTTACAATTTCTCTTTCTATTTTCTCTATTCTTGAACATATTATATCAAGGGATCTATGATTACACTGATTCCTTCTATCAGTGAAAATACACAGATTTTCTCTTCCTGTGTGGATCTTGCCCACATTTCCTTATGTATAATCATCTGCAAAGGATTTCCCCCATTATTCCTGATATTGTCATTTGGATGTAGCACACAGTTTATCTGCTTTCCTCAGATCTGCCAAATGACTAGTCTACCTCCTTTTATAATCACACACTCTATGAGTGATCGCCTTTTCCACTTCTTGTGAGAAAGTCAAGTTTGGAAACAAGCTGCTGCTTTCTAATTTGGAGTATTAATCACTGTAGATTCTTTAGAGATTGTGATATTCTAAGATTTGCAACCACACAACATTAATGAGAGAATATTGGTGTTAAAACTATGAGTCATGGAGCAGAGCCAAGATGGTGGAGTAAAAGCAGGTTCTTTCTTGAATTGTCCCCTAAATCCCTCCAAAAGGCTGTAAAAAAAAAATAACTAAAATTCTAGAGCAGCAAAACTCACCAAAAAAAAAATAGCATGAAAGAAAATTCAGTCCAAGACAACCTGAAAGGTCAACAGGAAAATTCTATTACCCCAGGGTGGGAGAGAAGCACAATCCCGTGTGGGTTGCATCAGCACAGATCTAGCCCTAGCAAAACTGGAGCAGGCCTCAGAGGACCATTTCATTGGGAGTTGTGCATGTTTCCAAACTCCTGAACCCACAAATGCCATAGATAACTGATAAAGTCAGTAGAAAAGATCTATCAGACATGGCTAAGAGAGGAGCACGGTCTGGTTCCAGTCTCAAGGCAGTGGCAAAGTGGCAGTGGCAGCAGTGGCTGCTTCTGGAACTCTCAGTCCAGGTCTTGGCTGGGGGGGATTGGATGATCAGAGGGGGATTGCAGGGATCTCTTTGCTGGCACTGAGGCAAGATTCTCTTGCTTTGTCTGTGCTTGGACATGGGTTGCAGTCCTGGGGCAAGGAGGGGTATTGTCATGGCAGAGCTTGTGGCAGTGGTATAGAGGGAAACCTGCTCACAATTCCAAGGCAGAAAAGAGTGCTTGTGGTCACTCACAGACCAAAGAACAGGACAGGACAGGAGCAAACACCTCTCCTTTAATCATACCACCTTGGAAGAACTGAAAATTTACAGGTCCCTAGAAATACTTCTGAAAACAGCTGCCAAAACACCCTGAAACTTAGGATATTACACCCTCCACACTGGAAGCAGAGGCTTACCTTAACAAAGAGTTTAAAAATAAAGTAACTGGTTGGGAAAATGAGCAAACAGTGGGAAAACACAAAGACCATAGAATCTTACTTTGGTGACAAAGAAAATCAAAACATACAACCAGAAGACAACAAAGTCAAAGCTCCTGAATCAAAATCCTCCAAGAAAAATATGAATTGGTCACAGGCCATGGGATAACCCAAAAAGGATTTTGAAAATCAAGAGAAGTAAAGGAAAAATTGGAAAAAAAAATGAGAATGATGAAAGAAAATCATGGGAAAAAATGAGTCAACAGCTTGGTAAAGGAGAGCCCCCCAAAAAATACTGAGGAAAAATACACCTTAAAAAACAGACTAGGGGCGGCTAGGTGGTGCAGTGAGTTAGAGCGCCAGCCCTGGAGTCAGAAGGACCTGAGTTTGGATCCGGCCTCAGACACTTAATACACACAAACAAACAAACAAACAAAAAAACCTAGCCGTATGACCTTGGGCAAGTTACTTAACCCTAAGTGCCTTCCAAAAAAGCAAAAACAAAAAAAATAGACTAACCCAAATGACAAAAGAGGTCCAAAAAATCTATAAAGAGAATGCTTTAAAAAGCAGAATCAGTCAAATGGAAAAGGAGTTCCAAAAGCTCCCTGAAGAAAATAATTCCTTAAAAATTAGAATGGAGGAAATGGAAACTAATGACTTTGTGAGGAATCAAGAAATTATAAAACAAAACCAAAAGAATGAAGAAATAGAAGACTGTAGCAGCAAGCACCCCAGCATCCCCAGAGTGGCTGCCAACACAGGTTCTTAGATCTGCTTTTCAAAAGGAAAGCAACTCAAAATCCGTTAACAAGCTTACTTTAATCAAACAAACTTATATTACCTAGTTCAGGGGGAAAAGGTCAGCACCCCAAACTTCAGAGTATACAGACAGATCAAATAGATAGGCTTCCAAACTGTCCAATCATTATCAATACCAAAATCACAGTTACCAGAGAGGGAAGCATCAACATCTGGGTTTTGAAAGCCAGGGGGCTCATCTGGTCAAATCACACAACACTTCTCAAAGTGAGCCCCAAAGCAAAGCCTCACATCAGGAATTATATAGCCTTCTCCTGAGTCAGAGAATGTAACCACCCTCTTGACCCACTGCCCAAACACACAGTATCAAGGTGTGGTCATTCGTGAAAACTAAGCCTTCTACCACAGGCTCCATGTGACTATATTCAGCAGAGTATATTTTCAAATTAAAGAAGGTTCTCAGAGTCACTTAAGCCAATCAAAGGGCCTAGGGGCAGGGAACATCTTCAAATTTTCATTTCCATTACAAAGACAAAGTGCAATATCTCATTGGAAAAACAACTCATCTAGAAACTAAGCCTACGAGAGATATTTAAAATTATTCAACTGCCTGAAAGCCATGATCACAAATAGAGTCCAAACATCACCTTCCAGGAAATTATCATGGAAAACTGTTCTGATATTCTAGAACCAAAAGACAAAAATAGAAATGTGACAAAAATCCACTGATCACCTCCTACAAGAGATCCCAAAAGGAAAACTCCTAGGAATATTGTAGTAAAATTCCAGAGTTCCCAGGTTGAGGAGAAAATATTGCAAGCAGCCAGAAAGAAACAATTCAAGTATTGTGGAAACATAGTTAGGATAGCACAAAATTTAGCATCTTTTACATTAAGGAATTAGAGGGCTTGGAATATGATATTCCAGAAGTCAAAGGAGCTAGGTTTAAAACCAAGAGTCACCTACCCAGCAAAACTGAGTATCCTTCAGGGGGAAAATGGATATGCAGTGAAATAAAAGACTTGATGAAAAGATCAGAGCTGAACAGAAAATTTGACTTTCAAACAGAAGCATGAAAAGGTAAACAGGAAAGAGAAATCATAAGAGACTTATTAAAGTTGAACTGCTTACATTTCTACATGGAAAGATGATATTTGTAACATGAGATCTTTCTCAGTATTAGAGTAATTGGAGGAAATATGCATGTATAGTTGAATATGAAGGGATATTACCTTAAAAATAAAATTGAGGGGTGAGAGAGAAATGTACTAAGAGAAGGAGAAAGGGAGAGGTAGAAAGGGGTAAATTATCTCACATAAAAGAGACAAGAAAAAGCTTTTACAATGGAGGGGAAGAAGAAGGAGGTGAGAGGGAATGAGTGAACCTTACTTTCATCAGATTTGGTTTAAAGAGGGAATAACATACACACTCAGTTGGGTAAGGAAATCTATCTTACCCTACAGGAAAGTAGGGGAGAAGGGGATAAAAGGAAAGAAATGATAGAAGGGAGGGTAAATGGGGAGCAGGGGGTAATCAGAAGCAAGCATTTTTGAGGAAGGACAGGTTCAAAGGAGAGAATAGAATAAATGGGGTGGGATAGGATGGAGGGAAATATACTTAGCCTTTCACAACATGACTATTATTGAAATATTTTGCATGACTATACATGTATAACCTATAATTCGTAGCTTGCCTTCTCAATGGGTGTAGGTGGGGAGGGAGGAGGAGAGAGAATGTAGAACTCAGAGTTTTAAAAATGCATGTAAAATTGTTTTCACATGCAACTGGGAAGTAAGATATATAGACAGTGGGGTATAGAAATCTATCTTGCCCTACAGGAAAATAGAAGGGAAAGAGATAAAAGAAGGGGGGACAGTAATAAAAGAAAGGGCAGATTGGGGTAAGGGGTAATCAGAATTCACACCTTGGGGTGAGGGGAGGGTAGAGATAGGGAGAAAATTTTGATCTCGAAATCTTATGGAAATGAATATTGAAAACTAAAAATATATTAATTGATAATCATAAAAAATTATTGAAAAGTCTTTACACTGGAGTGCAACTTGACATCATTTTTTTTCAAATACTGCAGGGTTACCCAAATGCTATCCAACTTACTCTCCATTCTGTTCTGAACAGATATCCATCTGCAATATCTATCTCTAGTATATGTACTAATGTATGAACTCAGTGGTCTAGACATCTAGCCTCATGTCCTAGTCAGTTAGTCAATTAGCCTTTATCAAGGACCTGTTATGTGTCAAACTCTGTGCTAAGCACTGGAAATGTGAAGAAAGGCAAAAATCAGACCCTGTTCTCAAGAAGCTCATAGTCAAATGAGGGAGACAATATAAAAACAACATGTACAAACAAAATATATACTGGATAAATTAGAAATAATCAATGGAAGGAAGGCAATATTATTATGTTGGATAGGGAAAGGCTTCTCCTAAAGGGTAGGAATTTAACTGGAAACTTAGAGAAGTCCAGGAAGCCAGAAAGCAGAAATAAGGAGAGTATAACACTTTTCAATCATACAGTTTTTCCTGTATGAATTATTAGGTCATTCTCTTTTGAGCAATAATAAGTTTAATTGACGAGGTCCTATAATGTTCTAGGATTCACATAATCAACATGGCATCTGCAAACAAGAGCATCTGGAAGACCTCACCATTTTGGGGGGATGTCTCTTCCACTTGGACCCTGTGCAAGACAACCTGCATAATAGTAGTGAACACCAATGGTGACCAGGTAGCTCCATTTTACATTCCCTTGATGATCTGCAATAATCAGAGAATCACTGAAAAGAGTTACATCTGTACATACATTTACCAGGGAGCCTTGTGTGATTTTAGCATATGGAGGAAGACTTCTTGTTTGAGGAGAATCTTTAAGAATCATTTTGGTCCACTGAGTCAAATGCTTTTTCATCTAAAATAGTTAAGTAATAGGATCTTGGGTTTTCTGAATCTTGGTGTATTTTACTCTTGGAAAATATAATTTTGAAAAGTCTTCCCTTTCCCTTCATACATCTTCATCAAGGATAAACTTGATATGAATTCTTAATCCCATAAAGAATTTTAATAAAGAGGAGAAAGTAGATATTTGGATTTTTATTACTGTTGGACTCACAAATGCCATCTGGGAGTAGTTATATTAGGGATTTTTCCCTTTCTTTTTGGAGTCTTCTCCTCCATGAGATAATATATCAACTCATCACTCTATGCTTTTTAGATCTTATCTCATTTAGCACAGATTTTTTTCTGTTCATACTTAATTTTCTCTAGTCATTCTACTCAGCTTTGTCTTATGTCAGTTGGTCTACATACGTAACGCATAAATGACTGAGATGCTAAACTTGAAATGTGTTGCTTCCATAGATACTGGTGATAGAAATAGATTGTTGCTGAGGCAATAATGAAATTTCTATTTTCCCTGTCTGATTCTTACCTTTCTCCCAGTTTCATCTATGATTTCTCTTGAAATTAAATGGTTTAGTTGGATTCTCATGTCAAGGTTTCCACACATTTGTTTAAGTTTTTGCTGTCTTCCATCATTTTATGAGGCAATCCTGCTCATAATCTTTTCTAAGGTTTTTTTTTTAATTTCTTCTGTTTCTTATATCATCATCATCATCATTATCCCAACTATTTCTTCCTCTCTGCCTCCCAGAAAGTCATTCCATATAAGAAATAGCATTTTTAGAGTGGAATAAAATCAGCACAACTAACTGAGATATTGAAAAATTCCAAAACCATATGCAATGTGTATATCTATGAATCTCTCACCTCCATGAAGGAGTGGGTTGGGGATGTCCCCTCATATCTCTTCTTTTGAGTTATGCTTGCTTTTATAAACTTTTCATATTAGATTTTTTTTACTATGTAGCTCTGTTTACATTGTTGAAGTTCTTAAGTATATTGTGTTTTTGTGTTTGTTTTTTTGGTTCTGCTTACTTCACACTGTATCAGTTCATATAGATCTTTACACATTTCTCTTTATTTATCACATGCATAATTTCTTAGAGCACAGTAAAATTCTACTAAATTTATGTACCACAGTTTGTTTAACCATTCCCCAGTCGATGGGCATCTGCTTTGTTACAAATTCTTTGCTATCACAAAAAGTGCTGCTATGTATGTATTGCTGTCTATGACAACTTTCTGCTTATTGATAGCTTCCTTGGGAAATAAGCCCAGAAATGGAGTCTCTGGTTCAAATAGTGTAGAAATTTAAGTTACTTTATTCTGCCAATACCAGTTCTGCTCTTGTTTTGCTAACACTACTCTGACATTTCAGCAGGGTGTAGAAATAATTCTGTATTCTCAAAGACTATGTCAGTGGAGCACAAGTTTTGGTAATATTTTAGGTATGGTCCAGTGAAAGAGACTGTGTGTCTGCCATTGAAGGGTCATTCTAATTAGGTTTGGAGAGACTCATCACCAGGATGGGTGCAGAGTAATGATCTTTTCAGATATAGTAATTCTTGAACTCCATCTGCTATGTTAGTTACAAGGAAGTTATGATCTTCATTAGGGAGGGGAGAAGCCAGAATTGGTCAAATTACAGACCTTTGAAGTATTGGAGGAAGTATAAAATTTACATTGAATCTCTGAATAATTTTAAAGTTTGCCCAGACTTTATTTCTGTTGACTGTTCATAGGTGATTTGCATATCAAAAGTCTTTGGCTAGGCCTGGTTTTCCATACCTTAAAGTTCTGCTTCTGGGTTGATTTGCGTATCAAAGCTTGCTTTCTTCAGTAGAAATTGTTAAAAGAGATACTGAGTTTCAAATGTACACTTTCTACCTTTAAATGTCATGCTTAGTTTAGCTGAGTAGTAGATCTTGGAATGGAGCCCAATTTCCCTTGTTTTCCCATACATTTCATTCCAGTATTTCCTATTATTTCTCATTTCAGATGAATAATTCTGAGGTATTTGAATTGATGTCCTTTGATAAATGGTGTTTTTCTTCTCAAACTGCTTTTAAAATCATCTTTTGTTGGCAGAACCCTGGAGTTTAATGACAACATGTCTGGAGGAGTTGAATCTGACATCCATTCCTATTGTCATCTAGTAGATTGGATTAATCAGTAGTTTCTTCCTTGATCACCACGATTCTGGGAAATATTATTGAAATACAATATGCAGACATTTGCTCTCTTCACATTTGTCAAGAAATCAGGTGACTCAAATAATCTCCTTGTACTCTGTCCTCTCCTTCCATCACCTGTAGTTGTAAAGTTATCAACCTTCTACCAGTTCAGTTAACCTTTGTTCTTGTTTGACTGTTCTTCAACTTCCCCCATTTAACCTTTTAATAAAACAATTCTACTTCTTATTATTTGTATTTTTTGCTTAAATTTTCCACAGATATCTCTATGATGTTTGTTTTCATTATCATTTTATCTTGTTATTAGCAAAAAGAAAAAAAAAACTAAACTAAGGAAAGAATTACATTTATCAATGTCAACTCATGTTTTGCCAATACCAGTCCCTTCTTTATTTCCCCTAGGATGTTCATTATATAATTTTAGGTTTTGACCAATTATAATTTAACTTAATGATTTGATTCTGCTTATGAAAATTGCTAATTCATTCCAGAAGTTGTTGTTAACACACTATTTTTCTGTCTGGTCTTTTCTTTTCAAATCCTTTTAGTGCATAAGATATAACTATGATATCAGAATGTGTTTCCCCCCATTTGTTCATTTAGCAGAAAGTTTTTGGGAAGACCTCTGGTTTTTCAAAGTAGAACACTTTCCATAGAGTACTTAACTTCTTGTTGAGAGACATAGACACTGCTGGAATTACATGCTGGAATGAAATGCTGATTTGTGCCCAGTCCTGATGGAAGTTGTGGGGGGCAGTATTATTGATAATTGGCATGGGGGAATAGCTACCCATTCTGTAGCCCATCAGAGGAGTAAAAATTAACAGTTTTGTGTCTTTTAGAAACCTCTCCCATTGGTTATACTTTTCCTTCAACTTCCAGTAAATATGGGATGGAACTCCCCTTTCTACCCCCAAAGTAAATGGCAGGTAAAGACATATGGTAGCAGGAACATGTGCTTGACTAGGTGAACTTGAGTCCCTAGATGTTTTCTTCTATTTTCTCTCAAAATGCATCACTGGTTCTTTATTCTGAGAAAAGTTATTTCCAGCCTCAGAGGCTACCCTCTGAATTGGTGTGTTTTTGAGCTAGGTGCTAGTTATTTAGCAGGTGGTTATTTCTATAATAGCAATACTTTGCAGAGAACAGCACTCCCCAGATGGATCAGGGTCTGTATGAGCCTAGAGTCTGATTTTCTAGGATAAGTGTAAGTACCCATTCCTTTTTAAACTATGTTCTATAATTGTGATGGACAAGATTGTCCCCAAAGAAAACATGAGAACTTTCTTGAAGAGGTGGAGGGGTCACGGGAATGGAATATTGCATATAATGTCAGACTCAGCTGATATGTTGGTTGGTTTTGGTGAACTACTTCCTTTCTTCCCTTTTGCTTTTTTCTTCTTGTTATGAGGTATATCTCTGGGAGGAGGAATGGAAAGGAAACTATAGAGAAATGAAGCTTATATAAAAACCAATGTGGGGTGGAACCAAGATGGCAGAGTAAAGGCAGGGAATCTCACCTGAAATCTACCCCCGATAATTCCCCTCTAAAGAATATTAAAATAATACCTAAAAATGAATTCTAGAGTGACAAAACCAACAAAAGAACAGGGTGTAGCAATTTTCTGGCCCAAAACAACTTAGAAGGTCAGCAGGAAAGGTTTCTCTCACTGCAATGAGAGTAGAACATGTTCTAGACCAGGTCAATCCAGGAAAGCCAAGAACAAGGCCTTGCACTCTGGTTCAAGCCAAGAGTTAAGCCAGAACCCTTGTACAGGCAAGCAGTTATGCCATGAGAGCCTCACTGCAAGCCATTGCACCAGTCAGTTGTGAGTCATGCCTGGTGCAAGTCAGTAGCAGGCCTTGGGGTAACTGAATCTGTAGCAGTGGCTTTTGGAGGTCTTAGTCCACAGACAGTAAGGGAGTCAGACAACTGATCAGAAGGAAATTACAGGAAATCCTTTGCTGACACTGGGTGGAAGATGCTCTTACATTTCCCATATAAGGTTCTGGGTCATAGTCCCTAGCCCAGCAGAAGCAGGGATCCTTGTCACAGTTCCAGGTATAAAAGAGTGCTTGTGATCATTCACAGACCAGAGCAGAGGCCAGGAGAACAATGAGCATGACTCTCCTTAGATCATACCACCTTGGAAAAACTCAAACTTACTGACCCCCAGAACTAGTCTTGAAGATAGCAGCATGGAAAACTTGGAGCTTGGGAGCTCAAAGATTTAAAAGCTAGAAAATTAGAAAATAGCAACAATAACAACAAAAAAGGAACTTGACCATAGAAAGTTACTATGGTGACAGGGATCAAAACACTAATTCAGAAGAAGACAATGCACTCAAAGCAGCTATGTGCAAAGCCTCAAAGGAAAATGTAAATTGGTCTCAGGCTCTAGAAGAACTCAAAAAGAAATTTTAAAATCCAAAAATAAAGGCAGAGGGAAAATGAGGAAAGGAAATGAAAGTGATTGAAGAAAAAAAAATGACAGTTTGGTAAAAGATGCACAAAAAGAATATTAAAAAATAACATTTTAAAAAACAGAATAAGCCAAATGGCAAAAGAGGCACAAAAATCCACTGGAGAGAAGAACATTTTAAAAAGAAGTATTGGTAAGAAAAAAAGATATACAAAAATTCACTAAAGAGCTTCTTTAAAATGTATAATTGTTCAAATCGAAAAGGAGGTATAAAATTTCACTGGAGAAAATAATTCCTTAAAATTTCAAATTAGGCTTTTTTTTGTCCCTGGTCTTTGTGAGTGGTGCCATGGGTCACCAGCAGTTCTACTGTAGCCACCCTCACAAATTCGGCCAGGGATCTCTGTTGTGCCATGTCTCTTCGAACCGACATGGCCTGATACAAGAGTATGGCCTGAACATGTGCTGCCAGTGCTTCCAGCAGTATGCCAAAGACATCAGCTTCATCAAGTTGGACTAAGTTATAGTTATGGATCTTGCTTCAGTGATTACACTGACCATCAGTGACTACCATTTTACTGGATTCTGGACAACTATTTGATCTACCCACATAAAGATCCGATCTTGTTGTACATGCTATGTTAATTTGTAAATATAATTTAAAAAGGTTGTCCTCAAAAAAAAAAAATTAGAATTAGGCAAATTGAAACCAATGACTCCATGAGACATCAAAAAATAATAAAACAAAATCAAAACAACAAAAAATATAGAAGACTATACTCCAAGGGCTATAAATCTGTGCACATCTTTTGATCCAGCAATACAGCTATTAAGTCTGTGTTCCAAATAGATTTTTTAAAAAGGAAAAGGACCTGTTTGTACAAAAATATTTATAGTAACTCTTTTATTTTGTTTTGTTATTTTTTTTTATTTTTTGCTTTTTGGAGGGCAATTGGGGTTAAGTAACTTGCCCAAGGTCACATGGCTAGGTTTTTGTTTGTTTGTGTTAAGTGTCTGAGGCCAGATTCGAACTCCTTCTGACTCCAGTATAGTAACTCTTTTAGTAGTGTCAATGAGTTAGAAATTGAGGGGATGCCCATCACTTGGGGAATGGCTGATCAAGTCGTGGTATATAACTTTGATGGAATGGTATTGTGCTATAAGAAATGACAAGGAAGTTGCCTTTAGAAAAACCTGGAAAAACTTACACTAACTGATGAAAAGTGAAGTGAGCAGAAGCAGGAGGACATTGTATACAGTAACAGCAATAATATAACATGATTGGCTATGAATGACAGCTATTCTCAGAAATACAATGACCTAAGACAGTTTCAGAGGACTCATGATGAAAAATGCTATCTACCTCCAGAGAAAGAACTGGTGAATGAATGAATGCACATCAAATTATACTATTCTTCACTTTGTTTATTTTGTGTGTGTGTGTGTGTGTGTGTGTGGTTTTTTTGGTGTTTTCTTTCACAAAATGACCAATATGGAAATGTGTTTTGCATGAAGCACACATATGACCTATATCAAATTACTTGCCATCTTAGGGAAGTGGAGATGGAGAGAGGGAGAGAATTTGGAACTCAATTAAAAAAAAAGTTAAAAACTGTTTTTACATATAATTGGGAAAGTTCAATTAAAAGGACAAGATCAATAATTTTAAAAGGGTAACAATATGAAATAAGACAAACATGATAGGTCGGAATTAGGTTATGAAAAACTTTAAGTGCCAGGCTGAGGACCTGATATTTTATCCTGTAGGAAATAGTGAGCCAAGGAAGACTTTTGAATAGGAAGAGTGACATAGTCGTAGCTATATTGTAGGAATGCCAATTGGACAACTTTTAAAAGACTGGATTAGAAAGAGATAAGACTTTAAGCAAGGAGGCCAAATAGGAGACAATTGCAATAGAGCACTCTATACAACTCACAAGCAGGGAAAAGATTTGACAGATATGGCTGAACTGTGATTGTAGAGTTGGTGGTGGGAAGTAATATAGAAAAAGGTTGGTAAAGTAGGATGGGGGACAACTAGGTGATGCAATGAATAGAGCACTGGACCCTGAAGTCAGGAGGACCTTAGTTCAAATCCGGCCTCAGACACTTGACACTTACTAACCATGTGACCTTGGACAAGTCACTTAACCCCAATTGCCTTGCCTTCCCCACTAAAAGAAAGAAAGAAAGAAAGAAAGAAAGGAAGGAAGGAAGGAAGGAAGGAAGGAAGGAAGGAAGGAAGGAAGAAAGAAAAAGAAAGAAAAAGAAAGAAAAAGAAAGAAAAGTAGGAGAGGGACAGATTATGAAGAGTTTTGAATATTAATAAAATAATGGGTATGAAGTTTTTTGGGGTAACTATTGATGAAGATTTACCACTTTAATTTTTTGTTGTATCAATAATTTATAATTCATTTGTTGTGGTGATTTAATATTTACTATTAATTTCCATTAATGTACAAAACATTATTAATATTCTTTTGTTCTTGCTCTTTTTCTGCTGTGTGATTTCATTGGTATAAGGGACTCCCAGCAAGGAAGCATCCTGTAATGCAAATAGGACACTATTCTTTAATTATAATCTTATAGAGTTTCCTGAGTCACAGTGATGCTAAGTGACTTTCCCAGGGTCATAGAGACAGTGTTTGTCAAGAACAGCACTTGAAACCAGGTCTTCCCCACTCCAAGATCAGGTCTCTATCCACTGTGCCACATTGTCTTTAAGGCTCTGTCAGTGCCTAAGAATTTCATTCTTCTAGGGGCGGCTAGGTGGCACAGTGAGTAGAGTGTTGGCCCTGGAGTCAGAAGGACCTGAGTTCGGATCTGGCCTCAGACACTTAATGCACACACAAACAAAAAGCCTAGCCGTGTGACCTTGGGCAAGTTACTTAACCCCAATTGCCCTTCAAAAAGGCAAAAAAAAAAAAAGAATTTCATTCTTCTCTTCCTTCCCTTATCTCCATAATTCCACCATAATATTAAGTGAATAATAATGTCCAACCAACCCCAGGGTGGGTCCTACAAATTCCCTCTTTCCCTATGTTTTTCCGTGTCCCCAGTGGACCTTGCTCTACTTGCAATGACTGTGAATATTCAGAAGTCTACTTCAAATATTGCAGAGGCTGGGCCGTGTCTTTCCTCTCACAGGCCCTGTAATGACTCATATCACTGGAAAAAACCCTTCAAATTATGGAATACTGGATAACAGAAGGGATCTTCATGCAATCACCACATTTTATAAATAAAGAGGCTCAGACAGAATGAGAGAACTGAGTATTTCTCTCTTGTAGTAATGACTAATTTTTGAATTAGGATCAAAGTTTTTCTCCTCTTCTATTTCCACAACCAGAAATCAACCAGTGTGGGGAATCTTGGGCAAAGACTTAACCAAGATAAGATCGAATCAAAGAGAGTAAAAGAAATTCTGAATTTAGGTGAATGAATGGATTACTGCTCATTGTGTTTACTTGGATAGGTCTGGGAAAATGTGGATTCTCCCTTTTGTCAGATGGGTGATATGAAAACTAACAAATCTTTTTGACAAAGATTTGGGTGCTGTGTCACATGCTCCAAGACTCTCATTGGAATATAGCCCAGCACCTCATTATAATATACATTTTCTCATTGTTAGACAATCAGAGTTGATTGCCACTCTCAGGAATACCCATTCTTCCAAGAACATGTAAACTGTGAGTTCATTGCCATGAGGGATCTTTGGCATTTGAGAGTGCCACTGACCTCCTTTATTAATAAAATGCTAGCATTAATAATAAAATTATTACTTATCCAGAAATTATGTCTCTCAAACTTCTTAAATACCACAAGGTTATACGTATCATAGATTTATAACTAGAAATGAAGGTAAACATTTGGTAACAAGTTCTCCAAGGGAAAAAAATGTTCACATGAAAAGCTTTTAAGTTTAATCTGAATTACTGACATTTTCTCCCTCACTTTCTTAAGTCTAGAAAATCAACAAAGGGCATCTAGGTAACACTAGTAACTAGAGCACTGACCCTGGAGTCAGGAGGACCTCAGTTCAAATCTGACCCCAGACACTTAATTCTTACTAGCCATGTGACCTTGGGCAAGTCACTTAACCCCAATTACCCTGCCTTCCTCCCTCCAAAAAGAGAAAAGAAAAAGAAAATCAACTAAACAATATATCATGCCCTGACTTCTGAGATATGTGTTCACAATGAAAATTTAACAATCATCTCTGATGAGCCAGTTGGACCTAGCTCCAGGACACCCCTAGTGGGAAGAGACCTTAAAAGTGATTTAGGATACCAGTTCTTCCACTGCCCATTTTACAAATAAGGAACCAGAGGCTCTTATGTGATTTGCCCAAGGTCACAAAGCTAATAAAGTGAAGAATAAGGATTTGAACTCGGGTTGTTTTTTTTTTTTTTTCTGATTCTAAAGCCAGCACTTTGACATTATACTGTGTTGCTGACTCATCCAAGTTTGCACAACTCATAAGTGGTAAAGACTAGGTCACAACCCAAGTGGTGTTCATCATATCCTGCTGCCAATCTAAAGAATTACTGCCTTCAAGAAAGAGTTTTGTTTCATCCAGAGTAAGAACAGCCCTTGTGTCCTACAGTACACCTATGGGTGGAAGATTCCATATAAACATGGGATTAAATTTGTATTATTGACTGGCCTCAGACAGGGATTGGGAAGGTGATCAGGCTGAAAATTATGGGCAGCTGAAAGTCTATAGCCCACAAATTCTTTAGTAATGTGGAAAATATCACTCTAAAATCAGCCTACCGGTCTTTCCTGTGGAGAGGATAAGCCACTAACACCCCTCCAAAATTAATCTCTGTCTCTGTTGCTCTATCTCACTGTGTCTCTTCTCTTTCCCTCCTTTCCTCTCTGGCTGTCTCTCTCCCTCCCTCCATCTCTCTCTGTCTCTCTATGTCTGTTTCTCTCCTGTTCTTTCCCTCCTTTCCTCTCTGGCTGTCTCTGTTTCTCACTTTCTGTCTGTCTCACTCTGTTTCTCTCCTCTTTCCCTCCTTTCCTTTCTGGCTTTCTTTCCCTCCCTCCTCCCTCCATCTCTCTCTGTCTCTCTCTCTTTCATATCCACACATACACACTGAAAAATCCAAATGTGACAAAAATATGACGCTGCAACTTTGAAGAAAAAAGCTGTCCTTCACACAATGCCTTGTTATAGCCCATTTCTTCAGGTCTCTAGCTTGCTTTTAACTAATAAATAATTCTTTATAACCCCTCTTTTCCTTTCCAGTCTACTGGTGGCCTCTGTCCTTTCCTGAACTATCAGCAGTGATTAATGTGAATGATTTCATGAATGTGTTCTTTTCTATGTGTGTGTTTTTAAGGTTCGGATAAAGACCCAACCTCAACCTAGGAGCAAGGATTTGGGTCAATGCTGGGCTTCACTGCCTAAAAATGTTTGTAGCTGGGAAACAACCTCCAAACAGTCTCATAGACTTAGGGTATTTTCAAAGCTACAGGACAACAAGAGGGAGTGTGGACCACTGTTTCTCACTCTCTCTCTCCCCACTTTCCCTTACACACACACCAGGGGCTTCCTAAAATACACGATCTCCTAGGTGTTCCAAAACAGAGTAAGTGAGCCAAGACAAAACCTTCCATCACTCTCTCCCAGCTCTCTGTGGTTCACTCCTTTGGTCCAAGGTACGAAAAAGGGAGAAGGCTCAGGCAATTCACCAGGAAGGACCTGAGCCTCTCTTCTCACCTCACCAGGCCACAAGAGGGCCTTTCACCCAAAGCCTCCTCCCTGCGCCCACCCAGAACATGGAGCAGATCACTGAAAAAAAAAATACTGTGGCACCAGATCATAGCTTGAGCCTCTGCCAGGCTAAAACTCCCTGGCAAAAATGAAAAACATCACATCAATCATTTCTTGGGATGCAGTGGCTGAAAGTGGTATCTTAGAAAATATCAATCCCTGTTCCTTCTGTCACTAAAATCAAAGAGGCAGTATGGGGGGGGGGGGGGGTAGAATGGCACCAGCTGCTGCCAGTATTCCCAACAGGGGCGCCATCTTCTTTCCCACTATGAGGCCCTGCATGAAATCAGACCTCTATTTTGGTGTTTACCAAAGTAACTCATACTGTGGGGTTGTACTCACAGGAAGAAGAGTAAGGGGAGGCCTTTTGGTAGCAGAGTGATACAGTTTAGATTCCTGGATGGGTTTTCTTTGTGGGTCTATGTCCATGTCCTTGGGGAAATATTTCTGTGTAAGTTGTGCTGGGAGTTGCTCAAGCTCATAGACCCAGAAAATAAGAAAGAAGTGGGCAGGGTTGATTTTAGACCATAAGGCCAGCAATAACTGTGTCCTGGATAACACCTTCTGAGCACTCTTTGTCTTCTCAGGTGTGCTTGTGCCCTTACAGGCTACACTGGACCTTTACGATCTGTGATCACTGGGACCTTTCTCCTTGATTAACAATTCAAGAGTACTAAGAAAATGTAACCTCTCATTTACTGGTTGGTTGAATCTCACACTGATCAGAAAGGTCTATCTTTCTGGGTCAGTTAAAATAATCTAGAATAAAGACCTCTTTCCCACAACTCTTATTGCCCCACTCCCACTCTCTCAAATCAAGCAATCTGTTGTCCAAACTGGAAAAAACCTTAGAATCATAGAATGTGGAATTTTAGAGCCAGAAGAAGAGACTTCAAATCACAAAATTAGATAATGTTAGAGTTGGAAGGGACCTTAGAATCATAAAATACAAAACCAGCATGATGTACTGCAAAGAATTCCAGAGTTAGAGCCAGAAGATTCAGGTTCAAATGTAGTCTCTTACTTGCTATGAGACCATGGGCACATCATTTAACCTTTCTGCACCTTAATTTTCTCATCTATAAAATGGAAATATTATTATTATTATTATTATTATTATTATTATTATTATTATTTCAAGGAAAACATGTCAAAACAAAGCACTATAGAAATTGAAATTATTGTTATTATGATTAACAATCATAATAATAATAATAGCAATGCCAGAGATTGAAGTTTCCAGACAATGATAAGGCATAAAATGTCAGAGGAAAAAAGAATGATATCAATCATTCAATCTAACCTATGGGTTTTACAGATGAGGAAACTAAGTCCCATTAAGAAGGGACCACTTGCTCATGGTCATATCATAAGTCAACAGTAAAGTTATGATCTGAATCTGGGTCTCCTCCCTCCCAACTCAGTGCTGTGTTGCCTTGAACAAGAATATAATTTCTTCTTTCTGTGCTCAAGGCTAAGCATGGGCCCATACTATGAAATGGGATTAAGGGATTAAAGGACATTTATCTTCTGACATCTGGCAAATACTGGAATTGTCCCAAATCCTGTATTTCCTTGGCCAACTCAGGCCTTACAGGTCAATCGGGTTTGTATGTCAAACAGGGACAGGGAGAGCTGAGGGATTGGGGTGGAGTTGCAGGGAGGGGGGAGGAGAGGGTAAGGAAAGACAAATTGCTGATTCTACACTTTGTTGTAGTAGCCTAAAGCCCTCAGTTCCCAGACAGCATCCTGAAGCCATCAGCTTGCTGACACGGGAGGAAAAATCCCCCCACTGGAGCACTTTGATCTGAAGGAAATCTTAAGAAGGCACCCTGCATAGATAAAACACTAGTCGTCTGGTTAGGAGACTTTCCTGGATCAGGTCTGCCTAGCCAAGTCATATCAATGTGTGATTAAGCCTTTGCCTTAAACAAAGTGTTTGTTTGGGGGTCTGGGGTCTGGAGGTGAGCAGAGGGAGGGTATGGTTTTTATGGTGAGGAGTGGGTTATTGGGTTTTTCTTTATTTTTCTTTTTTATATAGGACTGGGTCTGTAGCTTCACTGATAGACAGAAGCTCCCAGGCAAGGAGACTCCTTTTAAGAATCCAGGCCAAGGCTTTTTTCTGCAACACAGCACCTTAGTTAATAGAACAATAAGAAGTCATGGTTTGCCCAGGGTCCTACAGCCAGTAAGTGACAGAGGCAGGTCTTCTTGTTTCCAAAACCAGATTGCTAACCATTATGCTACTCTGCTGTTCATTTTAAAGGACCAGATAAGAGTTATATATGCTTAGAGAAATATAAGAGGCTTTACCTGAGGAAGTAAGTGTTTATCTGAGAATCAGGATTTCAAAGCTGGAAGGGGCCTTAGAACTTGCAGAACACAGAACCTCAGAAATGGAAAAGAATATCAAGGCAAGAAAGGACCCTCTGTGACCTGACCACTGTTGGGAACTCTTAATATGGAGTTATATATAACGATGGACTTAGATGATGTATTGGTTAATTTTTGCTGAAATTTTTTTCTCTTTTAAAAAATCGCATGTTATTAGGGGTGACTCTCTGGGAATGGAAGGGAAATATTTTGGGAAATGTAAGTGGTATAAAATCAAAAGGTATCAATAACATTTGAAAAGAAAAAGAAATTGGGGCGGCTAGGTGGCGCAGTGAGTAGAGCGCCAGCCGTGGAGTCAGAAGGATCTGAGTTCTGCTCTGACCTCAGACACTTAACACACACAAACAAAAAACCTAGCTGTGTGACCTTGGGCAAGTTACTTAACCCCAATTGCCCTCCAAAAAGAAAGAAAAAGAAAAAGAAACTTTCCATTCTTCTGATTTTACAGATAGTGGTACAAAGTCCATTGAAGTCTCATCATTTTTGCAGAGATGGGGAACAATAGGTATAGAACATGTCATATAATACCAGACTAGATTGATGTCTTCATTGGTTTTTCTAAACCACTTTAAAAAATTATTTACTGGTTTTAGCCCCAGGGCGGCAGGGCCAGCAGCTGGCTGGAGGGACCCCAGAATGCCAGCAGCTGTGGCAATTCCAGAATTATCAACATAGACATACCTAGGACAAAGTGAGAGGTTAGTGCCCTATGGACTTTGGGACCAGTATTTGGGGAATGCGTAGGCTTACTCCCCTGGGGGCTAGAAGCCACTGAGGAGACATGCCATTTTGTAGTTTTCAGAGGGAGCTCCAGCTCCTGGCCTGCAAACTGTAGGGAGATCCAGTGATCAGTCTTGGGGGTAATCGCTCTTGCTTTAACCTCCCTGGATCTGGATTGTGATCTGGGGTGGAGGTCGTGGGTGGGTTTCCAGCTTGCCACAAACGGAAGTTGCACCCCCACACATTTGGGACAGAAATTCCCCTATCTGGCGGCAGAGCCATAGTGTGGCAACAAGCCCAAAAGTCAAGTAATTAAGTGGCAACATGCCAAGGCAAAGGAAACAAATTAAACAGAAAAACGCAACCCTAGACTCCTACTTTAGGGGAAAAGAGGGTCGAAGCATAGAGCAGGAAGAGGACTGTGAGGTCAGAAGTCCTGCTCCAAAAGCCCCAGGGGAAAACATGAGCGGGTTGCAGGCCATAGAGGACCTTAAGAAGGACTTTAAAAATCAAATAAGAGAAGTGGAGGAAAAATTGGAAAGAGAAATGAGAAGGATGCAGGAAAAGTATGAAATGAGGGTCAACAGCCTGACTGAGGAAAACAACACCTTAAAAAATAGACTAACTCAAATGGCAAAGGAGGCCCAAAAGGGCAATGAGGAGAAGAATGCCTTAAAAAGTCGAATTTGCCAGATGGAAAAAGAATCTCAAAAGCTCACTGAGGAGATTCACTCCTTCAGAATTATACTGGAGCAAATGGAAGCTAATGACTTTATGAGAAATCAAGATGATATTAAGCAGATCCAAACAAATGGAATATTAGAAGGCAATGTGAAATATCTCATGGGAAAAACCACTGACCTGGAGAATAGATCCAGGAGAGACAATTTAAAAATTATTGGACTACCTGAAAGCCATGATCAAAGAAAGAACCTAGAAAATACCTTTCAAGAAATTCTCAAGGAAAATTGCCCTGATGTTTTAGATCCAGAGGGCAAAATAGAGGTTGAAAGAATCCACCAATCACCTCCTGAAAAAGATCCCAGAAGAAAACTCCCAGAAATATTATAGCCACGTTCCAGAATCCCCAGGTCAAGGAGAAAATACTACAAGCAGCCAGGAAGAAACAATTTCAATATTGTGGAAACACAATCAGAATAGTACAGGACCTGGCAGCTTCTACTCTGAGGGATCGAAGGGCATGGAATATGATATTCCAGAGATCAAAAGATCTGGGAATGAACCCAAGGGTCACCTACCCAGCAAAACTGAGTATTTTGTTTCAGGGGAAAATATGGTCATTCAGTGGAATAGAGGACTTTCAAGCATTCTTGAGGAAAAAACCAGAGTTGAATAGAAAATTTGACATCCAGACACAAGAAGGAAGAGATGCCTGAGAAGGTAATCAGGGAAAAGAAATCAAAAGGAACTTATCAAAGTTGAACTATTTACATTCCTATATGGAAAAACAATAACTATGACTGATGAAATCTTTCTCACTATGAAAATAATGGAAGAAGGGTATATGGTCATATGAATACATATGTGAATGTGTGTGTAGATGGTTACACTTATATATGGATAGAGGGCATAGGTTGAATTTGTTGGGAAGGGAGGATACTCAAGGGGTGAAATTATGAGGTGAGAGAGGAAAGTGGCAAGAGGAGATGGGGAGAGAGAGGGTAGGGTAAACTATCTCATGTGGAAGAAGCAAGGGGAAGTGGTTGCAAGGGAAGGGAAGAATAGGAAGGCAAAAAGGCAAAGCCACATTCTCACTGAATTTGGTTCAGGGAGAGAATGACATACATACTAAATGGGACATCTCAACCTACAGCAGAAGAGGGGGAAGGGGGATGAGAGGAGGGCTGATGGATGGGAGGGCATCCTTGGGGGGAGGGGAGGTTGGAAGTACCCACTATAGAAGAGGGACAGGATCATGTAGGGAATGGACCAGGTGGGGGGTGGGATGAGTGGGAGGAAATTATAAGCAGCCTTGTACAATATATCTACTATGATAATGTTTTGCATAGCTAGACATGTACAACATATACTGAATTACTTATCTCCCCAGAGGTAATGGGTGACAAGGGAGGAAGGAAATGGATCTGAAATTCACGGTCTTAACATTAAATGTTTCAAATATATATAAATACTATTATTAATACTCTTTTGCTTGTAATAGGGAGATAAGATGTGCAGGCATTGGGACACAAAGATTCACCTTCCTCTAATGGAAAAGTCAAGGGGGTATGGGAGAAGATATGGGAGAGAGCAGATTGGAGGAAGTGATATCTTGCGGGACTGCTATTCTGGGAGGGTGGGTAGGGGAAAAACGGGGGGGGGGGGCTAAATGATTGTAACTCAAAATCTGGCGGAAATGAATGATGTAAAACAGAAGTTAATAAAGCATTTGTTTTAAAAAAAATTATTTACTCTAAGAGATGTTTCTCTGGAAAAGGAGTGGGGAAGGATATGTTGGGAAATATATAAACAAAAGATATCACTATTTTTTAAAAAATTAAGCCAAGGTGGGGTGGCTACGTCGTGCAGTGAGTAGAGCGTCGGCCCTGGAGTCAGAAGGACCTGAGTTGGGTTCTGGCCTCAGACACTTAATGCACACACAAACAAAAACCTAGCCATGTGACCTTGGGCAAGTTACTTAACCCCAATTGACCTCCAAAAAAAAAAAAAGTAAAAAAAAAATTAAGCCAAGGAAGGAGAAGTGATTAGTCTAAAATCATACAGCAAGAAAGTAAGTTGACAGTAGAAACCAGGCCTTCCAAGGCCAGTCCAGGCTGAACTGATCCTAGTTCTTTCTACCACATCAAGAATCACCCCCAAACATTAAAGAGGGAGACATTGTCATGCAGATTGGTTCAGGGTCCAAATGCAAAAGTGATTCATGCAATACATCAGAAAAAAGCACTCGCCCTTGGCAAGGCCATCGGTTCAAATTCCACCTCTGATACTTACTATGTGAGTTTGAACAAATCACTTAATTCTTCTATGTCCAGTTTCTTCATCTGAAAAATGAAAGATTTGGACTAAATGATCTCTGAGGTCCTTTCCCTTTCTTGATCCACGATTCTATGGTGATGTCTACTCTTCCTGTTAGATGATATTGGTTGATTCTATTAAACCCCAGAACATTGCAGAGCCTCCTAAACGAAATCTATGAACCTAAAAGAGTTAGATCTAACAAAACCTAAAGGAAAACCCAATGAATGAGGAATGTTTATTGTCCAAACTATGGTTTGTCTTTGGATGAGCAGTGCAGAAAACTGACTCATTAACACAGACATCTTGGATAGACATTCGGGATCAATGGTGAGCTGGCACTGAAACTGAGTGGAGAGAAAAGCAAGGGCTGGATTGCCTTTGGAAAATTGTATAGTGTTTTTCATTACTTTTTCCCTAAAACAAACACCAAGCTTTTAAACAAGATTCTTTCAGCAATGCTTGCATATATCAGTCCACTCAGGATGACCTGTCTAGATTTGGAGATATAAAATGATCCCAAAAGTTTTTCAGGATTCAGAGCTCAGGTTCCAACTTGTTCAAGTTATGTAAATTTAATGAATCAATATTTTTTTTATCCTGTACATCCAACACTATACCAAATTTTATTTATTTATTTATTCATACATTCATTTGTTTGCTTATTTATTTATGCTATGTCTTTTTGTCTATATGCTATATATTTATATACATAAATATATTTATATACATAAATATATTTATATACATAAATATATTTATATACTATAAATATATTATGTTTATATACTATAAAGACAAAAATGAAACATTAATCCATTTCTCTGATATATTGAGGCCTTGCTGCAAGATGTGCCCAATAAGTACTCTCCCCTTGAAATAACTTCTCTACCCTTTGGTGGGAGGGCTGCTGAGCCCTTCTCAGGACTGCTTATTCACATTTGGGATCCACTTTTCCCCTAACTCTCACCTGTGACTCCAAGAAGCTATAGAATGGGCAGCAGCCATAACCATGTAAAACCCTTTCACAGCAGATAGGTTCAGTCATATTGAGGGTAACTGACAGACATCAAACCCTTCTGTGAGGTAGTGGGGTATCTATCCCTAGCATGTGAAGGTTTCTTCCAGTGGAATGGAAAGATAAGAACAATTGTTCCAATGACAATGAAGGAAAATGAAGCAGGCTCTGTGAAGTGCTTAGAGCTTGGTCAGGCATTGAATATGCCAAGGTCATCCACTGCATCCCAGGCCATCTCCAGCCATCGTGATTTCTGTCTTGTCACTAGATTTTAATGACTGAAGGGAGAGTGAAGCTGATGACTGTGCAACTCTGCCTCAAATAAATCCAATTCATGCAAAAGTCAAGATATCCCCCTGTTATGTCACTGCTTGTCTTTGAAAACAAAGAGGAAACAATCCTATAACTAATATTGATAGTGGCATTACCTCACATTACCTATATGGCCACTTTTCAGAATCCTGATGAATGAAATATTGGATCATTAGGAAGCACGAAACTCATAAAATGTCAGAGATGAAGAGGAATTTAGAAATCAACTAGACCAACTCTCTCCCAGTCCCACCATTTTCTTCTCCTTGATATAGGGTATTTTTCCTTACTATTGAGCCTGAAATTAATGGCATAACGTCCTTTCCTCAGAGGCTACTGTTGCTCTACTTATCCCTGTGACTCTAAATTGTATACTACACAAGGAGAAAACTTCCCTCTTTTGACAACTTCTCTCCATATTTACCTTCTCCTCTGTTCTCCCTTTCTAATGTGACTTCGGAAATGCCTACTTGGTCATTTTACCTTCATCTGACTTTACCAATTTACCTTCATCTGAAATCTCTTCTTTCCATCTTGAGTTTATAGAAACCTCTTCCCCACTGGAAGATACTTCATCTCTGGTCACCCTCTCCAATTTTAGTTGCTCCTTTCTTGCTAGTCCTTAGATCCACCGAACCAGAGAAGGAAGAATTGAAATACTCCTCCTTTGTCCCTACTGTCACTTCCATATCTTCCCTCTATAATAATCACTCAAGTCACTTAGAGTTTAATCCTTGTTTCTTTTTCTCTTGGTGTCCAGATTTTTCTCCCTTCTTCCTCAATGAGCTCAATACCTGGCTCACAGTCCTTCTTCTAGATAGGGATTTTAATTCTGTTTTAGATACCTAATAGTTGTGTGATCCTGGGTCATATACTTATTCTTTCTCTTCCTACTACTCCCCTTCACAAATGGTGTTTCAGACAAACTAAAACTCCAGCTATTCACCACACCAAACACTTATCTCTTTCCTCCATGTATTCACATAAGTCAAACCCCAAACCCCAAAACCCACTTCTCAGAACACTATCTTCCTTCAATGCTCATTTCATATATCTCCATAAAGCCTTTCCCAGTTCTCCCTCAATGCTCTCCCCTTCCTTAACTTGCCTTGTATTAAACTAATTTGTGTATGTGCTTAGAGTAGGAAGAGGTGGGGGAGAGGGAAGCTACTGGTGCAGTGGATAGAACACCTGAAGTCAGGAAAATCTGAGTTCTAATCAAGTCTCAGACACTTGTTAAATTACATAAATCATTTAATCCCTATTTTCCTCATCTCATCTTTAAAATGGGAATATACTGGAGAAGGAAATGACAAATAACTCCAGTATCTTTGCCAAGAAACAGTCAGTCATGATTGAACAATAAGTCTATATGCCATATCTCCTTACAGAATGTAAGCTCCTTGTTGTTCAGTCATTTTCCAGTCATGTCCAACCTTTCATGACCACATTTGGAGTTTTCTTTGCAAAAACACTGAAGTGGTTTGCCATTTCCTTCTCCAGTTCATTTTACAGATGAGGAAACAGAGACAAACATGGTTAAATGATTGGCCCAAGGTCACACAGTAAGTGCCTGAAGCTGGATTTGAACTCAGGTCTTTCAGACTGCAGGCCCAGTATTCTATCCACTGTGCCACCTACCTGCCCCACATCAGCTCTTTAAGTTGATTCATTTTAGTCTTCGTTCCACTACTATGTAACATATAGTAGTTTCTTACTAAGATTGATTTTGGGCTCATGGAACTGGAGTTGGAAGGTACCTTAGAGGTTGTCTAGTCCAACTCTCTCATTTAACAAGTGAGGAAACTGAGGCCCCAGAGAAGTTGAGTGACTTGCTCAAGGTCACTCAGTGGAAGTGGTGAAGCTGGGATTTGAACTCCAGATCTCCACCACCAAAACCAGGTCTCTTTCCACCGTACCATGCTGCCTCTCAAACACACATTTGTTGAATTTGATTCAAATGAAATAGATTGAATTCAATAATTCCAAGAGCACTTACAACTTGGGTACCTATGCTTTATGAATCTTAGGTCCTCGAAGGGTCAGATAGTCTATGGCTCTGTGTTTTAAGACTTGACATTCTGGGTTTCTATGGCATTCTGGTTTCCACCAGCACTTACATTAAATGCTCTTCTACTATGGTTGTCAGAAAGCTAGTTGGTGTCATGATAGCACAGCCCCCAGAGTCCTCTGGAAAAAATCCATCTCCTTCTTCTCACAATTGCCTCTATTTCCAAGGCTTTCTAATTCAGCAGACAAAGTTTACTTTGGGCTGAAAGTTATTTATGAACGAGGTGTTTGGCCAGCATGATTTGCCTTTGATCAGGAAGGACACCAGCAGGATTATTTTCTGAGCTATAAAAGTATACAAATCATGGCACTTTTGATTGTCCTGGGCAGATTCCAGCTTAGGGCTGGAAGACGTATTCTTTCCCCAGACCTTCTTTGCATTGCTTCATGCAGTCTGGAGACCAGATGTGTTAAAGATCATTTGAACCCCCTAACCCCCCAGTAAGTAGGGATTTCCTGCTTTTGTGCTTTGCTAAGAAGGCTGACTCATAGAATTACAGGATCTAACAGTTGAAAGAGACCTCAAGGGGGCATCCACTTCAATGTGTACCTAACCAGGAATTCCATCAACAAATTCCCTGAAAGATGGTCATCTAGTCTTCATGGTGAAACATTCTAGGGGTTCAGAACCTATTACCTTTCCAAGCAACCTCATCAACATTGGGACAGTTTTAATTTTTAAAAAGCTTTTCTTTACATCAAATTGAAATCTTCAATTTCCATACATTGCTCCTCTTTCTGATGTCTGAGACCAAGGAGAAAATGTTGAATCCTTCTTATAACAGATAGCCCTTGAGATACTTAATGACAGAAAGCATTGTCCTTTAAGTTATCTGCCCTCCAGATAAAGCATTACCAACCACCTCAGTTCTTTCCAATTACGGATGACACAATTTATGTGTTTTACCATCCTTATTATCATTCTCTGGATGAATGAATGGATAAATGAATGCATTGAACTGAATTACTTTTTTTGCTAGCACTTTAAGTTATGCAATGCACTTTACATGTATTATTTCATTTGATCCTCACAACATGCTAAATAGGTATTGCTATTATCTCTACTTTATAAGTGAGGAAACTGAAGCAGACAGTGGCTAAGATCCTTGCCCAGGGTCACAGAACTAGTATCTGAGGTTGGATTTGAAATCAGATCTTTCTGACTCCAGACCCAGCACTCTCACCATTGTACCATATAGTTTCCTGTAATGCAATTATTAAGCACCTCCTATGGTCCAGACACTCTGCTGAGTGCTGGGGATACAAAAACAAAAAGATTCTTCCCCTAAGAAGCTCACATTCAAACACCAGGATGTAACACATATACACATATACATGTACATACATACCCATACATAAGACATGTATGTGTGTATGTGTTTGCATATCTATATATCTATATCTACACACACATACCTTTTTGTCATTTAGAGGGTGGAAAAATTAACCAAGAACAAGGAATAAAAGTCATAGCACTGACATTGTCCATTGTTACTATGACTTTTCCTGCTATTTGACATTACATCCATGAGACAGTTTTATTTGTTTTATATTTATCTTTCATATATAATAAATATAACATTCATACTTGATATAAAGTATCAATATATATATAAGCATATATATAGCATAAATATAAAATAAATATAAATATATGCAAAGTAATTCATATAAGGTATAAAGTAGCTTGTCAAAGAACATCATTGTACTATTAAGGAGTGATAAATTCAAAAAAAACAAACATATCTAAAGCTTTTCAAATTTTGAATTTTATTTTATATATCTTTCCCAAATTTCATATATAAATATATATGTATATACACACATATATACATACATAGATGCATATATACATATTTATTTTTAATTAATTTATTTTTTTAAACAAATGCTTTATTAACTTCTGTTTTACATCATTCATTTCCGCCAGATTTTGAGTTACAATCATTCCCCCCCCCTGTTTTTCCCCTACCCACCCTCCCAGAATAGCAGTCCCACAAGGTATCACTTCCTCCAATCTGCTCTCTCCCATATCTTCTCCCATACCCCCTTCAACTTTTCCATTACAGGAAGGTGAATCTCTGTGTTCCAATGCCTGCACATCTTATCTCCCAATTATAAGCAAAAGAGTATTAATAATAGTATTTCTATATATTTGAAACATTTAACTTTAAGATCTCAAATTTCAGATCCATTTCCTTCCTCCCTTGTCACCCATTCCCTCTGGGAAGATAAGTAATTCAGTATATGTTGTACATGTCTAGCTATGCAAAACATTACCATAGTAGATATATTGTACAAGGCTGCTTATAATTCCCTCCCACTCATCCCACCCCCCACCTGGTTCATTCCCTACTTGATCCTGTCCCTCTTCTATAGTGGGTACTTCCAACCTCCCCTCGCCCCAAGGATGCCCTCCCATCCATCAGCCCTCCTCTCATCCCCCTTCCCCCTCTTCTGCTGTAGGTTGAGATGTCCCATTTAGTATGTATGTCACTCTCTCCCTGAACCAAATTTGATGAGAATGTGGTTTTGCCTTTTTGCCTTCCTATTCTTCCCCTCCCTTGCAGCCTCTTCCCCTTGCTTCTTCCACATGAGATAGTTTACCCTACCCTGTCTCTCCCCATCTCCTCTTGCCACTTTCCTCTCTCACCTCATAATTTCACCTCTTGAGTATCCTCCCTTCCCAACAAATTCAACCTATGCCCTCTATCCATATATAACTGTAACCACCTACACACACATTCACATATGTATTCATATGACCATACACCCTTCTTCCATTATTTTCATATTGAGAAAGATTTCATCAGTCATAGTTATTGTTTTTCCATATAGGAATGTAAATAGTTCAACTTTGATAAGTTCCTTTTGATTTCTTTTCCCTGATTACCTTCTCAGGCATCTCTTGCTTCTTGTGTCTGGATGTCAAATTTTCTATTCAATTCTGGTTTTTTCCTCAAGAATGCTTGAAAGTCCTCTATTCCACTGAATGACCATATTTTCCCCTGAAACAAAATACTCAGTTTTGCTGGGTAGGTGACCCTTGGGTTCATTCCCAGATCTTTTGATCTCTGGAATATCATATTCCATGCCCTTCGATCCCTCAGAGTAGAAGCTGCCAGGTCCTGTACTATTCTGATTGTGTTTCCACAATATTGAAATTGTTTCTTCCTGGCTGCTTGTAGTATTTTCTCCTTGATCTGGGGATTCTGGAACATGGCTATAATATTCCTGGGAGTTTTCTTTTGGGGATCTTTTTCAGGAGGTGATTGGTGGATTCTTTCAACCTCTATTTTGCCCTCTGGATCTAAAACATCAGGGCAATTTTCCTTGAGAATTTCTTGAAGGGTGATTTCTAGGTTCTTTCTTTGATCATGGCTTTCAGGTAGTCCAATAATTTTTAAATTGTCTCTCCTGGATCTATTTTCCAGATCAGTGGTTTTTCCCATGAGATATTTCACATTGCCTTCTAATCTTTCATTTGTTTGGATCTTCTTAACAGCTTCTTGATTTCTCATAAAGTCATTGCTTCCATTTGCTCCAGTCTAACTCTGAAAGAATGAATATCCTCGGTGAACTTTTGAGATTCTTTTTCCATCTGGCAAATTCGACTTTTTAAGGCATTCTTCTCCTCATTGCCCTTTTGGGCCTCCTTTGCCTTTTGAGTCAGTCTATTTTTTAAGGTGTTGTTTTCCTCAGTCAGGTTGTTGACCCTCATTTCATACTTTTCCTGCATCCTTCTCATTTCTCTTTCTAATTTTTCCTACACTTCTCTTATTTGATTTTTAAAGTCCTTCTTAAGGTCCTCTATGGCCTGCAACCCGCTCATGTTTTCCCCTGGGGCTTCTGGAGCAGGACTTCTGACCTCACAGTCCTCTTCCCACTCTATGCTTCGACCCTCTTTTCCCCTAAAGTGGGAGTCTAGGGTTGCGTTTTTCTGTTTAATTTGTTTCCTTTGCCTTGGCATGTTGCCACTTAATTACTTGACTTTTGGGCTTGTTGCCACACTATGGCTCTGCCACCAGATAGGGGAATTTTCGTCCCAACCATGTGGGGGGGGGTAACTTCCATTTCTGGCAAGCTGGAAACCCACCCAAGACCTCCACCCCAGATCACAATCCAGATCCAGGGAGGTTAAAGCAAGAGCGATTACCCCCAAGACTGATCACTTGATCTCCCTACAGTTTGCAGGCCAGGAGCTGGAGCTGCCTCTGAAAACTACAAAATGGCATGTCTCCTCAGTGGCTTCTAGCCCCTGGGGAGGAAGCCTACGCATTCCCCAAATACTGGTCCCAAAGTCCATAGGCCACTAACCTCTCACTCTGTCCTAGGCATGTCTATGTTGATAATTCTGGAATTGCCACAACTGCTGGTGTTCTGGGGTCCCTCCAGCCGGCTGTAGGTCTGGCCGCCCTGGGACTAAAACCGCTCAAGGGACCTGGGCTCGGCTCTCCATGCACTGTGCACTTTGCTGCTGGCTCCCAGAGCGCTGCGCTGGTCCTTCGTGCAAGGCTGCTGGGCTGTCCTCAGTTGGAGGTTAGCTTCTCTGTGTAGTTCTGTGGGTGCTGGGGCTCCAGAAGTTGTTCAGCATCCTCTTTTACATATTTTGGAGGTGATCTGGGGGGAGAGTGGTCTGGCCATGCTGTTTCTACTCTGCCATCTTGGCTCCGCCTCCCCATATATACATATTTATGTGTACATATATATATGTGTGTGTGTGTGTGTGTGTGTGTGTATTGTATATGCTAGTTTATGCAAGCAAGGCCCTTCTTTCATTCTTATGTGTCTACTAGCACAATAACTGGAACACAAATATTTGTCAGTTGATTGGTTCATTAACCACAATTGTTTAGCCATTCTCCAATCATTGAGCATATCATGAGTTTTTCCAATTTTTCACTTTTACAAAGAATACTGGTATGAATATTTTGGGTTAGAAGCATGTAATGTTAATAGAATAGGAAGATCTTTCCCATCCATTAATAGGCCTATCATATGGAGCCCGTGATCACATGGAGCCTGTGGTCACATGCAGCCCAGTGCAAGAGGAACTTGCCCAAGGAAGAGACAGAGAGAAAGCACTAGCAGAGAGCAGAGACTGAGGCAGAGCAGAGAGGGAGAAGCAAGCTGTGAATGGGAGGAATTGGCCCAAGGAGCAGAGCAGAGAAAGAGGCAAACAATGAGTGGGCAGAGGGATGAATTTGTCTAGGGGAACTTGTTTTTGTGGAGAGGTCTCACAGAAAGAAGGCTTGGGTTGCGGGGCGGGTCGGCACTCTCTGGATCAATGATGAGTACCTTGTTAAATCCTGGTATCCTAATGATGTTCCAAATAAATATTTTGGTTTTACCTTTGAGGAACAGAGCTTATCATATTTTGTGAATTCACCTGGAAATACACATGTATATTCATAGAGGCTGCTATGGGTATTGCATTGGCTTTACATTTGGCAATGAGGATGGAATTGCAAAATATAAAACCCCTACTTGGAGACAGGTAGAGTCTAGGGAAGGAAATGAGTATCCCAGGATGGGAGGATTTACCTTATTCCTCCCTGGCAAAAGAATGGGCTAAAAGCACAGGACTTTGTGAAAATTGGGAACCAAGGCTACAAAAGGAAGAACCCAAAGATTTAGAAAGATGTTTGCAAGGTATACCAATAGAAATGAAGAAAGAAATGGCAGGTGTATGTAGAAGAGGACAGGCAGTATTAACAAGTTATCATATGTAAAAGTAGAGACAAATTGCTGGAGGAAAAAGTTGAGCTGGAAAAGGAGTTAGGTGATTTGCATGAGAAGCTTTCTATGCTATAGCATCAGAAATTTCCTTTAGAAGAGCAAGCTAGAAAGTATCAGGTGGTATCAGAATAGATAGCTCTGCGTTTCACTAAAAAAAAGAAGGGAAAAGTTAGGGGTAGCTAGGTGGCGCAGTGAGTAAGAGCGGTGGCCTCAGAGTTGGGATGACCCGGGATCGAATCTGGCCTCAGAAAATGAGCACCCACACATAAATAATGACTAGCCGTGTAACCTTGAGCAAGTTACTTAACCCCAATTGCTTTAAAATTTTTTTTAAAAAGAAGGGGAAAGTTAACAAAAGGAAGGTGCATGAAACTCTTGCATGTGTGGAACCTGATTAGGACCCAGACACCTAGGAAGAAGACACATGGGAGGAAAATGAAACAAATGCCAATGAGGAGGCTTCTAGGAATAAGGGTGTTGGTCCAATACTACAAAGAAAGTAAGAGAACCAGGGGAACACACAGTGTCTAAGGAAGTAACTGAGGATTTTTCTCAGAAAGAGGTCAGGATATTTTAAGTCAATTCACCCCAAAAACAAGAGAATCATTAGTATCTTGCATGATGAGAATCATTGATGAAGGGGCTGGAGGAATATGGATAGATAATATAGATTGTTTGAAATTTATACTTATTAGACAGAATTCCTTTATACAATAAGCATTTAGGGATTACCATATTCAAGGAGGTAACAGTGGAACTAATCTGTTAGTTTTAGCTACCAAGGGATGTAATAAACAGTATCCCACTGACTATGTGGCCTAGTGGAGATAAACCCTGGTATTCACTTAGAAACTGTATGAGAAAGTTAAAGGAAGAGATAATGAAAACCACAATAATGGTTGGAGATGTAGACATATACGTACTCCCTTAACAGTTTCTCAAAGAAATATAATAGTGAAGACTGCTCCTCACACTTATAAACACATAATTTTGACTTTACTAATTGGGAAAACAGGGCATCCTATTTCAGAGGTGCTAGATAAGATTGCACAGGTAGGTGACTTAGGGGAATGGGAAAAAGATAAAAGTTCTCAAGAGAGAAAATAGCCAGAGGATTCAAAGTCAGAATAAATTAACAAGGAGAGAAATGTTTACTGTTTTATTGAGAGAAGGGATAGATTATCAAAAAATAGATGTCATTCCAACTAACAAACTATATAAGAGACACCAGGAAAAGGGACTTAATATGAGACAGAAAAGGGAAGTAAGGACTGCCCCTACAAATCCTCCTGAATCATTATATCCAAGTTTATCACACTTGCAGTGAGAATAGGAAAGTGGCCAAGTCCCAGCTTAGATTAAATAAATACATAGATGGAATTACAGACCCCATATCAGTTTAAATATCAACCACTATAACTAAAGCATTAATATATACTGGGGTGGATTTCTCCTTTATATATGGAAACATTGCTGAATTTAAACATGAAACCCCTATTACCATAACAGACTGGGAGGGGTTGAAATACCAGCCAGACAACTTAAACTAATGATGAAAATTGGGCATTACCTAAGAAAGAATATACAGTGGTAATTGTACTTCTTAAATACATCATTGGGATAGATATATTGAGAGGTATGACTTTAAACTTGCCTGAGGGGCGATACTCATTTGCAGTAAGGAAGATAAGAATTAATGCAGTTCTAGTGGTTTCATGGGCTCCAGAAGCATGATTGACTATATTTACCCTGCTTCTGGTTGTTATCTCCTTATCCTTTTTGGCCTTTGTTTAAACTGCTAGATTTGTCTCCTATAGGCTTAGTGCCCTCCACTTAAAGATGACTGACTACTTAAGCTGGATGTCACACTCTGTCCAAGACTATGATGCATCACCCCTAGACCTGGCATTGACCAAGCTCCAGATACTGGCTAAAGAACTGATCCCTTGAATGGGAACTTTTGAGGCAGGGACAGCTCTATGTCCAATCTCAGAAGGATGTAGTTCTACAAGGTGAGACCTTCACCCCTTACCCCAAGGAATCTGGGGTCTTATTTGTCTGAGGGGGGAATGATAAGGTGCTTATGTCCAAGCCCCCACCCTAAGATATTGTTTTATGTGTTTATTTTGTGTTATCCCTTTTATATTGTTATAGATATTTTGGTTTTCCCTTTGACAAATAGAGTTGTTTTTTTTTTGTTTTTTTTTTGTTTTTTTTAAGCAATTGGGGTTAAGTAACTTGCTCAAGGTTACACGGCTAGTCATTTGATTTATGCGTGGGTGCTCATTTTCTGAGGCCGGATCTGATCTCGGGTCATCCAAACTCCGAGGCCGGCACTCTTACTCACTGCGCCACCTAGCCGCCCCTTTAGGGCAATTGGGGTTAAGTAACTTGCCCAAGGTTACACGGCTAGGTTTTTGTTTGTGCGGATTAAGTGTCGGAGGCCGGCTCCGAACTCAGGTCCTTCTGATTCCAGGGCCGACGCTCTATTCACTGCGCCACCTAGCCGCCCCACACAAATAGAGTTTTTTATATTTGTGAATTTACCTTGGAAAAAGCATGTAAATTCATGGCAGCTGCTATGGATATTGCATCTGTGTTACAAGGCACCATCTCTTTCTTGAACTAACCCTCTAAAAGCAGAAATCTGAAAATATATTTATTGGGGCAGTGTATGCATGAGAAGCATGATACAGTAGGAGTCATGGAATATAGAGTCAGGAAAAGCTGGATTAGATCTGGATTAGGTACTTATTTTGTGACCTGGGAATCTCACATATCCTCTCTGTGCCTCAGTTCCCTATTTACAAAATTAATTTGAATGAATGGAATGAATGGCATTTGTGGTCCCTTCCAGCTCTAAATTGGTGATCCTATGAATATTACTTTTTGTTTTATTATTTCATATTGTTTTCCAAATCGGCCAAATTATTTCATAGATTTATTAACATTGAATTATTCTTTGATATCTCTGTCAACACTGAAGTTTACCATCTTTTGACATTTCTTTCACACTAATTATGAAAGGGGTACCTCAAAGTTGATATAATCTGAATTTCTCTTGTTACCAGTGATTTTGAATAAAGTCATTGTGTGTATGTATATGTAAACATATATATATATATATATATATATATATATATATATATATATATCCAGTCTTCTGTTAGTGTTAACAATAAATGCTTTTTGAATATTTGATGAAATACCTCCTTTTAGAGACCCAATACCACTTAAAACAGCCTACTATATTACTGTACAACTCATAATTAGGAAGTCGTTGGAGTTATTGGTGTGTTTTTTTAAACTGGTGTCAGGTAAATTTTTCTCTTTGTAGGTATGAGTTATGTTGATCCTTGTCTTGCTCCTGAAGACAAAACAGAACAAATCTGCATGACTCTCCTGCGTGAGAGTCTTTAATAAGCATACAGGCAGTTCTCTTGTACCCACTGAGTTTTCTCTATGATCTTTCTATGGATCCTTACATTTGACATCAAATTTTTACCATCATATTTGCTTTTCTCTGGACATACTCCAGAATGTTCTTTCTAAACTCTGGTGTCCAGAATTGGATCCAAATACTCTTAAGATGTGGTCTCACTAGGGCAGAGTACAGAGGGACTAGCACGATATTCCTGGAAGGCATGCTTTGTTAATGAAGCCCAAGACTGCATCTGCTTTTTCAGCTGCCACATCATACTACTGACTCATATGAACTTACACTTTACTAAAAACCTCAGGTTTTTTTCCAAACAAACTTCTGCCTAACCATGCCTCCCCCATCTTGTCCCAGTGAGAATAATGTTTAAAAATCAAGTGTAATGTTATATTTATCACTATGAAATTTTATTTTATTCAATTTAGTCCAATGCTGTACCCTATGGACTTTTTGTTTTTGGATGCTATCTAGTACGTTCACTATCCCTCCAGGCTCTGCAAGAGCTATACCTTTGTTCTATTCCATGTATCTGTTTACCAAGTTCACAAATAAAAATGTTAAACACCACAGAGCGAAGCACAGATCCCTTGGGCATTCCACTCAAAACCTCCTGCCAAGTGACATTGATCCACTAATTACTTATTTTCACATATAACCATCCAATCAGTTCCACATAACTATACTGCCCCCATCTCTCCACATTTTCCTCAAGAATTGTATGAGAAATTTTATCAAATGTCTTGATAAAACCTAGATGAGCTCTCTACACTATTCTCTTTTATGCAATAATCTAGTTAAATGGACCTTCTGTCTATTTTTTAACCACAGCCCTCTATACCTTTTCTCCATGCCTTCTACACTGGCCATTCGTTCCTCCTGCCTAGAATACATTTCCTCTTTTCCCACCTCCTTATTGAGTCCCTCAGCTAAAGTAGCACATTCTGTATGAAGGCTTTCTTAATACTCACAATTGCCATTTCTGTGACTCCTTAATTGCTTTGTACTTAATGACCTGTAATTATGTATAACATTCTGCATAACCACAGGTAAAGAGAAAATTCCTTGAAAATAGGAAATATCTTTTTTTTTGCTTTTGTATTTCCAGTGCCTAGTACAGTGATGACATATAGTAGGTATTTAAACAATACTTATTCATTGAGAGACCAACTGATTGATAGCCTTGATCAACCAGTTTAGTAGATCTGTTCAAAATAAGAAATAAGATAAGTCTTGGGGGGGAACCTCCTCTTGATGAAGCCATCTTATTTCTTTGTAGTCACTACTTTCTTCTCAAGATGTTTACCATCTCTTTTATGATCCACTCTAAAATTTTCCCTAGGAATCACATTCATTCTCATTAGGCATGTAGATTTCCCTCCTTTTTTAAAAATCAAGATGATATTTGCCATTTTCTAGCCTTGTGGCAGCTCATCCATTCTTCATAAAATTTTAATTATCTTTCAAATATCAGTGACAATGATTCAGCATTCACATCACTAAGTTTTGTTTTTGTTTTTGTGCCTGAGTATGTTGTTTGTCTGGGTCAGGTGAGCTGAATCTTTCTAGAGTAGTTAGGTGTTCTCTTACGTAGATTAGGTATCAATTTCCAATGTGATTTTTATTCTGTCTTTTACAGTACAAAGGTCATTCTTCTTGGAAGAGAATATAAAAGCATCAAAGCAAAAATTAAACAGCTCTGCCTTCTCTCAGTTGTTAGTTTTCACTGATTCATCCATTCTGTGCAGTTGTCCTACTCTTTCTGTAATCTGCCTCTTTTCCCTAAAGTTGATTTTTTTTAAAAAACTTCTTTTTAGTTTTCCTTGACATTAGATAACTCTTAGGCTTAGCATTTCTGACACCGTTTTACAGTACTGTTATAGTATTTTTTCATCCTAGCTTGCCTATTCTTACCTCCATCTTCTGCACATATCTTTAAAAAATTTCAATTATTTGCTGAGTTCCCTGTGCATCCACATCAGATTCTTCAGATATCTCCTATTTTTCCTCTTCATCAAATCTGCTTCCCTTTGTGCCTTCAGCATATGATTTCTTTTCCATTCCTGAGCTTCCCATATAGAATTTTAGCAGATGGGATCCTACTATCCTTCCTCTGAACTCTTTGAAATATGTTCCTCCAAAGTCTATCATATATTTTAGATAAAACTTTCCTCTCCTCTATCACAAATTAAGATGGAATGGCCACTTCCCTCATCCCACAACCAGGTTCCCATTATTTTGAACCCAGCAAATAGTTTCTTCCCGTTAATGAGAATCAAATCCAGAATATAATTTCTAATCTATTTAGACTATTGGTTAATTTGGAATTCACTATAATATATGGCATTAGATATGAATATAATATCATTTTCTGCCAACCTGCTATCCAGTTTATATAGATCTTTGATATATTAATATAACAAGGTACTTTCCCAGTCATTTACTTTTGGAGGTTTATATGTACCAAGCTAATTTATGCACTAAGTTCTAAATCTTACTTCTCTAATTTATTAGACTGATATAACTTTTCTACTTTTTATTCTGGGCCAAATAGTTTTGATAAACATTGATTTGAGATCTGGCAGTACTGTTCAGCTTTTAAATTTCTTTTCATTTTTTTCTTACTATTCATGACCTGGTCAATTATATAAATTCTGATATTATTTTGATCTGTTTTAGTTATCAATGGATATCCCAATGATATTTCCTTGATATTGTATTAAAACTATAGATTACTTTCAGCAGTAATATAATCTATAATATATCAGCATAGAAAAGCCGTAACCATTGAGTATCACTCCAAATATTTAATTTTGCCTTTATTCTTATAAAAATTGTTGAGCCAAAATGAATCAGTGCTGTTGCTTTTTTTCTTCTTTTTAATTTAATTTTATTCTTTTTTTCAATTAAGACATTTATTCTCTTTCCTTTCCACCTCCCTCTTACCCTCATGGGGGGCAGGGAGGGAGAAGTGGTGGGGAAAAAAATAAAACCTTTAGAACAAACAAGCATAGTCAAGCAAAACAAATTTTTACAAACCTCATGCCCCAAAATGCATGTTTTCTTTTGCATCTTGAGTCCATCACTTATGTGTCACTGTATAGGTAACATGCATCATAAGTCATCTGGAGTTATGGTTGGTTTGCGTGATAATCAGAGTTCTTATGTCTTTCAAAATTGTTTGTCTTTACAATGTTGTTGTTATATAAATTGCTCTTAGTTCTCCCTTCACTCTGTATCAGTTCACACAAATTTTCCCAGTACAGACATTTCTTCTTTTAGTTCTATATGTTCTCCCTCCACCCACCCCACAACCTATCACAAGCACAAGAAACAAATTTCAGAGAGAAACAAAATGAAAGACAGGCAGAGGGAGAGAGAGAGAGAGAGAGAGAGAGAGAGAGAGAGAGAGAGAGAGAATATGTTTCAATCTGCTCTCTCTTAATCTACCAGTTCTCTATCTGGAGGTGGATAGCATGTTTTACAATGAGTCCTTTGGAACTCTGGTGGGTCATTGTGCTGATCAGTTAGTCTTTTCAAGCTGGTTATCTTTACAATACTACTATTACCATATGCATTATTCTGGTTCCATTCACTTCACTTTGCATCAGTTATAAGAGGTCTTTTCCCTAAAAATCACATTCATCATCATTAAGCATGTAGATTTTCCCATAGATTCCCATATATTGATGGGAATCTCCTCAATTTCCAGTTCTTTGCCACCACAAAAAAAAAAAAATTGCTATAAATACATTTACACATACAGGTCCTTTTCTTTGATCCTCTTATAGTATAGCTCTAGTCACGCTGCTGCTGGGTCAAAAGATATGCAAAGTTTAATAGTTTTTTGGAAGTATAGTCCCAAATTGCTTTCTAGAATTGTTGGATCAGTTCACAGCTCTACAGTGTATTAACTTTCACATATCCCCTTTAGCATTCATTATTTTCCTTTTTCATCTTAGTGAATCTGATGAGTGTGGGGTAGTACCTCAATTTTTCTTGCATCTCTCCAATTAGTAGTGATTGAGGACATTTTCTCATGTGACTATTGGTAGCTTTTATTTTTTCTCTGAAAACTGCCAATTCATATTTTTGGCTATTTATCACTATGGAATGCCTCTTATTCTTGAAAATTTGTCTTGGTTCTTCATATATTTGAGAAAAAAAGTCCTTTATCAGAGAAACTTGCTATAAAGATCCCCTCACCATTTCCTGTCTTTCTTCTAATTTTGGCTGCATTGTTTTCAATAGTGTGAAATCTTAAAAAAAATTTATATAATCAAAATTATCTGTTTAACCTCCTGTGAAACACTCTATCTCATTTGATAATGAAATCTATCCCATTCATAGATCTAACAGGTTAATTTCTTTCTTCCCTATTCCACTAATTTTCTTATGATATCTTTCTTTATGTCTAAATCACTTATCTATTTGGAACTTTGCTGGTCTATGCCTAGTTTCTTCCAAACTATTTTCCAGTTTCCCCAACTGATTTTTTTTTCAAATAATGAGTTATTGTCCCAGTCGTGGGATCTTTGATTTTATCAAATATTGGGTTATTGTGTTCATTTGCTTTAATATACTGTATACCTAATCTATTCCACTGATGAGCCTCTTTTACCCCGTACTAATTTGTTGTAATTATTACTGCTTTGTAGTATAGTTTGATATCTGGCACTGCTAGGCTCCTTTTCTCTCTATTTTTTTCATTGATTTCCTTGATATTCTTGACCTTTTGTTCCTCCAGATGAATTTTATTATGATTTTTTCTAGTTCTATAAGTAATTCTTTGGTAGTTTGATTGGTATGGCATTGACTTGGCCTATCCATGAACTATTAATATTTCTCCACTTATTTAGACCTATATTTGTGTGAAAAATGTTTTGTAATTATGTTCATATAATCCTATATCTATCTTGTCAGGTAGACTTCCAAGTATTGTGTGCTATCTGTAGTTATTTTAAAGAGAATTTCTCCTTCTATCTCTTCCTGCTGGATTTTGTCCAGGTTTCTCTTAGACTCTTCCTTACTTCTTTTTTCATGGCACAATAGTATTCCATGACATCCATATACTATAATTTGGTTCATCCATTGCCCAATTGCTGGGCCCTCCTCCCAACCCCATGTTTCCAGTTCTTCACCACCACGAAAATAGTTGCTATAAATATTTTTGTACATATGGATCCTTTTCATTTTTCTTTGATCTCTTAAACCAGTGCTTCTTTTCTTTTCTTTTTTTAACTATACAAACTTCTCCTCTCTAGGAACTCCTTGTGCAGAAGAGAGTATAACCTAAACTAAATATATTGCAAAAAAAATTTAGAGGTGGGGGGGCGCAGAGCCAAGATGGTGGCCTAGAAGCAGGAAAACTATGTGCTCCTCCCATAACCACCTCAAATACCTATAAAAATGACTCTAAACAAACTTTAGGGCTACAGAACCCACAAAGTGACAGAGAGAAACAAGTCTCCCACTGAAGGCAGCCCAGTATGCCAGTAAGAAGGGTCTATTGAAGCTCACTGGGAGCAGAACCCAGTCCCACATGATCCCATAGTTTTAGCCCCTGAGTGGCCACTACCAGCTGCAGCTAGAGGGACTTCAGGAGAGTGGATCACCAGCAGCTGTGGCAGTTTCAAGAATTATCAATCCATAAATGCAAACGGCAAAGTAAAAGGCCAATATGGACTTTGGGAATAGGGGTTCCAGGAGTGTGATCCAGCTTCTGAACCCGAAGGGAGAAGTGGCTGAGGTGCAGCTGCTGTTGGGTGGCTGCTTCAGAGTTCCTGGCCTACAGATTGTAGGGGGACCAAGAGACCATTCAGGGGGTAATTGCTTTTGCTTTAACCTGCTTGGATCTGGATACTTGTCCTAGGTGGAGGTACTGGGGTGTGTAACCAGGTGCCACATTCGTATACAAGAAGCAAGAGAAGCATGAGAAGGTAAACAGGGAAAAGAAATCATAAGGAACTTATCAAAGTTGAACTATTTACATTCCTACATAGAAAAATAATAATTTTAACTTATGAAACTTTTCTCAGTATGAGAATAGTTGAAGGGAATATAAATGTGTGTGTGTATGTTTACATACATATGTCTATATAGGAGGGTATATAGTAGTATGAATACATATGCGAGAGTGTGTTATATATGTACAGGTATACATAGACAGAGGGCACTGGACCAATTGAATAGGAAGGGATGATACTTAAAAGGTAAAATTGAGAGGTGAGAGAGGAATATAATGAGAGGAGATAGGGAGAGACAGAATGGGGCAAATTATCTCACATAGAAGAGGAAAGGGAAAACTGCTACAATGGAAGGGAAGAACAGGAAGGCAAAAGGGAATAGGTTAACCTTATTCTCATTGAATTTGGCTTAGGAAGGGAATGACATACATACTAAATAGGGTATCTTGCCCTACAGGAAAGTAAGGGGTAAGGGGATGAAAGGGGTGATGATAGAGGGGAAAGCAGTTTGGGTGGGGAGGGAAGTTAGAAGGACACAATTTTGAAAAGGGACAGGGTCAAAGTAGAGAATAGAACAAGTGGGGGGTCAGGATAGGATGGAGGGAAATAGTCTTTCACAATATATCCACTATGGAAATGTTTTGTGTAGCTATACATGTACAACCTATATGGAACTGCATATCTTCCCAGTGAGGGTGGGTGATGAGGGAGGAATAGAAAGAATCGGGAATTCAAAGTTTTAAAATCAAATGTTCAATATCTATTAATATGTTTAATATATATTTATATGTGTATATATATATATATATATATTTACATGCAACTGGGAAATAAGATATACACGCACTGGGGTATAGAGATCCATCTTGCCCTACCGGAAAGTCGGAGGGGGCATGGGGGAGAATATAGGAGAGAGAAGATTGGGGGAGGCAGTATACAGAGGGATCGCTGTTTTGGAGTGATGGGTAGGGGAAAGATGGGGAGAAAATATGTAACTCAAAATATTGTGGAAATGAATGATATAAACTAAAAATAATCATAAAATTTAATTTAAAAAATTTAGAATTATCTATAGTGAGTTGTTAAGAATGGTATAACTCTTTTGTAGGATATATATCTAATCTTTTGAGATTGGAATTATAGGTGACAAAATTTTTGCTACAATTTCTCTTCAATGCCATTGTCAAAAAATTTAACTGAATTCATCTGTTTTACTCAGAATAACAGGCTTCATGTTATTATTTCATTTTAGATTAAATTAACACATATACATATATGTATATAGAGAGAGAATGAGGCTAACTTTGCCTATCAAATAGAGCAAATCATAACAGCAATAATTATAATGAACATTTACATAACGACGTTATCAGGCATCATACTAAACACTTTGTGATTGCTATCTCACTTGATCCTCATAACAGCCTTGTGAGGTGGGGGCTATTATTATCCTCATTTTACAGATAAAGAAACTGAGACAAACAGAGGTTAAGTTCTTCTACCTGGCTTACACAGCTGGTAAACTTAAGTTAGAAGATTTTTCTTGCAGAGGGGAGCATGCTGGATTAAAAGTTTATTTAACATGTTTGGAGTTTACCTACTCCTTCCTTGACTCTGCTTCTGGAATCTCTACTTCCTTTTGGTATTTTTTATAATCTTTCAACATCCCTAAGAGTCCTTCTTGTTGTTGTACAAGTCATTTCAGACTCTGTGATCCCCTTTTGGGGGGGGGGGGCAGTGGAGATATTGGAGTGGTTTTGCCATTTCCTCCTCTAACTCATTTTACAGATGAAGAAACTGAGGCAAATTAGGTCAAGTGACTTGCCCAGGGTCACACAGCTAGTACATGTCTGAGGCTGGATTTGAACTCAGAAAGATGAGTCTTTCTGACTCCAGGTCTGGTGTTCTATCCACTGCACCACCTTGTTGCCCTTCTAAGAGCCCTAGTTGTTCCCTATTCCCAGCTATTTCTCCTGTTTCTGTACATTTGCACAGGCTATCACTATAATTCTCTCCTTTTCTCTACTTGTTAAAATCCCTTTCTTCCTTCAAGACTCAGTTAAAGTACCTCCTCCACCAGAAAACTTTGCCTGATCTCCAGCTAAATGTGCTATATCTCTTTTCAGATTTTCCTGGAGTTTTTTATCTGGAGTGTTCCTTCCCCTCTACTAGGTCCTGTTCTGCAGCATATATCCTTAGATTGTAGCTCCTACATACATGTCTTTTAGACTATATAGAGATAAGGCAGAAACTCTTTTTATATTTATATCTCCCAGTTCTAAAAAAAACTAATCTCAACCATATACATACATAGATATATACATACAAACTTACATACATACATATACAAATATGCATACATAAACATACACATATAAATACGTATATACATATATATAGTAGAAAATTAATTAATATTTCTTAATTTGAATGAATTGAACAGGATCAGAGGAATGTTCTTACATGTGGGATAGAAACACCTTGGAAGGCTGACTGATGAAAAACCGTGAACAAGAATCAGACAAGATGAGAAAGTATTGGACAAGTTGTAGTCTGCACCAGTAGACTACATCCCACACTGATGGAATGGAGCCATCATTTTGAACTTACAATCACTCTCAAAGGGTATTAGAAAAGTGCTCAACTGCCCTTTGGACTAACAGTTGCCTTTAAGCCAGAGAACTGCAAACTCATCAGGCTGGCCATCTCTGAGCACTACAGATCATTTAAATCAGTTATATATCAGAACAGAGCTGACAGCAAAACAGTTCAGATTGACTCTCTAGGAGAGGTAAATCACCCTGACTGCATTTTCACTGACTGGGATTATACATCACCAAATTAGTTTGAAGGGTCTCTTCCAATTCAGCAAAGCAGCAGTAAGACCTGTCTTTCCCCTTTCTGCTCTTCCCTCTCAGACCAGAGGGGCATAGCCACCCAACAGTACTTCTTAGATGCCTCACCTCCCTTTACCTCTAGGGGGCAATGAAAGGCAATAGCTGGAAAAGAAGTTCTTCCTATTCAGCATAGCAACTACAGTATTTATTCAATCAGGAACTAGTAACCAAAGCCTTCTTATCCATTGAAATTTTAATAACAACTGAAGATTCTTCTTGTTGATCTCTTCAAATAGCTCAGACAGAGCTGCCTTTTGATCCTCTGCTGCTGTTTCTCCTGTATGTTCTTTATCACTCCAACCTCAGCCTCAGACTCCAATCAAACAATAAACATTTATCAAGTGCGCCCCATGTGCCAGGCCCTGTGCTAAGCACTGGGGATACAAAAAGAGAGAAAAAACAGTCCCTGCTCCTTTAATTAGATTGTAATCTGATAGATGAGACAACATGCAAGCAAATATATACAAAAGCAATTAAACAGAGAGAAGACACCAGAATTAACAGGGGTCAATCACTTAAAATATGCTAGCAATCAATGACTGACTCATTGTTTACTTATGAACTAGCACCTTGGCAAATTTCACCTAGGAAATCCACATTTCTTGTTTCATCATCTCTCAGACTCTAAATAGTTATATTTTCATTTTTGAGGTGTACCCTAAAATGGTATGCACATGAGCCCAGGGACCAAAATGTTTTGTACCTACAAGTTTTCAAAATCATTTTCCATCTCATTGTGTATACTTGAAAGTGTGTTTCTTTATACTCATGTATTACAAGTTTTCTCCACTTTCTTTAAATATTAAAATTGATCTCATATAAACAAAAGCCTCACCCTTTAGAAAATCAGTCAAACTTTTGTAATTATGCCACAGTTCATTTTCTATCCCAAATGGTCCCATCCAAAAACTATGTTCCTTTATACAACTATTTTAAGATTTTAGTAGAACAAAATTCTTTTCCTATTCCTTTCAGGCATCAAACTGTTCACCAATTAGCACTTTTTCTTTACATGAAAGTACTTTTTCTGTCCCTTTCAGCACTAAAAACTACTCCATAGGGAAGACTATACACTAATAGCCTTATATACATATGAAAATACCAAGACCCTAAGAAGTACAGGGCCACCTTTAAATAAATTAATCAATACTTAAATAGATGGCCCCTCATCTTTGTCAGAACTTCATCTGCTAAACCAAAAGACCAGAGGTGCTACTATTTGCAGGAAAAAAGAGGAAGATTTCCTTTACCATCACTCTGTCCTTGTCTCAGAGATCTGGCTTCTTGAAATGTTGATTGTTTAAAACATTTAAATAGATTTGAGAAGGGGTTTCAAAATCAAAAGGTACATGTTAAACTTATACCCCTCGGACATTTCTCTCATCAAATTCTACCTAAAATACTTTGTTTCAATATCTCATTTGTTCCCATCACATTGTACTTTGTTTCATACTTCTGTGTATATTGCATGTTCTTCCTATTAAATTTCAAGCATAGGGAAGGCAGGTATTGTATCCTTTATCATGATTGTTCAGTAGGTGCTCCCTGGCTCCCTCTCCCAGAGCCAGGCCTGCTACATCTGCCCCTCTGGGTTCTAGGGTACCCTGAGGGATTAAAGGACTGTCTCTTTCTATACTGTGATCACCTTGAGCCTGAACCAGCTATGTTCCCTCCATCGGTTAAGGATCCATGACTAGTACCTGAGTTTCATCTCATCACCTAACATCAGGTAGCTTTTTACAAATTTATGTCAAAGATAAAGTGAGAATAATTTTCTCCCATTGCTTCAGAGGCATATTCTACCCTCCACTAACTTGATTTCTAGGCTTGATTTAGCTCAGTGCCTAGAGAGTATTGATCCCAGTATGTGCACATACAGAGGCAACATCTCTCCTCAATTAGTCAATTAGCATTTATTAAGTGCCTACTGTGTGTCAGCTATTGTGCTAAGCACTAGAGATACAAAGATAGTTCCTGTTCTCAAGGAATTCATAGTCTAATGGGAGGGGGGAAGAAAAGCAAAGGAGAAAGAACACACATACAAAAAGACAAACCAAGTGAAGATTAAACATACCTAGGTCATTTGGGGTATGTGGGGGGTGAGGGAGAGCTCACCCTTCTCCCAGGGAGAAAATAACAACTCTGATTTATAATATATTTTAAAGTTTATAAAGCACTCCATCTTGGGGAGAGGGGAGGGGAGAGAAGAGAAGACAATTTAAAACTCAAAAATTTCTGGAACTGAATGTTGTAAACTAAACATAAATAAATAAATAATTTTAAAAAAGAAAAAATGTATAAACCTATATTATCTGCTTTTATCCTCACAACAACCTTGGAAAGTAGGTACTTGACTAGCTCTGAGGAGCAACCCAATTTGTATTTTCTAAGTTTCACAACAACATTTCTGGTGATCAGTTTCCCTTCAATTATTCTTAAGCATGGGGCAAAGTGAACTATGGAAAGATGGACCTTTCATCCAGAAGGAGTTGGTAAAGAAATTGTTTCAGATGTTTCCATTCCATTTTATAGACATGTCATTTTTCTGCAGTATGTGAACACTTTTTGATGTGTAACTAAGTGCTCAAAACTCAGTTTTGTGTTGGGTGTGCATGTATGTGTATGTGTTATAAAGGCAAATAATTGAAATCTTATACTTCTCAACAGTATAATTTTGTTTTAGCATTTTACTAAATGTGGCTGTTTCCTATAAATTCTTAATTAATGATTAAATGTATTACATACTTCAACTTCCTAAAAGGACCAAGTTCAAGCATATAAAAATTTATTTGGATTTTTTACATGAAGATTTACCAAATAAACCTTTGGATTTTAATTCCCCCTTAATTTATTTTGTAATTAGTTATATTTATTTATTTTTAATACAACACATATGAAAATTTGCTTTGTAACAGATTCTGACTTCTGAAAGGGAAGGCCAGAATGTATTACATATCTGCAAATAAAATGACACTCCAGAGAATATCTAGTACAGTCCTTTCATTTGACCCATAAAGAAACTAAGTCCCAGGGCAGCGGAGCCAAGATGGCGGAGTAGAAACAGCTCATCCAAGCCATTCTGCCCCCAGATTCCCCTCAAACTATGTAAAAGGGGACTCTGAACAAATTCTGGAGCCCCAGCACCCACAGAATGACACAGAGAAGCTAACCTCCCGCTGAGGACAGCCCAGCAGCCCTGCAGGAAGGACCAGCGCAGCAGTCTGGGACCTGGCAGCGCGCAGCACGCAGAGCACAGGGAGCCGAGCCCAGGTCCCCGTGAGCAGAGGTTTTAGCCCCAGGGCGGCAGGGCCAGCAGCCAGCTCGAGGAACCCCAGAACACCAGGAGCTGGGGCAACTCCAGAATTATCAACATAGACATGCCTAGGACAAAGTAAGAGGTTAGTGTCCTATGGACTTTGGGACCAGTATTTGGGGAATGCGTCAGCTCCCTCCCCTGGGGGCTAGAAGCCCCTGAGGAGACACACCATTTTGTAGTTTTCAGAGGCAGCTCAGCTCCCGGCCTGCAAATTGTAGGGAGATCCAGCAATCAGTCTTGGGGGGTAATCGCTCTTGCTTTAACCTCCCTGGATCTGGATTGCGATCTAGGGTGGAAGTTGTGGGTGGGTTTACAGCTTGCCAGAAACGGAAATTGCCCCCCACACGTTCGGGACAAAAATTCCTCTAGCTGGCCTTAAAACCATAGTGTGGCAACAAGCCCAAAAGTCAAGCAATTAAGTGGCAACATGCCAAGGCAAAGGAAACAGAAAAATGCAACCCTAGACTCCTACTTTGGGGGCATAGAGCGGGAAAAGGACTGTGAGGTCAGAAGTCCTGCTCCAAAAGCCCCAGGGGAAAACACGAGCGGGTTGCAGGCCAAAGAGGACCTTAAGAAGGACTTTAAAAATCAAATAAGAGAAGTGGAGGAAAAATTGGAAAGAGAAATGAGAAGGATGCAGGAAAAGTATGAAATGAGGGTCAACAGCCTGACTGAGGAAACAACACCTTAAAAATAGACTAACTCAAATGGCAAAGGAGGCCCAAAAGGGCAATGAGGAGAAGAATGCCTTAAAAAGTCGAATTTGCCAGATGGAAAAAGAATCTCCAAAGTTCACTGAGGAGATTCATTCCTTCAGAGCTAGACTGGAGCAAATGGAAGCTAGTGACTTTATGAGAAATCAAGATGCTGTTAAGCAGATCCAAACAAACGAAAGATTAGAAGGCAATGTGAAATATCTCATGGGAAAAACCACTGACCTGGAAAATAGATCCAGGAGAGACAATTTAAAAATTATTGGACTACCTGAAAGCCATGATCAAAGAAAGAACCTAGAAATCACCTTCAAGAAATTCTCAAGGAAAATTGCCCTGATGTTTTAGATCCAGAGGGCAAAATAGAGGCTGAAAGAATCCACCGATCACCTCCTGAAAAAGATCCCAAAAAGAAAACTCCCAGGAATATTATAGCCAGGTTCCAGAATCCCCAGATCAAGGAGAAAATACTACAAGCAGCCAGGAAGAAACAATTTCAATATTGTGGAAACACAATCAGAATAGCCCAGGACCTGGCAGCTTCTACACTGAGGATCGAAGGGCATGGAATATGATATTCCAGAGGGCAAAAGAACTGGGAATGAACCCAAGGGTCACCTACCCAGCAAAACTGAGTATTTTGTTTCAGGGGAAAATATGGTCATTCAGTGGAATAGAGGACTTTCAAGCATTCTTGAGGAAAAAACCAGAGTTGAATAGAAAATTTGACATCCAGACACAAGAAGGAAGAGATGCCTGAGAAGGTAATCAGGGAAATGAAATCAAAAGGAACTTAACAAAGTTGAACTATTTACATTCCTATATGGAAAAGCAATAATTGTGACTGATGATATCTTTCTCACTATGAAAATAATGGAAGAAGGGGGTGTGGTCATATGAATACATATATGAATGTATGTATATGGTTACAGTTATATATGGATAGAGGGCATAGGTTGAATTTGTTGGGAAGGGAGAATACCCAAGGGATGAAATTATGAGGTGAGAGAGGAAAGTGGCAAGAGGAGATGGGGAGAGACAGGGTAGGGTAAACTATCTCATGTAGAAGAAGCAAGGGGAAGTGGTTGCAAGGGAGGGGGAGAATAGGAAGGAAAAAAAGGCAAAACCACATTCTCATTGAATTTGGTTTAGGGAGAGAATGACATACATACTGAATGGGATATCTCAACCTGCAGCAGAATAGGGGGAAGGGGGATGAGAGGAGGGATGATGGATGGGAGGGCATCCTTGGGGGGAGGGGAGGTTGGAAGTACCCACTATAGAAGAGGGACAGGATCATGTAGGGAATGGACCAGGTGGGGGGTGGGGTGAGTGGGAGGGAATTATAAGCAGCCTTGTACAATATATCTACTATGATAACGTTTTGCATAGCTAGACATGTACAACATATACTGAATTACTTATCTCCCAAGAGGGAATGGGTGACAAGGGAGGAAGGAAATGGATCTGAAATTCGAGGTCTTAACATTAAATGTTTCAAATATATATAAATACTATTATTAATACTCTTTTGCCTATAATAGGGAGATAAGATGTGCAGTCATTGGGACACAAAGATTCATCTTCCTCGAATGGAAAAGTCGAAGGAGGTATGGGAGAAGGTATGGGAGAGAGCAGACTGGAGGAAGCGATATCTTGTGGGACTGCTATTCTGGGAGGCTGGGTAGGGGAATAACAGGGGGAAAATGATTGTAACTCAAAATCTGGCAGAAATGAATGATGTAAAACAGAAGTTAATAAAGCATTTGTTTAAAAAAAAATAGAAACTAAGTCCCAGAAAGGAAAAGTAACTTGACAAATGTCTCATAGCTAAAATACAGATCTCAAATTCAGAGTTTCTTCCTATCTACTATTTCCCTTCATGTCTCTCCCTACCCCTGCTTAGCTCAGCCATAGCAATGATGATGAGGAAGCACAGTGCATTGAATGTAACAAGAATTTAATAAATGTTTGTCAAATTGTATTAAATTTAATTGAATTTAAAGAGCAATTGGATAATTCTTCAAGAAACATAACTGGATCCTTCCCCTCCTTCTGACCACATCTGAAATATAAATATACCAAACTGTCAAAATGTATATTTTATAATACAGCAGACATTAAGCAAGCTTCAACACGAATACTGCCTGGACAGCACTGAACAAACTAAATGTCTTATAAGACTCAAGGAAATAAAGAATTAAAGGGATTCTTTTCTTATCTGACGATAAAGATAATGGTGATAATACTTCAGAGCTCTTCTGCCTTATCATGATGTCTCATGATCTAAATCTTTTAAGGAATGATACACCAATACCCTGCTAGCTCTGGGTGGGTTTCATAAAATTGAAAAAGCTTCCAGTGTGGTCCCAGCACCTGGCAGGGTCTGCTCTCCAAGAATCACCAGGGCTAAATATAGAGAGGTTCAACTCCAAGGGGGTGGCCTACTACATGATAAATTCTTCATCCACAACAACTCAATAATACAATTAACTTAGATTTACACACTTGTGCTTTTAAGGTTTACAAAGCACTTTCCTCCCAACAACCCATTTTCCATTTCACAGAACATGTTTGTTTTATCTTTCTCAGGGAGCTCATTTATAACTCATTCAATTTCTTTTTCTAAGACAGGGTTGTTGAAGTATTTTATTTCCCCTTTTGTTAAACTGGGCAATTTCTATTTTTGTAAAGATTCATCCATCTCACTTAGATTTACTGGCACACAATTGGGAAAAATAACTCCTTATAATTGCTTTAATTTCATCTTCATTCATGAATTCATCCATTTTATTTTTGATACTGGTAATTCGTTTTTCTTTTTTTAAGTAAAATCAACAAATGATTTATATATTTTGTTGATTTTTTTTTATAAAACCAGCTCCTATTTTACTTTATTAGTTTAATGGTTTTCTTACTTTCAGTTTTACTAATCTCTCCTTTGATTTTCAGGATTTCCAATTGGGTGTTTAATTGTGGATTTTTAATTTGTTCTTTTTCTAGTTTTTCTTAGTTGCATGCAGATGCATTGATCTATTTTATTGATGTAAGCATTAAAAATATAAATTTCCCCTAAGTATTGCTTTGGTTGCATACTATAAATTTTGGTATGTTGTCTCGTTGTCATTCTACTTAATGATATTACTGATCTTGTGATTTGTTCTATTACTCACTCATTCTGTAGAATTAGATTGTTTAGTTTCCAATTAATTTTAACCTATGTTTCCACACCATTCCATTGAATGTGTTTTTTATTGCATTGTGGTCTAAAAAGAATGCATTTAATAATTCTGCTTTCCTACATTTGGTTGTGAGGTTTTTATGCCCTTAAAGCATGGTTAATGTTTGTGAAGGTGCCATGTAAAGCAGAGAATAAAAAAGTATAGTTTTTCTATTCCCATTCACTTTCCTCCAAATGTCTAACATATCTAACTTCTAAAATTCTATTGTTATTCTTGATTTCTTTCTAATTTATTTTATTGTTTGATTTATCTAGTTCTAAAAGGGGAAAGTTGAGGACCCCCACTGGTAAAGTTTTACTGTGTATTTCCTCCTCTACTTCATTTAATTTTCCTTTAAAAATCTAGATGTTATGCTATCTGGTGCATACATCTTTAGTATTGATATTATTTCATTGTCTATGAATGTCTTTTAGCAAAATGCAGTTTCCCTGATTATCTCTTTTAATTATATTCATATTTGCTTTTGATATGTTTGAGATCCTGATTACTAACCTGATTTTTTTTTAAATCTTAGTTGAAGCATAATAGATTCTTCTCTAGCCCCTTATTTTTATTCTCTGGGGAGGGGAAAGGGCGGAGATGTTTCAAGTGTATTCCTTGCAAGCAGTATATTGTTGAATTTTGGTTTTTTAATGCATTCTGCCATCCAACTTCCATTTTATGAGTGAGTTATTCCCATTCACATTCACAGTATGATTACTAACTATGTATTTTCCCTTCATCATATTTTTCCTCTTTATTCTTTTCATTCTCTCTTTTTACACTGTCCCCCCAAAATGTTTGTTTTCCTTCCAACAACTACCTCCTTTCTATCAGCCCCTTTCTCCTCCTCTCTTCTCCTTCCCCTCCTACTTCTCTATAGGGTAAGAGATTTTTGTACCCAACTAAGTGTGTATGCTGTTATTCCCTCTTTGAGGCAATTCTGATGGGAAGTAATATTCAAATGTTGCTCAACCCCCATATTCTCCATTATAAAAGCTCTCCCTTTTGCACCTTTTTTATATAATCCCCCCTTTTTTCCTATCCCTTCTACCTTCTCCCAGTGCATCCCTCTTTTTCACCCCTTAAATTTATTCTTTTGGAATCATCCCATTACAGAAAACTCATATCTGTGCCCTTTGTCTATGCATACTCCTTCAATTGCCCTAATAATAATAAGGTTCCTCAAAGTTACAATAAAATATGGAATGCTTTATGAAATTCTATGTCATCCTTGTTCAAGGACCATGCTAATCTTCTCTACATCTTTCCAATTTCAGTATATGTGCTGCCAAAGCAAGTACCCATTCCTGTTTAAAAGAAAAAAAAAACACTAGAAAGCAAAAGAATAAATTTAGCTTTCCTTAAAATGATAAGTAAAATCCATTTAAAACCTAGAGCTAGCATTATCTATAATGGGGATGAGCTAGAAGCTTTCCAATAGAATTGAGAGTGGAATAAGGATATGTACTAGAAATGCTAGTTATAGTAATAAGACAAGAAAAAGAAATTAAAAGAATAAGCACAGGCAAAGAGGAAACAAAATTACCACTTTTTGTAAATTATATAATGGCTCACTTAAAGAATGCTAGAGAGTCAACTAAAAAATAATTTAAACAATTAACAACTTAAGCAAAGTTACAGGATATAAAATAAATTCACACAAATCAACAGCATTTCTATATACTTCCAATAAAGTTCAGCAGGAAGAGATAGAAAAAGAATTTCCATTTAAAATGATTTTATATGGTATAAAATACTTAGGAGTGTACATGCAAAGATAAGCATAAGAACTATCTGAATACAATCACAGAATATTATTTGTGCAATTTAAAAAAACCTATGTAATTGGAAAAATATTTGTTGACCATGAGTAGGCTGAGCTAATACAATAAAAATGACAGTGCTACCTAAATTACTTTAATTTTTCAAGGTAGTATCAGTCAAATTACAAAATAATTACTTTATAGAGCTTGAAAAAATAGTAAGATTTATCTGGAGGAAAAAAAGATCAAGAATATCAAAGGAATTATTTTTTAATGTTCCGAACTTTAATATTAAAGAGTTACTTTGTGTTTGGAAACAAAATATTACATTTATTTATTTGTTTGTTTGTTTGTTTTTAGTTTTCAATATTCTCTCTCATAAAATTTTGAGTTATAATTTTTTCCTCCTCCCTTCCCTTCTCCCTCCCCAAGAGAGAAAGCAACCTTATATAGGCTCTAGGTATACATTTAAATTAGACATATTTTCACATTAATCATGTTGTAAAGAAAAATTAGAAACAATGGGAGGAACCACAAGAAGGAAGAAACAAACAAAAAAAGAGAGAGCAAATAGAATTCAATCTATATTCAGACTCTATAGTTCTTTCTCTAGATGGGAATAGTATTTTCCATCATGAGTCTTTTGGAGCTGCTTTATATCCTTGTATTGCTGAGAAGAGCTAAGTCTATCAAAGTTACTCATCAGATAATGTTGCTACTACTGTGTACAAAGCTTTTTTTTTTTTTTCCTCCTGGTTCTGTTCCCTTCACTCAGCATTAGTTCATGTAAGTCTTTCCAGGTGCCTTTCCACCTCCAGGTAAGCAGAGCTCAACTTTAACATAAAGGTCAAAGTCAAGAAAAGTGAACAAACAGAAAAAAAAAGGAATTTGACCATTAAAAAACTACCATAGTGTGAGGGAAAACCAAATAAACTCAAAAGAAGACCACAACATGAAAACAGCTACAAAGCCTCAAAGAAAAATGCTAAGTAAATTGCAAGTCCAACAAGAATTATTGAAAGCCTTTTTTTTTTAAGAGATAAGAATGGTAGAGGGGGAAAATGGGCAAAGAAACTATAATGACAGAAGAAAATTATAAGAAAAAAAAAAAGAATCAATAGTTGATAAAAGAATCACCAAAAAATGAAGAAAAGAATGCCTTAAAAATAGAATTGGCCTAATGGTAAAAGAAGCATGAAAATTCACTAAAGAAAATAACTCCTTAAAAAGCAGAATTGGCTAATTGGAAAAGAAGGTAAAAAAAGCTCATGAACAAAATAATGTCTTAAAAAGTAAAATTGAGCAAGTGGAAGCAAATAACTCCATGAGACATCAAGGAACAATAAAACAAAGTGAAAACAATGAAAAAATAGAAGAAAATGTGAAATATCTCATTGGAATACAGCTGACTTAAAAAAAAGATTGAAGAGAGATTTGAAAGCCATGATCAAATAAAGAGGCTAAATAGCATATTTCAATAAATTATCAAGTAAAACTGCTCACTATCTTAGATCCAGAATAACATAGAAATTGAAAGAATCCCCCAACCACCTCCTGAAAAATCCCAAAATGAAAACTCCCAAGAATAATATAACCAAATTTCAGAGTTTCCAGTTAAAAAGAAAATACTTCAAGCAGCAAGAAAGAAACTACTTAAATATCATAGAGCCACCATCTTGATCACACAAGATTATAGTAGCTTCCACATTAAAGGAGAAGAGAGAATAAAATATGATATTCCAGGAAGCAAAAACCTAGGATTACAACCAAAAATAACCTACCCAGAAAAACTGAGTATGATTCTTCAGGGGGAAAATGGATATTTAGTGAAATGGAAGTATTTCAAGCATTCCTCATGAAAAGATCAGAGCTGAAGAGAAAATTTGACTTTCAAATACAAGACTCAAGGGAAGCATAAAAAGGTAAACATGAAAGAGTAATCATAAGGGATTCAATAAAGTTAACCTTTTTACATTCCTGTATGGGAAGATGATAGTTGTCACTCCAAAGATCATTTTCATTATTAGGGCAGTTTAGAAGGAGTATACAAAGACAGGGGGCATAAATGTGAATTGATTATGATGGGATGATAGCTAAAAAATAAAATTATGGGGTGAGAAAGAGGAAGGTACTGGGAGAAAGAAAAGGGAAGAGGAAAAATCAGGGAAATTAATTCACATAAAAGAGGCACCAAAGGAAGAACTTTTCCAATGAAGGAGAAAACGGCATGGGGGAGGTGACAGGCAATGTTTAAACTTCACTCTTACTGGAATTGGTTCATAGGAAGATATGTGTGTGTGTGTGTGTGTGTGTGTGTGTGTGTGTGTCCCTCTCAGCTGTTTATAGAAATATTACTTACTCAATATGGAAATAGGAAGGGAAATGGAATAAGATAAGAGAAAGATGAAATAATAAAGGGGAAGGCAGACTAAAAGAGGTATGGGTTAGAAGCAAAATAAACTTTTAAGGAGGGACAGGATAATGAGAGAGAGAGAGAGAGAGAGAAGATGATGGGATTGCAATGAATAAATAGCAATCATAACTGTGAATGTGAATGGAATGACATCACCCACAAAACAGAAACAGATAGCAGAATGGATTAGAAACCAGAATCCAACAATATGTTATTTACAAGAGACATCCTTGAAACAGAAGGATATATGCAGTTAAAATAAAGGCCTGGAGAGCTGGAGCAGAATCTAATGCACTTCAATTGAAGTAAAAAAAAAAAAGTCGGGGTAAGAATCATGATCTCAGACAAAACAAAAGCAAAAACAGATGTGATTAAAAGATATAATCAGGGAAACTGCATTTTGCTAACAGGTATTATAGATAATGAAATAATATCCAAAAATTGCAGCAAGTTTCTCTGATAAAGACTCTATTTCTCAAATATATACTAAGTATAGAACTGAGTCAAATTTACAAAAAAATAAGAGCCATTCTCCAATTGATAAATGGGTAAAGGATCTGAACAGGCCGTTTTTAGAAAAAAAGAAACTCAAAGATATCTATAGTCATACAAAAAAATGCTCTAAATCATTATCGACTAGAGAAATTTCGATTAAAACTCTGAGGTACCACCTCACATCTATCAGAAATGACAAGTGCTAGAGGGCAGGAGGGAAAATTAAGTACACTAATAAAATTTTGGTTGGTGAAGTTGTGAACTGATCTGACATTCTGGAAAGCAATTTAGAGCTATGCCCAAAGGGTTATATAAAACTGTCCGTATCCTTTGACCCAGTGTGCCACTACTAGTTCTGTATCCCAAAGAGATCAAAGTAAAAGGAAAAAGGATTATATGTACAAAAATATTTATAGCAGCTCTTTTGCAGTGGCAAAGAATTGGAAACCAAGGGATGTCCATCAATTGGGGAATGACTGAACACTTTGCAGCATATAGTTGCAAAGGAATAATACTGTGCTATAAGAAATGATAAGGAGAATGGTTTCAGAAAATCATGGCAAGACCAATATGAACTGATAAAAGTGAAGTAAGAAGAACTGGGAGAGAATTATGCATGGTAACAGCAATGTTATCAGTGATAACCAACTGTGACAGACTTGGCTGCTCTGATCAATACAATGATCGAAGACAGTTCCAAAGGACTCATGATTAAAAGTGCTATCTACCTCCAGAGAGAATTGAACTTTGAATGCAACTTGAAACATAAATTTCTCACTTTATTTTGCTTGTGTTTGAAATATGGCTAATATGGAAATATGCATTACATGATTTCACAACTATAATTGATATAATATTGCTTGCCTTCTCAGTGGGTGGAAGGAAGGGGGAGAATTTGGAACTCTAAATTTTAAAAGAAAATAATTAAATAATGAACTAGAAAATTTTAAAGAAAAAAAAGTAGACAAGGATTTCAAGTGTTGTGAGGTTCAAAAGAGCTTAAGTAAATTAAGTGCTTTTCAGGCTTTAAAGAATTGCTATTATTGTTATTTACTATTTTTATTTCTAGTGAGGCTGGATGATTTCATCATACTTGAAATACATTGGAGATGCATGAGGAAAGACTTTTCAACATATTAGATCCACTAGAAACTTCTGGTCTAAAGCTGTCAGTTGATGGATCCCAGTCTTACAGATCCTCTGTCAAGTACATGGGTCATACAGTATATCACCAGGGAGTCTACTGACCCTGAGAAGACAGCAGCACTCATCACCAAGACATGTCAGAAAAATAATGGTGCTACTGGCATTCCTGGCTACTTCGGAAATTTTGTCACATCATAACACCCCTCAAAAACAACATCAATAAGAAAAACCATAGCATTTCTATTGGGCTTCAAAGTTTGTGAAGCACTCAGACCTTTAAAGATTTGTGTATCTGCCTATCTCACATATTTGTCAGGTTAGCTTTTGCAGATCCCAACGAGCCCTGGGTATGTTACACACTAATTTCAGCATGGCTTGAAAACAGTTTTATGCTAGGAGAGTGATGGTTGCCAGAAGAGGGCTACATTTGCTAGTAGAGGACTTATTGACAGCAAGACTCATCATTCCATCAACAAATTAGAGTTCTTGGCTCTGAAGTGAGCTTGTCACTGAAAAAAATTTTGAGACTATGTGAATGGAGCATAGATGACAACCTGGCTCGTATTCTGACAAACACAAAGTTGGATACCACCAAGAGGTGGGTGCTGGCCAATGATGAATTCAGTGTGTACAACCAGCCAGGGAAGACTAACATAAATGGAGGTGCATCACTCTCCTAGGTCCAGAGTATGCAAAATCAAGGTGACCATCATGCAATGAGTGAATGTGATAAGTAAAATTCAGGAAGCAGCCTCTAGAGAATAGGACTTCCTCCAAAGAGGGGGATATCCATAGAAATAAGGGTTGTAGTACTCACCAAGTCCCCTCTGCACTAATTTTCCATTCAGAGAAGCTGAAGGTTGAAGGTCTACAAGAAGATATACAGACTAGAGACACAGACAAACACATAGGCAGACATATATAAACAGAGACCCAGAGAGAAAGAGACAGACAGAGACAGAAAGAGACAGAGACAGAGACACAGAGACAGAGAGAGACAGAGAGGGTCAAAGACAGACATATATAAACAGAGACCCAGAGAGAGAGAGAGAGAGAGAGAGAGAGACAGAGACAGAGAGAGAGAGACAGAGAGAGAGAGAGAGAGATGACTCTCAGGGACACAAGTTTAGTTCTTCAGAGGGTACCCTGCTATGAGAGTAATAGAAACTGGCATTATAGAATGTTGTATAGAAGTATTATAAGATCTACATGAGGTATGAGACTACATTAAGTGACTTATGTTTGCCAAACACTGTACTAGGCACTGAAGAAACATATACAAAAAATGAGACACCCACTGTCTTCAATAAGCTTACATTCTACTAGATGGAGACAAATTATTATCAGATAAAGAACATATGCAAAGTAAATATGTGTTGATGGGGGTGAAGAGTACTGACAACTGGAGGATTCAGGAAAACGTCCCTGACAGAGACAGTACCTGAGCTAAATAAGACTTCAAGGAAAGAAGTCATTCCAAGAGATGGAGGTGAAGAGAAGAAAGCATTCCAGGCTTCAGAGACAGACTGTAAAAAGGCAGAGAGGCAGAAGATGGAACCTCATGGCAGGAAGCACACATTGAGGCCAACACAACTTCCACTCAGGAAATGTTTTCCGTAATATTTTAGCTCTCTAATTCTGTACTCTTTATCATTATGGATATGATTTTCTTACTTAGAATTTTGTAACTACAAGTGCAATCCTTCCTCACTCAGAGGAATATAAATGAATATTGTTTGTTATAGCATTCACATAGTGTATTCCCCAAATTCTAAATGCGGTTTTAAGCTACTAACATTTACTTTCATTGGCTTGTTTTTCTGTTTTGTTATTTGGAGGCAATTGGGGTTAAATGCCTTTCCCAGGGTCACACAGCTAGTAAGTATCTGAGAATGGATTTGAACTCAGGTCCTTCTATTTCCAGGGCCAGTGCCCTATTCACATACACTGCCTAGCTGTCCCTAAAATTTAAAACTTCACTAAGAATTTTGGGACACCCTGCATACACACCTAATAAGGGCTTTATGCCTTTGTTGCAATCTTTCTGTGTGGGAAGTTTATTGCTTCTCTTCTATGGCATCTGAGTTAGTACTTCACAAGGGTGAAAATATGTCTCTTTAAGAACTTTCTAGAACAAATAAGTCCTGTTCTTGGAATTTGTTAGATGACTTCTCCATCCCCTTTAAGTGTTAATTATCTGCTGCTTTTTGCTTTCATCTCTAAAACCCACTGGGAACTTCTCCCATCTTGGCCAAGTAATAGGGAAGGAAATAAACATTTATATAGCTCCTACAATGTGCCAAGCATTGTGCTGAGTGCTTTGCAAGTGTTATCTCATTTAATCTCACCACCCTGGGAGGTAGGTGCTGTTATTATCTCCATTTTATAAAGGAACAAATGGAGACAAAGTGGCTTGTCCAAGGTCCCACTGTTAGTGTCTAAAGCCAGATTTGAAGCTGCCTCATATAGGCTCAGAGACAAAGTATAAATCTGGGTCAAGGCAGCTCCACAGCACCGGGCAGCATAGCTAAGACCCTCAAGTCCCACTTTTTAGACTGCCTAGAATAAACTACAGCAAATTTCACTGCCATACTCTCATTCCCTTCAGCCAATCACTGTGCTCAAAGATCCCAGAGAGCCACTCTGAAAGGACAGGTAATAGATAATACTTTGCTTCCCCTCCCCCATTAGCCATCCTGAAACCCCACCCCACTCCTACCACCAATCAATGGAGCATCTCTGACACAATCGGAGATAAAACTTTTCCTATACAGAAAAGGGAAAATTGAGACACCATCTTCAACTTGCCCCACTATGACCCCAATCTGGATAAAGATTTAGAGGCACACTCACCTCCAGTTACTTTAAAGACTGTAATAAACCTCTTTTGGTTGCTGACATTCATGGGTTTCCTTTTTCCCCTCCTAGTGTGGGCACTTGGGTTACCACACATTTACTCACTTGGAAAGTCATTTGCCTTGAAGGGAAGGAATTGAAATTGGTAAGAGAACCCAATCAAGTCTCCTCATTTTCAAATTCCTCAAAGTGAAGAAACTCTTCAATTGCTACAGTGAGTCACTCTAATGTAGAACAGCAAGGAGGCTATTTTGGCTGGAGGGTATAGCTTCTAATGGGAAGTAATGCATAAGTAGGCAGGACCCATAAGCAGGAGTCATATTGAGAAAGTCTTTGAAAGCTAAACAAAATTTATGTTTTATTCTCAAGGCAAAGGGGAGCCCTTGAAGCTTCTGGAGCAGAGAAATTACACAATCAAGGCTGTACCATAAGAATTCGAGTTTGGAAGCTCTGCTGCATATGGATTATAGAGAAAATGTTTTTCATTCTAGGGTTCCATGAGAATTTTGTAAACTTGAACCAAGAAGAAGCTTTAAAGGGATTTGTTCTGTGAAGTTTGGATTCAGTCAAAGGGATGCACTTGAGGACATAGAGGGCCACATGTGGCCTTGAGCCTGAAGGATCCCCTCCCCCCTTGCATTTAAGAAAATGTGACACAAGATGGTGATACTTAGATGCAAGAAACACAAAACCTATGCTCGATGTTTTTAAAGAGAGAGGAAGTGTTGGCCTCAAAGTCAAGGAGACCTGGGTTCATATCCTGTCTCTCACATGGCCAGGCAAGCCATTTAACCTCTGTTTGCCTCAGTTTCCTCAACTGCAAAATGGGGATAATAGCAGCACCTAACTTCATTGGGTTGTTGCAAGAATCAAATAAGATAATTTTTTTTTGCTTGTTAGAGGGCAAGTAGGGTTAAGTAATTTGCCCAAGGTCACATGGCTCGGTTTTTTCTTTTTGTTTGTTTGTGTGTGCGTTAAGTGTCTGAGGCCGGATCCGAACTCAGGTCCTTCTCATTCCAGGGCCGATGCTCTACTCACTGCGCCACCTAGCTGCCCCAAAATAAGATATTTTAAAGGACTTCTCGTAGTACCTGGCACATAGTAGGGATTTGATAAATGCTTGTTTTTCCCCTCTCCTCTTAGTGTCCCAGGCCACTCTCTAAATCTTTATGTTGCAGAACAGGTGCTGACTTGCACTGGTAGAAGAAGTCTCTTTCTGGAGGGGATTCCTTCCACTGATGAAGTCTCAAGTCTAGGGGGAAGAAATCAATAAGCTGTTTACCTATAAAACATGAGTAGCAATAAGATTTTGGAAATTTTGGAACTGGTCCATGGAAAGAGGTAGAAAGAACAAAAGCCACAGCCTTGTAGCAACAAACCACTTAACCCAGAATAAACAGGTGCATCCAACAATTAATCAAGCAATAAAATTTTAGCAAGAAAGCTTTGACAGTAGCCAATGCATTGTGAGAAAAGTATTTTTTGTTGTATGGATTCCATACCAAGATATAAATGTGATCAGAATTGACCAAAGTCAAGCTGTTAATTGCAAACTACTCAAGGAGGTTGTAGTCTTGGCAGACGTCTCTCATATCATCCTCACAGAGGCCTAGATCTAGAACCTTTAAATCCCACGCTGTTAAACAAACTGGGGGTTCTGACAGCTGAACAGCATGTTTGGTTGAGCAAGCTTTCTCAGTCATCATCCTTCTTGACCCCTCTAGAAGCATAGGGTTCTTTCCTAGAAACTCTTCTGGGGCTTTTTTTAAATGACACTGCTTTCTTGGTTCTCCTCTGATCTGTCTGACTTCTTCTTTTGCTGGACTTTAATTGGTATCATTTCCACTGTGGGTGTCCTTGGCCCTCTTTTCTCTCTGTACTTTCTCTCCTGGTGACTTCATCGACTCTCTTAGATTTAATTATCATTTCTGTGCTGATGACTCACAGATGTATATATCCAGCACTAATCTGTCTCTCGAACTTCAGTCCTACATATCCAGCTGCCTACCACATATTTAGAACTAGATGTTCCATAGACATCTCAAATTTAACATCTCTAAAATTGAACATATTGTCTTTTCCCCAAAAACTTACCCCTCTTCTGTCCTTCTCTAGAAGGCTACCATCCTTCTGTTCAACCTGCCTGACAACCTTGCTATCATCCTCTAGTTGACAAATCTTATTTTTTCTATCTTCACAGCATCTCCTGCATCTTTCTATTTCTCCCCAATCACAGTCATGATCCTAGTTCATGTTCACATCACCAATTACAATAGCTTCTTAATTGTTCTCTCTGCCTCACCTCTCCCCCTTCTCCAATTTGCGCCTTGCGTAGCTATGGAAATAATTTTCCTAAATTGTAAAACTGTTAATGTCCCTCCCCTACTCAATAATCTCCAGAGATGTAACTTAATCAAACTGTGTTATAAGAAAACAAGTTTGGGGGTGGCAAAATGGCACAGTGAATAGAGCACTGGCCCTGGAGTCAGGAGGACCTAAGTTCAAATCTGGCCTCAGACACTTAACACAAATACTAGTTGTGTGACCTTGGGCAAGTCACTTAACCCCAATTGCCCTCAAAAAATAAAAAAAGAAAAAAAAAGAAAGCAAGTGTGGGAGTTATGTTGCCTATAGAATGTAAAGAGAAGGCCTTTCAATTTAGGGTTCCATGAGGAGTCTGGAAACTTGGACCAAGAGGAAACTATAGCAATGTGGCCCAAGATGGTGGTACTTATACATAAGAAACACAAGACTTGTGCTTAGTGTTTCTTTTCTTTTCTTTTCTTTTTTTTTTTTTTTTTGCTTTTTGGAGGGCAATTGGTGTTAAGTAACTTGCCCAAGGTCACACAGCTTAGGTCCTCCTGACTCCAGAGCCGGCGTTCTACTCACTTCGCCACCTAGCCGCCCCCTGTGCTTAGTGTTTTCAAAGAGAGAGAAAGAGTGGCTCCCTCTAGGATCAAATATAGACTCCTGTTTGTAACTATGAGTGGTATCCTCCTTCACAATGAGGAATGGAACTGAATTAATATTGTTTGCTATAGAAGAATATACATGTACATACACATAAGGGCATTATTTCATTGTTAAATTTTTTCTATATCTTTGCATTTTATGTTTGATATTTATTACATCAAACATATATATTATACTATATATTATATACATTATAATATATTGTATCATATATTATTATATATTAAAAATTTGATATTTAAAACCCTTCACAACCTTGCCCAAGTCTATCTTTTAATCAATCAACAAATAGTTATTTACTATATGTGTGAAACACCATGTTTAGTGCTTTCAGTTTTATTATGCACTATTCATCCTATGCACACAGGTCCAGCCAAATTGGATTTCTTACTCCTCTGAAAAAGAACTCCATCTTCTGCCTTCTTACTTCTGCACTGGCTGTCCCTTGTACCTGGAATGCATTCTCCCCTCATGGCTCTCTCAGAACATACAGTTTCCTTCAAAGATCAGTTCAAGAATCACGTTCTACTGCAGCAAGCCTTTCATGATATTCCTAGATACTAACACCTTCTCAGAATCTCCTTGTATTTATTTCAGATATACCCATAAATGTACACGTTGTCTCCCCAAACGAGGCTATAAGGGCAGAGATGGTTTTTGCCTTTCTCTTTCATTCCCAGAACCCAACACAGTGCTTGGCACATAGTAAGTATTTTATAACTGTTTATTGATTGACTGGTAAATGTGGTAAGACCAGGGACTCTCTGAGAGGCAATCTAGACAATGTTCAAGTGAAACTGGACAGCCTCAGCCCAGCTACTTGAGAGACATCACCATTCTCCCCATAACAGAGCCTAAGAGAAGCCAGCTGCTATTCTGAGCATAGATAGGACGTACGTAGTATGCCCATGACTGAAAAATAAGAATTCTTCTTAAGAATAAGATGCTTAATTTAAGTTTGTCTTTTTTCTAATGATTACATCAATATGAACGGAAAAGATATGGTTCATACTTTTTCTAAGAATCTGCAGGAGTTTTTTAATATCCCCAAGTTGGTCAGAATTCAGCTAGGGGTGGGTGCACAATATGGTGGAATCCTCCCTGGTTTGGGGAGTCAGAGGATCTGACCTTGAATCTTAATTCTGTTACTATGTGACTTTGGTTAAGTCCCTTCAACTCTCTAAATCTCAGTTCCTTCATCTGTAAGGTGAGAGAATTGGACTAAATAATACAACATTCCATCTCCCAACTGAGCATTTTTCACAGGCTGTGCTCCATGCTTTCCTTCCCAATTCCCTGACTCCCTTCAAGTCTCAGTTAAAATCCCACCTTCTGCAAGGAAGCCTTTCCCAATCCTCCTTCGGCTTTGTGCTTCCTCCTGTCAATATCCGGTTTACACACCATTTCCTCCAACATTAGACTGTGAACTCCATGAGGAGAGACACTATATTTTGTCTTTCTTTGTATCCCTAGCATGTAGCATTTCACCTAGAACATAGTAGATAATAAATGGTAGCTTCTAATGCTTCTTCTGGCCTTAAATCTACGATCTTATGATCATGCATTCCTTATAGATCCCTGTATACCCTCCCTTTTCACAATAAGTGAAATCTCTATTCCTCATTCCTCAACTATTCACATATACAGTTTTTGTGGCCAGCTTTTGTGGGGATAGGAGCAGCTGGATAGTACAGTAGATTGAGTACTGGACTTGGACTCATCTTCATAAATTCAAACTTACTAGCTGTGTGGCCCTGGGCAAATCACTTAACCCTGTTTGCCTCAGTTTCCTCATCTGTAAAATGATCTGGAGAGTGAAGTAGCAAACCACTCCAATATCTTTAACAAAGGAACTCCAAATAGGAGTGGCTAGGTGGTGCAGCAAATAAATCACCAGCCCTGGAGTCAGGAGGACTGGAGTTCAAATCCATTCTCAGACACTTAACACTTACTAGCTGTGTGACTTTGGGCAAGTCACTTAACCCTAATTGCCCTACCTTCCCCTCTCCAAAAAAAAGAAAAAATAAAAGAAAATTCCAAATGGAGTCGTGAAGAGTTGGACACAACTGAAATAATTCAAAACAACAACTTGTGGGAATAGTGCTACAATAACTAAGTTTTTAACAAATGTTTCTTGTATTTGTAAGAGATAACTGAGGCTTGGAGGGGTGAAGCAACTCGCCCATTGCTAATAAGTGTGAAAACTGGGGTTTGAATTTAGGGCCCTCAAACAACAGAATAAACATCATTCTGTATGAAACACCAAATGATTTGAATTCTAGACATTCCCTTGGTAAAACCATCAGTCTTCTGAATGCTGCTGTGCCTGTACAAGCCACGCCATGACTAAATTCAACCTGTCTGTCTTCTGCGTATCTGAAGGCTGCACCCCTTTTGACAAATATAAAGTGGACTGTTTTTCCCAAATTTTCCATACAAACTGTTTATTCTCAATAGAGTCAACACAGTTGTCCCTGTTAATGTAAGGACAGTGGGATCAATTGGGTCCACTGGAACAGATTACAAAGCAGGTGGCTTCAGGCTAAAGATAAAGTGTGTCCTCATGTAACTTGCACGAGTGGGATGGAGATAGCTCCTAATGCAATGAAGAGATTGTATAGTTACTTATTTCTACTGTAGAAATCTCAGCAAGGGCCTTATCACTATCAGAATGCCCTTAAGGGCCTCTGCTGGGGCCCTGCTCTAATCACAGTCCACAGACATTTGCAAAGCTTTGACTCTCAACAAATGCCAAAGCATATCTAAAAGTCATTGCAGGTCACAGGAGGAAAGAGCTTTAGAATCATAATACATAGAATTAAGAGCTGGGAGGAATCTGAGAGACCTTCCAGACTAGCTCCGTCTAGACCTGTCTCGGTTAGCCTAATCATTTAAGAGAAGGAAGAAACTGGGGCCCCAAGAGGGAAAAGGGTTTACCCAGGGTGATACCCTGAGATAATTTAGAGCAGAGCCAGGAGTGGACCCTTGACCTCATATGACTCTCCCTCCAGGGTTTTTCCATTTTGTCCCTATAAGCCTCTGCCCATTCATACCTAGCAAGTAATGAAAAACCAGGACAGAGGGTAAATTGTTTCTGCCCTAGAATCAGAGGCCATAGTCCCATGTTCTCAATAGAAAGGGCCCTTGGCCTGGAATTAGAAAGACTTGAGTTCAAATCTGATCTAGAGTGTGACTCTAGAATGTGACTCACCTCACCTCAACTCTCTCTGCCTCAGTTTCTTCATTTATAAATGAGAATGATAATCCACCTACCTGCCAGGGTTATTGTGAGGACCAAACGAATGATAATTGTAAATTTTCTAGAATTACCTAACACACATTAGGTACTTAATAAATGCTTGATCCCCCTGCCCCCACTCCCCACCACGCATTGCTCTTATTGATACATTAGTCCAGGGGTGCAGCCTCGAGGACACATGTGGCCCTCTAAGTCCTCAAGTATTACCCTTTGACTGATCCGATGGAACTTAGTCCCTTCTAAGGTTTTTAAGCCTCCTGAAATCCAGATTCTGTTCCACTGCCTACTTCTGTGGCATTTACTTTCTTCAGCTGTACTACTCTCAGCATTTGTCCTACTATCTGCCTTAATCTATATATGAATCAACCCGATATCCATCATATTTAGACTTCTACTTCTGATCTCTGCTAGTCTGCCCACTGAGAGTTTACTATTTTCACCCATGTTCCAGAAGAGTATGACCAGGGTGGCAAAGTGATTTGTAGCCATGCTATCTGAGGACTGATTCGTAAGATAAGAACATAGCTTTGGAGCTAGACAGGACCTCCGGATCTATGTATTCTGATTTCCTTATTTTACTGAAGAGGAAACTGATACCCAGGGAAACTAAGCAACTTGCCCAAGATCACACAGATGGTAGGCATCAGCTAAACTATATTATAAAATGGTAAATATAAAAAATAGAATGGTAGAACAATGGAACAGATTATGTAAACACTGTTTGTGTTTCAATCATTTCAATCATATACAACTCTTCATGACCCTATTTTAGAGTTTTCTGGGTAAAGATACTGGAATGGTTTGCCATTTCCCTCCCCAATTCATTTTGCAGATGAGGAAACTGAGGCAAGTAGGGTTAAGTCCTTTGCCCAGGTCATACAGGTAATAAATGCCTAAAGCCAGGTGTGAATTCAGGTCTTCTTAATTCCACCTGGTGCTCTATCTACTGTAAGGATTCACTGCTTATATGAACAGTATTCAGAAGCAAATAAACCGAGTAGCCTAGTGTTCAAATACCAAGGACCCCAGTTAGTGAGGTAATGACAAATTCTTTAGCAAATAAAGTTGACCAAACTGGAAATCTAGCTGACAGAAATTAGACTCAAATCAACATTTTATACCATGTGCTGGTGTAAGCTCCCTACAGATGAAAGGCCTATGTGTAAAAGCTTATATTATAAACAAATTCATAGAGCAAGGATGGAAATACATTTCTTCTGTCAATATAGCTAGGGGGAAAGTTGATAACCAAGTAAAGAACAGAGAGGAACCCAGTAGACCATGGGTCTATGGACTCTGAAATACACCCATGGGATGTAAATGGACAAATTTAAATGAGTTGAAATGGCTTGGGCCATCAGCTAGAATTCATAGATGTATTAGTTGTGTCAGACTTTCATTGTAATTATATTTAGAATCTTAAAATCACAGATTTAGAAGGAACCTCATTGTTGTTCTGTCATTTCATTCATATCTGATTTTTCATGACCCCATTTGGAGTTTTCTTGGCAAAGGTATTGGAGTGGTTTGCCATTTCCTTCTCCAGCTCATTTTACAAATGAGGAAACTGAAGCAAACAGCATTCTGTAACTTGAACAGGGTCACATAGACAGTAAGTACCTGAGGCTGGATTTGAACTCAGGTCTTCCTGACTCCAAGTCCCATGCTCTATCCACTATACTCACCTAGCTTGCCCCCAGAAGGAACCTCAGAAATCATCTATTCTGACAATGACTTGAAATAAGAATCTCTCTAAGAATATCTCTGATAAGTGGTCTTTCAATCTCTGCTTGACACTCTATCGTCTTGGAGAACAACCAACTGACTCCCTGCTGTAACCTTCCATTTTTTTTTGCAACTCTAATTTTTATATTCCTCTTTATTCTGAACAGAAATCTTCCTCTCTTCCATGTACTCTGGGTCCAAACAGAACAAGATTACTCACTGTTGTCCCACAAAATAGTCCTTAAAATATTGCAAGATAACATTCACATTCCATTTAAGTCTTCTTTTTTCCAGGATAAACATGCTCAGTTCCTTTTATCAAGCCTTGTACAGCATGGCTTCCAGTGCCCTCACCATTCTGAGCCCTCTCCAATGCACATGCTTAGCTTGCTAATATTCTTCCCCAAATGTGGAACCCAGAACTAAACAACACAAGATTTAAGATGGGGTCTGACCAGGTCCATCTCAGGGTTCTGTGGCTAGATCAGGATCAGAGCTGTGTTGTTCTGTAATGGTCTGCCATAAAGCAATCTACTAAGCCTGATATGCCCAGTAAAGAATGAAGGAATTTCAATTGATAAATGGTCAAAGGATATGAATAGGCAGTTTTCAGAAGAAGAAATTAAAGCTATCTATAGTCATATGAAAAAATGCTCTAAATCACTATTGATTTGAGAAATGCAAATCAAAACAATTTTTTAAGTTCCACATCACACCTATCAGATTGGCTAATATGACAAAAGAGGAAAGTTATAAATTCTGGAGAAGATATGGGAAAATTGAAACACTAATTCATTGTTGGTGGAATTGTAAACTGATCCAACCATTCTGAAGAGCAATTTGGAACTATACCCAAAGGGCTATAAAGATATGCACGCCCTTTGCTTCTGAATACCACTTCTAGGACTGTATCCCAAAGAGATAATAAAAATGGAAAAAGGACCCACAAGTACAAAAATATTTAGAGCAGTTCTTTTGACCCAATCCCGCAACTTACTCCACTATTTCTAAGGGAATATGTTGTTCTGGGCATAAATTCATAAATTCCTCCTCCTTTCTTCTTAGCTAAGTAGGCCTTTCCTACTCCCTACCCCTTTCCTGAAGCTTGCCATTACCTCATATTTATATAACACGTTAACAGAAAATTGTTGGGGAATAGCTGAACTAGTTGTATGAATGTAATGGAATACTATTGTGCTATAAGAAATAAGCAGACAGAATTCAGAAAAACCTTATATAATTTATATGAACTGATGCTGAATGAAGTGAGCAGAACCAGGAGAACATTGTACACAGTAGCAGTCACATTGTATGATGATTGACTTTGATAGACTTAGCTCTTCTCAGCAATGAAAGGACCTAAAACAGTTCTGAAAGACTCATGATGCAAAATGCTATTCACATCCAGAGAAAGAACTGTGGAGTCTGAATGCAAATCCAAGGACACTATTTGCCCTCTTTTTTTGTTTTCTTTTGTTTTTTTCTTTCTCGTGGTTCCTCCCATTTCATTTTAATTCTTCTATACAACATAACTAATGTGAAAATAGGTTTAATAAGAATGTATATGTAGAGCCTATATTGGATTGTGTGCCATCTTGGGGAGGGAGCAGGGGAGAGTGATTAGGAAAATTTTAAACTTTTGGAAGTGAATGTTGAAAACTAAAAATTAATTATTTTATTAAAAATAAAGAATGAGGGATTGGGGTGAATTTTACTGTTTGGATATCTGAAGGGCCAAGTCTTCCCCATCACACAAATAAAGAACAAGTTGTGATCTTGGATTCAGAAACACATGGGCTTAAGGATGATAGGCTGGGGGGGCTGTGAGGAACATAAAGGAGAGAGGTATATAGACCAGAGGGAGGACATTGGGAATTGGGGAGGGTCACCTACATGTATCCCTTCAGGTCAGTTTTCACTGCTGATTTCCAAAACTGACAAGCACATGGATAGAAATACCCCCAGAATTGGCCTAGCTAGGTCGGGAGTACCTCCTTCACTCTTGCATTTTGAGTTCTTCAACTCACAACTTAGAGGAGACCATTTCTATACATCTTTTGACCCAACCCTAAAACTTACTCCACTATTTCTCAGGGAAGATGTTGTTCTGGGCGTAAATTCATAAATTTCTCCTCCTCTCTTCTTAGCTAAATAGGCCTTCCCTCTCCCTGTCCCTTCCCTATTACTTCATATTTATATAACACATTAAGAGTCACAAAGTAAGTTCTCACCAATAACCCTGTGAATCAAAGAGCATTACTGCTATTTTCTCTATTTCAGAGGTGAGTAAACTGAGGCTCAGAAAAAAAATTAATTTTCTTTCTGTTGGACATCCAGTCAGTGTCAGAGGCAGTATTAGAACTCAGGCTGCCCAGGTTCATATCCAACAATTTTTCCATAATGCCATGTTGTTTCTAAAATGAAATATTTAAGCATTTCACTTAAACATTAAATATTTATGCATTTCACTTAAACTTAAAAACAGAGAACTATACAATCTTACATATTCTAATTTAATTCCATGTAGGAAAAACACACAAATATTCCCTAATGGGAAAATCTTTGAACTAGATAACTATCCATTTAACCTGAGACCGTGAAATATGGTTTTATTTCTAGTTCAGCATGTAAAGCTGGTGGTATCATAGAGGGGAAGGGAACAGGGGAGGGATAGGTCTGGCAATCAAGAAGCCTAGCTTCTAATTAATTTTTTTTCTTTTGGGGGGGTAATTGGAGTTAAGTGACTTGCCCAAGGTCACACAGCTAGTAAGTGTTAAGTGTTGGAGGTCGAATTTGAACTAAGGTCTTCCTGACTCCAGGGTTGGTACTTTATTCACTGAGCCACCTAGCTGCCCCACCTAGCTTCTAATTCTTGTAACTGACAGTGAGGCCCTGGAAAGTGACTTATCTTGGACTATGTTACCTTCTTTGTATTGTGAATATGTTTGGGAGTAGTGGTTCAATAAAATAAGAATTGAATTCGGAGTCCAGGGAAGGGAGAGAGAGGAAGGGAATAAACATTTATTAAGTGTCTACTGTATGCCAGGTGCTGCACTAAGTGCTTTACAAATATTATCTCATTCAATCCTTACAATAATCCTAGAAGGTGGGTACTATTATTATTCTATTATTATTATTATTATTATTATCCTAATATTATTAATAATTAAAGTTGAAGAAACTGAGGCAGACAGAAGTGAGGCGACTTACCCAGGGTCACAGAGCTAAATATCTCAGGTTGGATTTGAACTCAGGTCTTCCTATATCCAGACCCAACTCTGGGTACAAATCACAGGAACTAGATTCAAATTTTGATTCTGCTACTTACCACCTGTGTGTCTGTAAAATCTTGCCTGTAAAATGAGGGGGGTGGACTAAATCCCTACGGGCCCTTTCAGTCATAATCTATGATCTATTAGCATGATGTAGTACAAAGAGTACTGTGTTTGGAGCCAGAAATCTTAGTTTCAAATTCCAGATGATTTATGTGATCTTGAGCAAGTCTCTCCACTTTGTTTTTGTTTTTGTTTTTTTATCTGTAAAAGGAAGGGTTTGAACTAGATGACCCTTCCAGTTGTAAACCTATGATCTTCCCAGCTCTAACACTGTCAGTGCTGTGATCCCAAGGTCTCTTCCAGAGCTCTCATTCCACATCACTAAGGGATATTTACAGGTTTCCTCCATTTATCTCAGTAGGTCATTGGCAAATGGACTTGAACCCTCTGGGCTCCATCCAGTGTGAACGTATCATACACAATACTATTACAACAAGGTCCTTCTAATCTGCCCAACCTCTTGGTCAATGTCCATGGTTGGCCCATGTTCTACTGTGCTATAACCAGGATACCATGGTTTTATTGGGCAAATAAAATGGACTGAAAATTAGCAAAAGAAGCTTTAAATTAAAAGTATTAAATTTTAACATTCCATAGGAGATAGAGGTTGGATCTGATTTCCTTAGTATAGGGAACAAACTCTCTCTACAAATACATGTTGGAACCTTCTTTATAACTTATAGCACTGAAAAGTTATACTTGTCCAAGGTCTTTCTAGAGGCATGACCTGAACCCCAGGTCTCTCTGGCTTCAAGGCCAGCTCTCTATTATTTTTACTATACTGCCTCTAAGGGGTCTCACTGAAGTTCGAACCCAATTGAATTCAGAGTCCAGAGTGCTGCTATGTTATATTTGACCATGCTATAGCCAGCATCCTATAAAAAACATATGAGACATCTTTTTTTCATGAAGGAGGCCATCTCTAACTTTATTAGGCAAATAAAATAGAAAGAAAATTAGCAAATGAAGCTTTAAATTAACAAGATGGCATTTTACAAGGCCCAACAAATTCAGTAAAGATGTATGTCGGCAGTGGCTGAGTCACGAGCTTAGGGTGCCTTTTATTATACAGTATGGATAATTTTTCTCAAATGTGAGCAGTGTGTTTTCCTTCCAAACATGCTCTGTTCAACAATTTGGAAAAATAAATTCCCTTCAAACCATTGCTTTTCTCAACCACAAAACAATAAAATAAAGATAGGGTCAGAGAGGACATGGCTTTTATCCTTATGCAGCCTGAGCTGGCCTGAACTGGGCTAGGTTGGTGACTGGTCTAAACAAAACAACCAAGTCTTGCCTTGTGGGACAATTCAGAAGTCTCTGTCCTGAGAAAAGAAGCTTAAGCTCTGTTGTCCACAGAGCAATTGACAGCTGGGAGTCATTTGTCAACAGGAGGGTTTAGGTAGCAAACACACCCACTTCACTAGCCCTTAAACTTTAATTCGAACAACACAATGTCCTCTTTATATCTGCAAGAAACATCTGCTAGTTGCTGGCTGCCTTTAGGCTTGGGCCTCTGTCTCATTGAAACCCTCAGCCTCATGGCTCATTTACCTTCAGGGACTCTGAGAACAAGCCCAGAATCACCAGTAGCTCAATAGGCCAAGTTAGGGAGATTTTCAGGGCCAGGGAAAGGCCTCCTATTAGAAAAAAAAATTATCTTGACCATACTGGCTGATGCTAGAAAGACCAATCAATCGAGCTATCAACAAGTATTTGTTAAGTGCTTACTGGGTACCAGGTGCAATGATAAAAGTACAAAGAATAAATACAATCCCTATCCCTAATGTGACTACATTCCAGTGGGAAGAAAACAAAGGCATATGAAAAGGAATACAGCATAAATATAAAGTAAATAAGTAAAAATTATACAAAATAGTTAAATAGAAGGTAGATTGGTATAAAAATCACTAGCAGCTGGAAGTATCTGGAGATGCTTCATATTTATTATTAAGTACTTACTATGGTCCAGGCATGGGGCAACTAGGGGGCACAGTGGATAGAATTCTGGGCCTGGAGTCAGGAAGACTCATCTTCCTGAGTTTAAATCTGGCCTCAAACACTTAATAACTTTGGGACCCTGGGCAAGTCACTTAACCCTGTTTGCCTCAGTTTTCCTCATCTTTAAAGTGATCTAGAGAAGGAAATGTCAAACCACTTTAGTATCTTTGCCAAGAAAACCCCAAATAAGGTCAGGAAGAGTCAGACATACCTAAAACAATTTAACAACAACAATTCAACTAACTGTGTTTGGAGGGCAGGGCAGCAGGGTGAGAAAGAGGAAGGAGCAATGTTAGAGTGCAAAGAAAACTAGCCTCAGAATTGGAAGATGTGAGTTTAAATCCCAGCTCTCTGTTAAAAGGAGAAAGACTTGAGGAGGTCATGATAGTAGTCTCCAAGTATTTGAGAGCGATTGAGATGCACAGGGGGTGGGACTAAGAATAATGGATAGAAGACACATAGGTGCAGATTTAGGCTCCAGGTAAGAAAAATCTTCCTAATAATCGAAGCTACCCAATCATGGATTGAGCTGCTGAGCACAGGAAGTAGCAGCCACCTCTTCACTGGACGCCTTCGAATGGTGGCTGACAACCCCTTGTTGAGAGATTTCTGTTCAAGTAAGAATTTGACAAGTTGAACTTTGAGATCTGTTTCAACTCAGAGATTCTGTGATGCTGGAACATTAGACCACAGAATCAAGATTTCAAACAGGAAAGATTCTCGGTGACTACCCAGTCCAGCTCCCTCATTTTACCCAGACCCAGAGAGGTGCCTTGATCAAATTACTTGATCTGTTTGGGAGGAGATGACCAAGTCCCCTTTCTACTCTGACTCCCTATTGAGTGGCATAATGGAATGGAAAGAGTACTGGTATTTGAAGAGAAACTTGGATCTGAGACCTACCTTGAGTGTGGTTTTTATTAGAAGACCTTATATATTACTTATTTTTATTTATGTGTTTGCTTATTTGTTTATACTTAAACTCTGTAAGTCTATCAATTGTCTTAGCTGTAAAAATAGAGGTAGCAACATATGAAATACCTACTCCTCAGGGTTGCTGTGAGGATCAATGAAATAGTATGTATAAAAGCACTTTGCGAATGCTGAAGTACTACATAAACGCCCAGTGTGTATCCCCATCACCAATAAATTCAGTTGAAAATATAGGTTGGAATGAGTTTTCGGATGGCCTAGAATGGGAGGCTAAGTTTAGACTTTGTTTTGCAAGAAGTAGGAAGATTTTTTTTTTTCAAAGAGGGGAGTGGTAATAAATATTTGAGAAATAGGAAAATCCAAAAGAGAGCTCTTCAGAAGGAAAGCATTCAAAGCATTCCACGCCATCTTGGCACTCTGCTTGTGTGGCACCACTCAAGCATAGGTGTGATGGGAGTGACCAGAGCCAGGTAAAGTTAGTCAAGCATCTTGGAAGAGGCAAGTGTTAAGTAGTACTTGGAAATGTACTCAATACTAAGTTAAACTCTGTCTATCAATGGTCTTGCCAAGTATTTATCTTGTCAATGATTTTCCAGGAATATTAAGTAATAACAATGTAAGTGGGTGGCCTTAGTCATCAGTCTTTTTTCCCTATCATAAATCTCAACTGCTTCTATCCATTTACCCCTTTGCTGATTGTTGCGTTCCTGGGATTGTAAGAGGGGCTATTGAGGACACTCAGTGAATCACTGCCTCTCACAGAGTTCCCCTTCTTTGTGACAAGTTTCAACAAAACCGAATTTGCTATTCAGCATCAGCTCAGGGCATTATGCCTCCTAGAACTCTCACTAATTCCTATAAAAGCAAGGCATGATCAGATTCTTCCCAGCCCACTCACCAACTAACTGCTGAGCGATTAAAAATACAAACGAGCAGGTACAGGATCCCTCAGAGATCCACTGTGGTATTATCCCCATTCCATGCTATTGTTAAGGAGGTTTGGGGGGTCTCAGATCCAGTTATAGCCTATCCCTATCCCAGATGCATGGTGTAGATCGCTGTAAATGTCATTTCCTATTACCTGCTTGCTCTTCCAGGCCATTCTCTTTGACTTTAATGGTTCCCCTTCTCTTCACCCATCAGCACACCTCTTCTTTATCTTTGTGTCCATTTTATTTGTTAATTTATTTGCTTGTTTGAGATGTAAAGGTAGAAGGAGTCTAAGAGGCCAGTTCATCCAATCCTTCCCCACTTAATCTGACAACTCTATTAGAACTACACATGGTATAATCTAGACTAGCTTTTTTAATATACCTGGCTTATTCCTCAACCTTTCTATCCTTTTCCCTCTTGCCACTACTTCCTTTCCTGGGACCCTTCCCCCTTCTCACTACCTCTCTAAAGTCTACCCATCCTTCAGGATCTAGTTCAAGACTCCCAGAATAACAGTCTCAGACTTGGAGGAGATCTCATCTACTCCAACTTAAACCTGAAGAGGAATCCCCTTTAAATTTTTCCCCAAAAGGAGTCATAGATAGCCTCTCCTTGATGATCTTTAATGAGGGGTCACTTGCTGACACCTGAAGTAGTTCATTCTGCTCTTAAATAGTTCTAATTACTAGAAAGTTTGTATTTATATTATGAATATGTATGTTATATATATTATATTTATATGCTTTTCTGCAACTTCAACACATTGCCCCTATTTCTGCTCTCTGGAGAAAAGTGAAATAAGCCCCTAAACCCTCATCACATGTGACTGCCTTTCAAATACTTGAAGACAACTGTAATACATCCTTCTTCAATTTTTCTCTTCCCCAAGCTAAACGCTCCTAGATCTTTCCACCAATCCTTTTATGGCATGGTCTAGGAGCTTCTCCTAGAATAAGTCTTTTCAAAAAGTAGGTATTCACTCAATCCTTGTTAAATGATAAATTGATTTATTATATCCTCTTCCAAAGAGACTGTGTGGCAAGCCTATCCTGGATCATCAACCCTTCAGGCATCTGTACTTGTGTTGCAATCGCTCCTTGACCATTGCATGTTCTGCTCCTATTTCCTGAGCCAAGGTCAGAGCTATTTGGAAAGGCACACCGGCATTCCATTCAGGGGATCGAAAGTGGTGGACCCCATACTCGCCCTGCTATGGCATTGGCTCTGGTGTGGAAGTCAAAGGTAAGTATGCTACCATGGCATCCATTCAAAAGAACAGAGGGAGTGAAAGCAGAGAAGGAAGGGAGGCGCCAGAGAGCACAGGCTATAAAAATACTCCATCCCTGCCCAGATGATTAAATGGGCCTTTGGGGATGGGAAGTGTCCCACAAGTAAATAAATACCAGGTCTCCTGCCCATGTAACAGGATAAGATGGAAAACACACTACATGATGAAACTGTATTTAAAAGATGCAAGTCAAAACAAATAAATTAACCTAGCATGTTATGAAACAATTAAAACAATAACCCCCCCCCACTTTTAATGAGGGGTTTCCTAATTGACTTAAATTATTGGCATTTGACCCAATTTAAAATGGCCTACAAGTTTCTTCAGGTCCACAGCACCAAAAGGTTAATGACATCTATGGTTCCCTTCCATACCAATCAGTCTACCAGGGAACTCCTCAGACAGTGTGGTGCTGTAAGGTCACCAGACTTGGATTTAGGAAATCGGAATTCAAATCTCAACTCAGACTTTTATTAACTATGCATCAAAGGACAAGTGACTTCAGGTCTCAGTTTCTTCATATGCAAAATGGAGATAATATTTGTACAATGTGATGCTGTGGGGAGGAACCAGAGGACCTGGCTTTTCTATTCCAGCACTTCTATCTGTTAGTTGTGCTGCTTTGGACAAATCTCTTCAATTCTCTATGCCTCAGTTTCTCCATCTGTAAGGTGAAGGGGTTAGACTACTAGGTGACTTAAAAGTCCCTTTCAGCTCTGTTGATTATCTCCTATTTACATGTAGCTGTTTATATGCAGTCTCCCCTTATTAGACTGTGAACTCCTTGAATGCAGGGACCATTTTTTGTCTTTTAAATGCTTGTTGAATGTTGACTGACAATTCACATTTTTCTTGTGAGGGAATTACTTGGTCAACCTCAAAGTTCTACAGACATATGAGTTATTGTTCCTATTTTCCTTATATAAATCAAACAGGAACTCTTGCTTACAGCCTTCGAATTCATGTGCTTAAGGGACTTTATTGTCCTTCCCATCAGAGAAAGAACATTTTTTTTGGTGATGAAGAGGAATTATTCTGTTCTCCATTCAATGTGAACACCAGTGTCTTTTAGGTTATCAAATATTAAATCACATATATAAGTATCATCTACTGCATTAAGCCTTTCCAATTTCCCCGTTACTAGTGGTACCTCCCCTTCCCCTTGTATCTGTTTGTATATACCTATAAACACGTATTGTTTCCCTGTTATGATATAAGCAGTGATTGATTGGCTGGTTCCAAAGGAAAATGACCAACTAAACCAAATCCAAAAAGGGGGAGAATGAGAATGGTGGGGGGACTCATAATAATGTTTTACGAAGGCTTGGATGAAGCACCTAGAGGGAGTAATGGAGACTGAAGAAAGTGGTGATGTCTGGAGAGACAAACAAATATAATAGAAAGAGTATTAAATTTGAGCCTGAAGACCTTGTTTTAGGTCTCAGATCCCACATTTACGAGCTTTGTAACCATGAACATGCCGGTTCATTTCTCTGAGCCTTGATTCCCTATTTCTGTAAAATAATGGTAATTATACTTAATACTACCTACCTGACAAGGTTGTTTTGAGATCCCCAGGACTGAAGGTGTTGGAGCAATCAGAGATACTATACTAAGGCATCCCCACCATAGGAGGGAGGTTGGACTAGGACACTAGATGACCTCTTCAATCCCTTCCAACTCTAAAAAGCTAAGTTTCTGTTTCCCAGTCTCTGTTGGCAAGTTTTAAAGTCCAGGATCTGTTTACAAATAGAGTAACATCTCACTTATCTGGACGTTCACTTATCGGAACATAGCCAAGGGCCAGGAAGGAAGTTTGAAAAAAAGAGAGAGAGAAGGCACTGAGCAGCCATACCAGATGTCACAAGTTCCCTGCACTGAAGATTATTTACTTTATTCCCAGAAGAGGCAGGTGGGCTTTAACTCAGCTGGTTTGTCAGGCCACATCTCATGGAACCAGTGAGTTCCTGGTGGAAGAAAGGGAGGTTTGCTGCTCCAGTGAGAGCCACAAGTGTAACATACACTGAAGGAAGCAAACATCAGAATTCACAGCATACTTCCGGTTAATTCCTGGAGACTGGAGTGATTTTGCTTAGACACCTCATTAGGTACCAAGAATGTTAACGTTAATCAAACATAAACATGGAAAACCATCCCAATGAGATGGAAAGGACATGACATAAAAGTTAGGGGTCTTGCATTTTGGTTCCATTTACTGTGTGACTAAGTGAGTTATTTTACTACTCGGAGGTTATTCCCTCATTTGTAAACTGACTTCAAGCCAGCCCAGAATCCCCCTTCTTCAGGAAATTTTTCGAGGTCCTCCCTCCCCATACTGGTATCTTCCTTTGGAAAGTATCTCCTATACATGCATTGCATGTACCTAATGATTTGCATGGTGTTTCTTTCACTAGAATGTATTCTTCTCAAGGACAGGGACCTCATTTTTGCCCTTGTATCCTTAGTGTTTAGAACAGTACCTGGAGCGTGGGAAGTACTTAATAAATGTTTGTTCACTGATTGAGTGAATGAGGGTAACAACAGTGCCCGTGTAATAACACAGACACTGTTATTACTTTCACTAGGACATTTTGAAAAAAGTATCCTGTGGAACTGGCCCCCTTTGATCTGCTTTTCTGTAGCAATATCAGATTCACCTCACTAAAAACTGTGGTGGCATAGAAATGTGAGCTGTCATTATTGCTGCTCATAAGCATAAATTCCAGAGGTTATGGGGAGGGGGGGTGGATAGAGAATGCTGAGGTGGACATCAGTTTGACCTGGATTCCAATCCTGCCTCAGGAATTCACCAGCTGTGTGCCCCCCAGGGAATTCCTTTAAAGTGACTTCTATGTGTATCATGCAACCTCCAAGGACTTCAGCACTAAGGCAAACCAAAGTTATGTTGCCCAAGAAAAGGTAGATTATGCTTTGGAGTCTCCTGTTCACCAAGACAGAGATGTGAACAATCAGCTTTAGAAAGATTTCCATCCCAAAGGGTGAATATGTGAAATGTGAAAATGTGTGAAATTGTGATGCTCACCTGAGTAAGCAGAGGTCATTTTAAAGGGCACTCAATAGACTGGAGCAGACTTGCTGAAAAGACCAAACAATAATAACAGCTTGCAGGGACAATTGGGTGGTGCAGTGAGTGGAGCACCAGCTCTGGAGTCAGGAGGACCTGAGTTCAAAACTGACCTCGGACACTTGACATACTTACTAGCTGTGTGACCTTGGGCAAGTCACTTAACCCCAACCACCTTGCCTTCCCCCCTCCAAAAATAACAATAATAATAATAGCATACAATAGAGCATTTTTCTAATAGCAGTTCAATGAAGTAGGTAGAAAAAGTTATGTTATTCCCAGTTAAGTGGTCAGGAAACTGAGACTCAGAAAAGTTAAAGGATGACACTGTAAGGGAAAGAGTAGCAGATTTTACCAAAAGACTTCATTCTAGTTCCTGCTGTGTCACTTCAACACTACATGGATTTGCTTCAGTTTCCCCATGTGAAAAAAAATGAAGGTGTTAGGCTAGATGGTCTATAAAGTTCCTTCTAGCACACCTAGCACTGTGCCATGCACATAGCAGGCATTTAACAAGTACTTTTTGATTGATAAATTGGTTGATTATGGTTCTTGCATTCTAAGGTGCTTTGACTTGTCCATGGTCATATAACCAGTTAGGCCAGAATAGAGATTCACATTCCAGTACCCTGACATTAATTTCGGTCCCTTCTCCAGGACACCACCTTATATCTAACAAAGAGGCATCAGTACAATGGCCCAGTGTGATGCCTAGCACATATTTCACTTTGGAGAGTTGCCTGAGGCTCAGGAAGAGGTCAAGTGATCCACCAGAGTCACAAAACTAGTAACTGTCAGATGTGGGATCTGAATCCAAGTCTTCCTGATTTTAAGCCCAGTCTTCTTTCCGTTGCAGTACATTGCTTCTCTGCCTCACTAATAGTATTTATTTCAAAAATATTTGTTCAATTGTTTGTCCTTTCCACCTACATCATGAGCACCATCACTGTGTTTTACCAGTAAAAACAGGTTGAGCAATGTCAGTGATGACCCAAGCCTTCCCCTCAAGGTCAGCTACATATTCATTTCTTATGGGAAAGTATCTGAACTCTCTGTCTTCTTTGCATTTACTGGCCAAGGTCAGAGTGTTTCTTCTATACTTCCAGACATAGTCAGTATAAGGAAAACTAGAACATTTGTGGGAACCTCTGTTCTGCTCCTGGTTCAAGTTACCACTCCTGCTCCTTCCACTTTGTCTGTTGAAAGTCTGAATGGATTTACAGGGAGGTAAGGTTGACAAACTGAGTTATAGGGCTCCTCTATCACTTCAACTAAATGAAACAAGTATTTATTCATCATCTATGTGAAAGGAATGGTGCTTGGTATTGAGTACAAGACTTTCTCCTACAAAACTGTAATCTAGTAGGGAGAAGGACTGAGGTGGGGGATGTAGATTGTGGGAAAGAGTCCTCTGATTTCACTGGTATGCAAAATTCCTGATAAAGAAACTCTCCACCAATGCAACCAAGATTAGGAGAGAAGCAGAAAACTGGGAGAGAATTTTTACAATCCAGGTCGCCAATAAAGTTCTCATTTCTAAACTATATAGAGAATCAAGTCAAATTTACAAGAATACAAGTCATTTCCCAATTGATAAATGGTCAAAGGATATGAACAGGCAATTTTCAGGGGAAGAAATTAAAGTTTTCTATAGTCACCAGAAAATGCTCTAAATCTATTGATTAGAGAGGTGCGAAGCAAAACATCTCTGAGGTACCTCATCATACCTATCAGATTGAATAACATGGCAAAACAGAAAATTGATAAATGTTGGAAAGGATGTGGGAATGTTGAAGCACTAATTCATTGCTTTTGGACTTGTGAGCTGATCCAACCATTCTGGAGAGCAATTTGGAAGTATGCCCAAAGGGCTATAAAAAATGTGCTTACGCTTTGGCCCAGCCACACCACTTCTAGGGCTGTATCCCACAAAGATCATAAAAATGAGAAAAGGACCTACATATACAAAAATATTTATAGCAGCTCTTTTTGTGCTGGCCAAGAACTGGAAGTCAAGGTGATGATTCGGAAATGGCTAAACAAGTTGTGGTATATGAATGTAATGGAATACTATTGTGCTATAAGAAATGATGAGCAGGCAGACATAAGAAAAACCTGGAAAGACTTATATGAACTAATGCTGAGTGAGAGGAGCAGAACCTGTAGAACATTGTACACAGTAACAACCACAGTGTGCGAGGACTGATTTTGATAAACTTAGCCCTTCTCAGCAATGCAAGGACCTAAAACAATTCTAAAGGACACATGTTGGAAATGCCAGTCACATGCAGAGAAAGAACTATGGAGCCAGAATACAGAATGAAGCAGAGTATTTTCTTTCTAGTTTTGTTTAATTTTTTTTTCTTTCTCATGTTTTTTTTTCCATTTATTATAATTCTTCTATGCAACATGACTAATGTGAAAATGTGTTTAATAGAAATGTAAGTGTAGAGCCCATATCATATTACAAGCCATCTTAGTAAGGGAAGGGAGAGGGAGGGGGAGAAAATTTAAAACTTATGGAAGTGAACGTTGAAAACTAAAAATTAATAAACTGGGGGAATTTTTTTAATCTCACCAAGATTATAGATTGGAACTCACTCAGCTGCAGACATTCTTAGAGTATTGTCCAGGAACACTGAGAGGTTCAGTGATTGGCCAAGGATCACACAGCCAGTTGAAGGTATGTCAAAATTTATCTTGAGGGGCGGCTAGGTGGTGCAGTGAGTAGAGCGTCGGCCCTGGAGTCAGAAGGACCTGAGTTCGGATCCGACATCAGACACTTAATGCACACACAAACAAAAACCTAGCTGTGTGACCTTGGGCAAGTTATTTAACCCCAATTGCCCTCCAAAAACAAAAAAAAAATTTGATCTTGAATATCTTCCTGCTTCTTTCCAAGTCTTCCTGATTAGGAGGCTGACTTTTCCATCTATTGTATCACATTGACTCTTTAGAGGGAAGTATTTGAACAAAAAACAACTAGTATGATGAAATAAGGGCAAAAGAAGAGGGATCTGGACTGGACCTGTGATTTCATAGGCCTAGAGAGCTCCCCAATAAGGATGCACTTTCCATACCAATGCAGATCTCTATACCTCATAGCCTTATAGAAACACCTAGGGAGCTGAAAAATGAATTCTCCAGGGTCACACAGACACTCTGACACAGGTCAGAGACAGGCCTTGAATCTAGGTATTTCTGGCTTTACTGACAGCTCTCTAAAGCTTAAGCAGAAACAAAAGCAGTTAGAAGGAAATAGTTCAGCAAAAATCTTTGCAGCAAAATTCTCTGATAAATAATTTCTTATGGGGAATTAATAGAAGTATATAAGAACAAGAATCATCAAAAAAGTAGGGGTAGCAATAGTGATCCCAAACAAAGTAAAATCAATAATAGATCTAATTAAAAGAGATAAGCAGGAAAACTGTACTTTACTAAAATGTACCATAGAACAAGAAATAATGTCAATATTAAATATAGATGTACCAAATGGTATAGCATCCAAATTCTTCAAGGAAAAGTTGAATGAGTTATACGAGGAAAGACAATAAAACTGTACTAGTGGGGCACCTCAACTTTCCCCTTTCAGAACTAGATAAGTCTAAAAGTAGGAAATCTGAGGCCTCAAGGCCTTGTAGGGCCTTCTAGGTCCTTGGGAACAGTCTTCTGAGGGAGTTCAAATTTTACAGAATAAATCATTTTATTAAGGGGATCTTTTCTATGAAGTTTGAATTCAATCAGAGAACAGCACCTGAAAACCTAAAGGACATGTATCCTCAAGGCTGCAGATTCCCCACCCATGGTCTAACCAAATAACAAACAAAAAAGAAGATGAGTAAAATTCTAGAAAAGTTAAATATGATAGACTTCTGAAGAAAATTGAATAGAAATAGAAAGAAATATCCATTTTCTTCATCAGTGTATGACACCTACACAAAAATTGACCATGAATTAGGACATAAAAACCTCACAACCAAATGCAGAAAAACAGAAACATTAGATGCATCCTTTTCAGATCATAATGCAATAAAAAAAATTGCATTCAATAAAGAACTTTGGAAATACAAATTCAAAATTAATTGGAAAGTAAATAATATAATCTTAAAGAATGAGTAGGTAAAAGAACAAATCATAGAAACAATGAATAATTTCATTAAAGAGAATACAACAAAGAGACAACACACAAAAATTTATGGTATGCAACCAAACCAGGACTTAGAGGAAACTTTATATCTCTAAATGCTTACATCAATAAAATAAATAAAGAGCATATCAAAGAATTGGGCATACCACTATAAAAAAAGAAGAAAAAGAACAAATTAAAAATCCTCAATTAAACACCAAATTGGAAATCCTGAAAATCAAGTGACAGATTAATAAAATTGAAAGTAAGAAAACCATTGAACTAATAAGTAAAACTAGGATCTGGTTTTATGAAAATGTCAATAAAATATGTAAACCACTGGTTAATTTAATTAAAAAAAAGAAAGAAGAAAAACCAAATTACTAGTATCAAAAAATGAAAAGGGCAAATTCATAACCAATGAAGAGGAAATTAAAGCAATTATTAGGAGCCATTTTGCCCAATTATATACCAATAAATATGAAAATCTAAGTGAAATGAATGGATATTTACAAAAATATAAGTTGCCTGGTTTAACAGAGGAGAAAATAGAATACTCAAAAACTCCATGGGCTACTAGATGATAATACCAGGGTTGCAAGCCTGAGATCCTGAGAGTTTGGTGTAGTCCTCTACAGGAATAGGAAAATTAGGCAGTGGGAGAGGGTTTGGGATTAAAACAGTGAGTACAGTTTTGGACATGTTGAGTTTAAGATGTCACCTGGACGTATATTTGGAGATGTCTGAAAGGTAGTTGGAAATGTGAGTTTGGAGGTTAGCAAAGATGTTAGGACAGGATAACCAGACTTGAGAATCATCATAGAGATAGAAATTAAATCCATGAAAACTGGTGAAATTAACAAGTGAACTAGTATATAGAGAGACAAGATAAGAATTCATTTCAAGTACATCTAATCTTCTATTTGATTTCTAAGGCAATTCATAAGATAGCCACCACCTACCTTTCTAGTCTTTCAGCACAGAGGAAATCTTACTCTTCAGTCCAGTGACACTGGCCTCTGTGCTGTTTCATGAGCAAGACACCCAATATCTGAGCTCTGAGCACTTTTTTCTGACTATTCCACATTCTTGGAATGTTCTTTCTCTTCATTTCTACCTCCTGACTTCCTTTAAGTCCCAACTAAAATCCTATCTTTTACAGGAAGCCTTTCCCAACCCCTCTTTATTCTGTCTTCCCTCTTTTAACTACCTATGGAGTGTCAGTGTGTTCAGAAAAGAATAGTGCCTCTGGTGTGAAAGCTGTTCAGCCCATTTCAGGTCTGCTTGTCCACCTTTGGTGTCCACCTGACTCACCCAACTCTCCCCTGTGGCTCCAAGAAGCTGTAGTATGTGCAATGGTCACACCCCAATAAACCATTTTGGTAGATGGGATAAACCAGCTTGAAGGTAACCAAGGATTCTCAAACCCTTTGGTGAGCAAGGGGGTGGCTACCCCAAACATGTGAAGACATTCCCTGTCAGAATAGGAAAATGAGAACAATTTGTTCCAATGGCCATGAAGGTGACTGAAGGAGGTGCTGTGTTACACTTAAAACTTGGTTAGATATCAAAGATATCAAGGTCATCCACTGCATCCCAAGTCACCAGCAGTCATCTTGATTTTTGTCCTGTTATTGCAGTCTGATAATTCTGGAAAAGTGAGTGAGGGAAGTGATTTTGTGCAACTCCGTCTCACTTAAATCCAATTTATGCACAAATCAAGACATCACCTATGCCTTTTTATCAAGATCAGCTTCTAGACTGATGATAAATTATTTAACTTGAAAAGAAAGAGTTAGTGCATGATTTTTTTGCTCACAGAGGATTGTGCACTCAACGCACTCTCTGAGATTAAATGCAACAAAATATGGATCTATTCGCCACTGCTTGTGTGAATTTGAGCCTAATAATTAACACCAAGAAAACACAAGTTCTCCACCAGCCAGCACATTATCTATACATGGAACCATTGGTTACAGCAAATGAAGAAATATTAAATGCTGTGGATAAGTTCACTTACCTTGGCGGTACACTTTCTAGAGATATACATGTAGATGATGAAATTGATGCACATATTGCCAAAGCTAGCTCAGTGTTTGGGACTCTCCAAAGGAAAGTGGGGAGAGAAGAGTTATTAGACTGACGATAAAACTGAATGTCCATAGAGTTGTTATGCTGACTTTATTGTTGTGTGCCTGTGAAACCTGGACAGTATACTAGCACCATGCTAGGAAGTGGAATCACTTACGTTTCAATTGTCTTAGGAAGATGCTAAAGATCACCTGGAGAGATAAGGTACTGGACACCAAGGTCCTTTCTCAAGTTAAACTGCCAGGCTTTCAAACTCTACTGCAGAAAGCACAACTGCTATGGACTGGCCATGTCCAAATGCCAAACATACATCTACCTAAAAGACCATTTTACAGAGAGCTCATGCAAGGAAAGCACCCACATGGAGGTCAGAAGAAGCAATACAACGACACTCTCAAAGTCTCTGAAGAACATTTATAATGATGATATGGGAGATATTGGTGAAGAACTGCCCAGCATAGCATGCCCACCTCACAGAAGGCTCTGTGCTCTATGAGTGAAGAACTGCAGTAGTTCAAAAGCAACATGAGACATGTGCATTTAGAGACATGTCCACTCCAAATGTTCATGTGGAGTATTTGTGCCCAAGCTGTAGTTGAGTCTTCTGAGCTCCAATTACTCTGATCGGCCACAGTTAGATACACCATACCTTCATTCCAACATAGAGATGTCATTTTGGTCCTCTTTGAGAATGAAAGAAAACAACCTACTCACCAAGCATTTATCCTATACATAGCTTATTAGTACATATTTGTTTGCTTATTTTCTCTGCATTCAATTGTGAGCTCCTTGAGTGTAGGGGCTGTCTTTTGCTTCTTTTTGTTTCCTCCATGCTTAAAACAGTGCCTAGAACATAGTAAGTAATTAATAAACGTTTATTGCCTGGCCAATTTGTACACTGTTCAGATGGACAAAGAGGTCAAATTAGGAAAATTACAATTGTTGAAGTGACTGGATAAAAAGCACACTAATGCACTGTTGATAGAGCTATGAATTGGTCAAACCATTCTGAAAAGCCATGTGGAATGATACCTCAAAAGTCACTAAAATATGTATACCTCTTGACCCTGAAATGACAGTACTAGGCATGTATGTCAAAAAAAAAACTGGGAAAAGACATGTGTATATAAAAATATGCATAGAAGCTCTTTTTGTTGTCAGAAAGAACTGGAAACAAAGTAGATGGCCACTGTTGAAGAATCTTATAAAATCAAAGTTGGTCAGTGAGATCCCTGTGCATCCATATGGGTCTCCTTAAATGACTTCTACATTTCCTTCTCACTGAAATTATTCCAGCTGGCTATCTTGTCTAACCCCTACCTTCAAGAAGGTTAATATGGCCAGCCCAAAGGGTAAATGGAGGGGAGTTATGTGTAAGAAGACTGGAAAGATAGGACGGGGACAGGTTGTAAAGACAGAGGGATTTATACTTGATCCTGGAAATGAGAGTCACTGGAGTTTTTTGGCATGTGTGTGATTGAGGGGAGGGGGTGGGGTAGAGTGAGGGAATGACATGGTTAGACTTAGAGCTGTGTGGATGATGGATTGGAGTGGGGAGAGATTGGAGAACAATTAGGAGGCTATTACAATAGACCAGGTGAGAGTTAATAAGGGTTTGAATTAAGTAGGTGTGACTGGAAAGGAGAGGACATAAGTAGAAGATGTTGAAGAGAGAGAACTGGTCAGCTTTGACAACCAATTAAATATGTGAAGTGAGTGAGACTGGTGAATTGGGGTGACACCCAGACTAAGTGACTGAAAGGATGGTAGTGACCTCAACAGTAATAGGGAAGTTTGAAAGATGGGTGGCTGTGGAGGGGAAATATAATGAGTTCTGTTGTAGGGTATGTTTAGTTTGAGATGCCTATGGGACAACTAGTCCAAAATGTTCAAAATGTTCAATAGTCAGTTTGTGACATGACAATGGAGCTCAGGACAGAGTAGGATGTGTGTGTGTATGTACACACACACACACACACACACACATATATGTATGCATATATATATACATACATATGTTTGGAGAGAATATGTGCTCTATATATAGATATATTTGATACAGAAATAGATAAATATAGGTATAGATAGGAGAGAGAGAGAGAGAGAGAGAGAGAGAGAGAGAGAACGAGAGAGAGAGAGAGAGAGAGAGAGAGAGATATGAACATTATCTAGATAGAGATGGTACTTGATCCCCCAGAACTGAAGAGATCACTGAGAGAAAAAAAGATAGAAAGAAAAGAGAAGAGGACTCAGAAAACCCATTTGGGAGATATCTATACTCTATTTCTGCTTCTAGTCTGGTCCCGCAGCATACTCAGGCAAGCCAGTCCAGCTGGTGCAACAAAGCACCCTAAAGGAAAGACAGGAGGCAGAATGTGCCAGGTAGGTCAAATCACCATCACTATCTCAACAACTACCTCCTTTCAGATTCTGTTAGAGACAGCCCAGAAACCTATACCCAAAAGCATAGGAACACCAATGCTCCTAGCCAAGCTATCATCTAGAAAAGCACACTATGTGGAGATGTGGCCTGGCAACTTCTTCCATGGGATCTGTAGCCATAGAGAGTTATGGAAGACCTAGAAAAGAAAGTTCTCCCACCAAAGTTCTTAGCATTTTCAAATGGTTCAGTAACCAAAACTGGTAGGATTTTATTAGTGTAAATAACATTAAAGAAAAAACAGTACCATCTCTTTTTTTGCATCTGTACCCTCAGAATCATAGAAGCTTTTCATCTGACTTGTAGAAGAAAACATCTATATATGCTGTCTCACCCTTTTGAATTTGAATTCTCACTCCTTGAGAACAAATACTATCTTAATGTGATAATTGTGATTGCTAAAATATATTGTTTAATGTATTGAAAGTGATAGGATTCCAATTTGGAGTCACTTAGGCTAAGTGGTTCTAATGACCATAAACATGCAAGCAATGATAGCTAACCCATACATTTCCATTCTCCTCACTTACTCTAGATCTATGCCTATTGTGTAAAAATTATAATTCCTGATTGAATGAGACTCAATTGATGCAGAGGCTGTGTGGTATTCATTTCTGGATTCCTTGATTGAGGATTTGGACACATCCATTTTCTGATCCTAATGAAGAAACTCCTCCACCCAAGTCTGATATCAATAAGTGACCTGGGGAATTTCTCTACCACATCTGGGTCTAATTCTGAATACACCATCCCATATCTGGTATTGATTACCTGTTCTCAATCATGCCCATCTTGAAGTTATAACACCCCTTTTCAGACTGTACTCTGAGTGTGTACTCCCAGACATTTTGCCATCGTACATATCCCCTTCACTTGAGTAACCCTGATCCTGGTGATATAGAAGCTTGTGCTGCCATACGTGTGTGTGTGTGTGTGTGTGTGTGTGTGTGTGTGTTTGATTTTATTTTTGCCTGGTTGCTATATTCCATAGAAATAAAGTCAATGCTTGTATTAGCTTCCTGAGTACGATTTTTTTCTATAAATCCTCAAATCCTGATCTTTGCTCTAACCTGAGCCATGGGGTCAATTAGAGCACTTAATGTTTTGTGTATCCCTAGCACTTGGCATGGTGCTTTGCACATAATAAACACTTAATAATACTTTTTTTATTCATTCATTCATTTCATGATGTGGATTAAGATTCAGAAAGGATCCTGGGAGTGATCAGACAAACTGAGAGAACTGAATGAGAGCAAAGCCACAAAAATCTGGAGAGAAGGGAGTATTCTGGAGGAGAATAGTCAACAGTGTAAAATGCTACAGAGGGGTCAAAAACAAAGTGGTTTGAGATCTGGATATTAAGAGATTATTGGCAATGTTAGAGAAAGCAGTTGCAATTGAATGAAAAGGTCCAGTTTGAATGCAAAGATGTTAGAAGGTATTGAAAGGAGAGGAATTGGGGTCATCAGTTTTATATGACTTTTTCAAGAAAAACAAGGAAAGGAGATAGAGGGGACAATGATTAGGAGGAATGGGAGATCTAATGAAGAGTTTTTAAGGATACTTAACTGAAATTTGACAAACTATGTCATTCTTTTGATATGATCAAGATTGAGAAATGTAGACTACACAACAGTATAGCTTGATGGATTTACGACTAGTTGGGTGGCTAGAATCACTCAACAGATTTTAACAAATGGTTTAATGTCAGCTTAGATGGGAATTGCCAATGAAAAGCTCCAGATATTTACATCTGACCCTGTGCTCTTTAAAAATTTTGTCAATGATAAGAATAAATGTGTAGATGATATGCTTATCACATTCATTGGAAGACAGCAACAAAGTTAGGAGGAATAGTCAATATATTTGATGCCAGAGTTAGGATCCCAAGAGATCTTTTAATACAAGAAGTTTGGGCTGAAACTTATAAGAGGAAATCTAAAGTGGATAAATATGAATGCTTCTACCAGGATTCTAAAAATCAATTTGCATTAATATGATGGTGTATAAATGATTTGACAGTAGTTTGAAAAGGATCTGGGGCACTTGTTGAATTGTATCCTCAATACAACTTAATGTATGTCATTTGGTTCAACAAACTAATGTCACCTTAGCCTCCATTAAGAGAGATTAATATCCAAAAGTAGGAAAGTTTCAATCCTGATATACTTCTCACTGCTAAAGAACTCATCAAGTTCATGGACCACATTTTGGGAATATTTGTTGCCTAGAAAGCAGTCAGAGGAAGGGATTCAATATGTTGGAGGGCCTCTGCATAATTTTGTATGAGAATCAGTTTAGAAGGAGGATGTTTATCCTTAAAAAGAGAAGATTGGGGGGAGGGGTGGAGAATGATAGCTATCTTCAAGTAGTTAAAGGGCTGTTACATGAAAGAAGAATTACATTTCCCCTTGGCAGTTCATGGAGGTTCAAAAGAGGCAAATTTCAGCTAGGTATAAAGAAAAAGATTTCTAAAATTGGAGCTATCCAAAGTAGAACAGGCCACCATTACAAATCTGCCTTGTCTACTCACTACACGTCTTTAAGCAACGGTTGCCTGCCATGCCCATTTTCAGGAATGGTGTAGAGAGGATTCTTGGTGTAGAATGCTCTGGATTAGATGGCCTCTGACTGCATTCCAATCTCCCCACTAACTCTGTAATGCTAAGTTTTTGCTTTTGTTTTTTGAATCTGCAGCTAAGATTTCATCAGTATGAAAAAATTCGTAATGTATAATTTTACAGAGGTCCTTAGGACACTAGAGAGTTAAGTGATTTGTCTAAGGCCCCAGGGTCAATATGTGGTAGTGGTGCCAAAGGCAAGACTTGAATCTAGGTCTTTCTGCCTTTGAGATCAATACACTGGACAACTACACTATTCTGCCTTTAAATGTTATTCTGTTAAAATAAATTTTTTCTAGTCTAGTTCTTACTTTCCACACAATTCTGAAATTTTCTCTGCATAACAAACCTCTACAAGAATAAGAGACTCTGGTTCTTGCTGTCAGTATGACTTTGAACAAGCCATTTAAGCTCTCTGGGCCTTAGTGTGCTCACTTGTAAAATGAGGGGGCTTACCTAGATGATCTTTCAAGTCCTTCCAGATCCGATTCTTATGACATATGATCCTATGTTTGCCCAGAGTAGTAGAAATTGAAGTTGGGGAATATAACTACAACCTACATGGGTAAAACAAATTTTAAAACCCCACACCTGAATCTGTGTTTCCTCTCTTTTGAGCCCCAGGCTGGCAACATTAATCCACAAAATTCCATTGATATATAGTGAAACGTGAATTATCAGACAGAAATATTGGTTGTAAACATGCTTGTACTTTGCTCTCCAATTACCTTAGTTCATCTGTTGTGGTAGTGAGAAAAGATAACCTTGACCACAGCAGTTAATTTTTACCCAACATTGCTTCTGGTAAACAAGGAATTTAGCATTTTTTTTACTAATCACTATAGCCATATTCGTTTATAAAGCACCAAATTATTTAAGGACAATAGTGTTTTCTTGGAATCCCCCAGGAAATGGCTTGTCCTCATTGACAGAATGATCCTGAGGAAACTAAACCATGCCTCTGAGATTAGAGAAAATCTGCAACATCTTGGGTAAAATAGAAATTTGAAATGGGGAAAGGTAGGAGAAAGGAAACCAAAACTGATAACACCAGTTAATAGAAGTCTTTTGGCAAGACAGGATTTCATTCTTTTCTACAAAGATTATTCCTGAATACCACAAAATAGAAAGTGATAGTATCAGTTTTGCGCCATCCAGTTTGGTAGCCTTCTCTGTGTTACTCTATGGGAAATGAAATTGGGCCAAAGTACAGATAGGGGTTGTGCATACCCAAAGAGGGAGCATTAAATTTGACTAGCATTCACATGTATCTCTAATTATTTCTATTATAAGAACCACAGAATCTTACAATTTAGCATCATAGAATATCAGAGATAGAAAGGTCTTTAGAACATAAGAATTTAAAAGAAAATTAGAATTATCTCAACCAGCTCTGACATCCTGGGAGAGGAATTTTTCAGCTAAAAAAACCCACAAGGACCATTTACTAATGTATGGAAGCATTTGGACCTGTGCTAGTGGAAGGAATAAAATTCAGGGATGACATTACAGTATTTGAAGTATTGAAAAAAGTCTTCTGAATATTTTTTTCATTAAGAAATGGAAAGACAATATTGGATATTTTAAAATGTACAGACGTTGAACAGTCCTGTACAGAATGCCATTTCCCTCCCAATGGAGTAGCTCCCTACCTTGGGAAATGGTGATTTCCCTGTCACTGGAGATCTTAATGAGCAACAGCAGAACCCCTGAGACCCGTACTCCAGGAAGGTGTACTGTGCTAATAGCACCTGGGTCTACCTGTTTTCCTGAATCTGGTAGAACTGTCCTGATAGGCTTCATTCTCCTTATGCTCCTGATATATACAAATTCTTCAAAACCAAGTTTTCACTTTACTTTATAACCACCTCTGTTTACAAAACCCTGTATTTTAAATTCCCTTGGAATCTGGCCCCGTCCTCTACTTCCAGACTCAGTGGACATTAATCTTCTTCCAACACTCTATGATATGGCCAAATTGGTCTTTTGTTCTCTTCCACAGAGGTTACTCCATTTGCTGTCTCCTGTCTCTGTGACCTTGTATGAACTTTAAACCATATCTGGAATACACCCACTCCTTACCTCTCCTTCGCAGAGTCCTTCTCTTCTTGAATACCCAACTCAAGCAGCACCTTCTAGATAGACCCTTTCTGAATCTCTTCAACTGCTAATACCCTCCCTCTCAAAATACTTATTTAAATATTTCATATTTATTCAGGTTCAAGAAACTCATTTACCATATGACTATTCCCTTTTCAGGATTATCCTACCTTTTCATTATTATCCTACCTCTTAACCTCTTTCTCCCTATCCTTAAGTCTTTCCCTATTTAGTTGTTGTATTCTACACCTAACTCTTGTGTATATGTACATGTGTGGGTATCTAAGTGTATATGTGTGCTCAAGCCTCCATTGTCTATATCCAATAAGAGTGAAATTCATCTAATGTTCATTCCCCCTACTCCATTCTCCATGTTTGTATACTTTTATTCTTACAATTATGAAAATTAGTAAAATTCCCTCTTCATACAAGTGTATTATTTTTGCCCTACCTTTTATTTCCCCTCCAAAACTCTCAGAAGTGAATTGACATTAAGTTTTAAAAGGACACTTATCTCTTCCCCTACTCCTCATTAGGACATCAAATTTTCATCATCATATAGCCCCTTCCAATTTCTTAAATAGATTTACCTTTCTAGGTTTCTCTTGAGTTTCATGTTTGTATTTGTAAATTCATACTCATCTCTGACCTTTTCATCAGGAATGCTGAAAAAGAAAAACACCTTCTAATCCTTTAAAGATCCCACCCTATATAATTAGACATAGCTTTTCAGAGTAAGTTATTCTTGGTTGTAACTATATATCTTTCATAATGTGCAATAATGTCAACCAATTAGGCAAGAAGCATTTATTAAGGGTTTACCATGTATCTGACACTATGCTAAGTGATGGGGATATAAAAATGAAAGACAATCCCTATTTTCAAGTAGCTTACCAATCCAAAGAGGGAAGCAATATACTAATGGATGTGTACAAATATAAGATAGGAAAGAAAAATTGGGAGGTACTCACAGAAGGAAGATTTTAACTTTAAGGAAGAATGAGAATGACTTCTTACAGAAAGTGGGACCTTCCCTGAGACTTAAAGGAAACCAAAAAAAGCTAGGAAGTGTATATGAGGAGAAAGCAAATTCCAGGCTGGGAAACAACCAGTGAAAATATTCAGTTGGGAGATGAATTTGAAGAAAAACAAGGAGACCAGTGTTACTGGATTGTAGAGTATGTGGAGGAGAGTAAAAAGGCTAAAAATATGGGGTAGGTTTATGAAGGATTTCACAAGTCAAACCAAGTATTCTATATTTGACCCTGGAGGCAACAGACAGTAACTTGAAGTAATTAAATGGGAAGGGAGGGAATATGGTCAAACTTGCACTTTAAGAAAATCAGTTTTGCGGTGGAGCCAAGATGGCAGAGTAGAAGCACAAACTTGGCATGGACTCTGGCTCCCAACACTTCCAATACATGTAAAAAATGACTCTAAACAAACTTTAGAGCTACAGAACCCACAAAGTGACAGAGAAACAAATCTCCTGCTGAAGGAAACCCAGCAGGTGGACATGAAGGGTCTATCTCACTGAGCTGGGAGCCGGGCACAGCCCCCTGTGAAACCATCAGTTCTGGCCCCAGGGCTGCCTCAACCAGTGGTGGCCAGAACAGACTTCAGGAGAGTGAATCACCAGCAGCTGTGGCAATTTCCAGACTTCTTAATCCATAAATGCCAAAAGCAAAGTAAAAGGTCAGTGTGGAACTCTGTTGGTATGGGGGGAGGGGGAATGGAAGAGTGTTGTCCAGCCCCTAACCCCAGGGTGAGAAGCAACAGAGGCATGGTGGCTATGCAGCCCTGCCATGTGGCTGCCTCAGGAGCTCCTGGCCTGCAGATAAAAGGGGAGCAAGTGACCATTCAAAGGGTAATAGCTCTTGCTTTAACCTGCTTGGATCTGGATTGTGGTTTTGGGTAATGATCCTGGGGTGTGTGGCCAGTGAACCAGAGCTTCTGAGGGCTGTAGAGAGGGTGCCCTGCTAATAGCTCTGGAAGCTGTGAAAACCTGATCAATTTGGGACAAAGCTCTCTACATTCTGCAAGCAGAGTTCTATCATGGCAAAGAGCTCAAAAGTCAAGTAATTGGCTGGCACTATGAGCTAGCAGAGGAAGAAGAAACAGACCATAGAATCCATTTTGGGGGACAAAAAGCATCAAGGCATGGAGTTGGAGGAAGACAGCAAAGTCAGAACTCCTTCATCAAAAGCCTCCAACAAAAATTAGAATTGGTTACAGGCCATGGAGAAACTCAAGAAGGATTTTGAAAATCAAGAGGAAAAATTGGGAAGAAAAATGAGAATGACACAAGAAAATTATGAAAAGCACATCAACAGTCTGCTAAAGGAGAATCAAAAATACACTGAAGAAATGAACACCTTAAAAAATAGACTAACTCAAATGGCAAAAGAGGCCCAAAAAATAATGGGGAAAAGAATGCCTTAAAAAGCTACATTTGCAAGATGGAAAAGGAATTTCAAAAACTCACTGAAGTGAATAACTCCTTCAAAATTAGATTGGAGCAATTAGAAGCTAATGACTTTATGAGAAATCAAGATACTATTAGACAGATCCAAACAAATGAAAAAATAGAAGGCAATGTAGAAAGAATTTAAAAATTATTGGACTACCTGAAAGCCACAATCAAAAAAAAGGGTCTAGACACCATCTTTCTAGAAATTATCAAGTAAAATTGCCCAGATATTCTAGAACCAGAGGGCAAAACAGAATTTGAAAGAACTCACCAATTGCCTCTTTAAAAAAATCCCAAAAAGAAAATTAGAATACTATAGCCAAATTCCAGAGTTTCCAGGTCAAGGAGAAGATACTTCAAGCAGTCAGGAAGAAACAATTTGAGTATTGTGGGAACACAATCAAGATGACACAGGACCTAGCCGCTTCTACATTAAGGGATCAAAGGGCTTGGAATATGATATTCTGGAGGTCAAAGGAGTTAAGACTAAAACCAAGAATCACCTATGAAACAAAACTGAGTATAATGCTACAGGGGAAATTCAATGAAATTAGGTCATTCAATTAGGTCATCCAATGGAAAAGAGGATTTTCAAGCATTCTTGATGAAAAAAACCGGAGCTGAACAGAAAATTTTACTTTCAAATACAAGAAGCAAGAGAAGCATGAGAAGGTAAACAGGAAAAAGAAATCATAAGGAACTTATTAAAGTTGAACTATTTGCATTCCTACATGGAAAAATGATAATTGTAACTCATAAAACTTTTCTCAGTATGAGGATAGTTGAAGGGAATATATGTATGTATGTGTGTGTGTATACATACACATACATATGTATGTATGTATGTATGTATAGGGGGATGTATGTGTATAAAATATATATGTGGATGTGAGCATATGTATGTTTATGTATATGTAAACAGAAGGCAAGGATGAGTTGAATAGGAAGGGATGATGTCTAAAAAATATTAAGAGGTGAGAGAGGAACATAATGACAGGAGATAGGGAGAGACAGAATAGGGCAAATTATCTCATATAAAAGAGGCAAGAAAAAACTGTTACGATGGAGAGGAAGAACAGGAAGGCTAAAGGTAATGGGTCAACCTTACTCTCATTGAATTTAGCTTAAGGAGGGAATAACATATACGCTAATTTGGGCATCTTACTATATAGGAAAGTAGGGGGGAAGGGGATAAAAGGGGGGATGATAGAAGTGAGAGCAGATTGGGAGGTAGTTAGAAGCACACACTTAAAAAGAGACAGGGTCAAAGTAGAAAATAGAATAAGTGAGGGGTGGGATAGGATGGAGGGAAATATAGTCAGTCTTTCACAATATATCCACTATGAAAATGTTGTGTGTAACTATACATGCACAACCTATATTGCATTGTTTATCTTCCCAGTAAGGTTGGGTGATGAGGGAAGAAGGGAAAGAATCTGGAATTCAAAGTTTTAAAATCAAATGTTTAAAAAGATTATATATATATATATATATATATATATATATATATATATATATATATATATTTAACATGCACTGGGAAATAAAATATACTGGCCCTGGGATATGAAGATCCATCTTGCCCTACTGGAAAGTTAGAGGGGGCATGGGGGAGGATATAGGAGAGAGCAGATTGGGGGAAGAGGTATTCAGCGTATCGCTGTTCTGGGGCTGTGGGTAGGGGAAAGATGGGGAGAAAATTTGCAACTCAAAATCTTGTGGAAATGAATTTTGAAAACTAAAAAATAAATATAAAATTTTTAAAAATTAGAAAAAATATGAATAAATGGAGCTTTATGTAAAATAAAAATGAAAGAGATAGGGTCAAAGGAGAAAATAGAATAAGTGGGGGGAGGAATAGGATGGAGGGAAATATAGTTAGTCTTTCACAATATAACTACTATGAAAATGATTTAGGTAACTACATATGTACAACCTTTACTGAATTGCTTACTTTCCCAGTGGGGACAAGTGAGGAGGGAAAAAGGGAAAAAAATCTGGAAATCAAAGTTTTAAAAACAAATGTTTAAAAAAAAATTTTTTACATGCAACAGAGAAATAAGATAGATAATCCCTGGGGTATAGAAAGCCATTTTGCCCTACTAGAAAGTTAGTGGACTGGGGCGGCTAGGTGGCGCAGTGGCCCTGGAGTCAGAAGGACCTAAGTTCAGATCTGGCCTCAGACACTTAACACACACAAACAAAAACCTCACCGTGTGACGTTGGGCAAGTCACTTAACCCCAATTTCCCTCCAAAAAGCAAAAAAAAAGAAAAGTTAGTGGATTGATGGGGGAGGATATAAGAGGGAACAGATTGGGGAAATGAGTATTCAGTAGGCTTGCTATTTTGGGATGGGGGAGAGGAGAAATACAGGGAGAAATTGTAACTCAAAATTTTGTGGAAATGAATGTTGTAAACTAAAAATAAATAAATAATTTTTAAAAATCAGTTTGATGGCTAGATGGGGGCGAAAGAATGGGGAGAGATTTGAGTCAAGAAGACCAATGTACAGGCTATTGTAATAGCCCAGTTGTGTGGTGATGAGGGCCTGCCCTGGGTGATGCCTGTGTAACTGGAGAAAAGAAATGTATAAGAAAAATATAGCTATCAAGTCTGAACCTGACAAATGGTCATCTAGAGTTTTCTTGGATACTTCCAATGAAGAGAAGTTTACTATTTCAAGAATTGTCCTTATAAAATTTCTCTAGTCAAGATTTTCCTAACCTAAATTTGTCTCTTTTCAACTTCTGCCTATTGTTGCCTTGTTTTGTTTTGTTTTTGTCTTCTAGGAGCAACTACAACAAATCTTTCCTCATCCTTCTTTTCCTCCTCCTCTCCCTTCCTTTCTCCTCCCTTTAATATTTAATAACTTATCATGTCCTCCAAGGGCTTCCTTTCTTCATATTAAATATCTCAAATTCCTTTCAACAAATTTTCAAATGGCATTATAACTGAGGCTTTTTACGATACTGACCCCTTTCCTCTGGAGCAAGAAATTCTTAACTATTTTCATATCGTGAATACCTTTGACAGTCTAACAGAACCTATTGATTCCTTTTACTGAATGATGTTTTTAAATACAAAAATAAAATAAAATATATATGATATCAAAAGAAACTAATTGTATTTAAATACAGTTATTAAAATTTTCACAAATCTCAGGTTGAGGACCCCTGCTTTGGAATCTCTATAGTTTATCAATACTTTTTCTAAAATGTGATGCTCAGAACTAAATATAATACTCCAGATATATACAGCACGATAAAGGCAGAGAAGAGAAAGACCATATACTTCCTAGCTCTGGACACTAGAAACCTTTTTGGGGATAGCTCAGTGGAGAGAACAGAAAGCCAGACTTTGAGTCAGGAAGACCACAGCTCAAATATTGTGTAAGCTATATAGGTTGCTATAGGAGACTTTAGTAAAGTACTCTAGGAGAGATCAGTTCTTGTTTAGACAGTAGTAAGGGAGGGATTCCTGAAGGATGTGAAATTTGAGCTGGATCATAAAGGAGGGAGAGGAGGCTGAGAGGAAAAACATGAGGAGATGAAGAAGAAAGATCTCAAAGGTGGGACAAGGATGAAAAAAGAAAGCAAAGAAACAGCACACTGTCCATTGTGTACCTAACTCTGTGCCTTTGTGGTCATCTCTAAAGCTGTGGAGCATGTAAAGAAGTGCAGTGTTACAGAGATATAGTCCATGAGCTGGCCATGTTTTTGGGAAAAGAAAACACAGAAACAGTTAAATGAGAGAAGGCAGAGGTGATTAAGGACCAAATGAATGGGACAGATAGCTCCCCCAGCATAAAAGCTCTGCTTTTAAAACTTTGTGTTTCCTGCTTCAATAGTCTTCAGAAGGAGAGAGGGGGAAAAAAGAGACACCATTTTCATTTTAATCGCTAAAGCTACACATATATATATATGCATTCATATCTTTTTGTGTGCTTTGCTTTATTGTGTTTCACAGATTTTGCATTTTTTATAAATTGCAGGTCTAGGGGTGCCATTTTTCCAACAGCATAAACTTACATCATGTCTCTGGGTCACAGTTTGGTAATTCTCACAATATTTCAAACTTGTTGTTATTATATTCATTATGGTTATCTGGGATCAATGATCTTTGATGTTACTATTGTAATTCTTTTGGGGCATAATGAACTGCACCCGTATAAATTGACAAATTTTATCAATATATGGTGTGTTTTCAATGCTTCATTCCCCCATCTCTCTCCCTCTCCTTAGGCCTCCCCATTTCCTGAGACAAAACAATATTGAAGAAAATTACATAAACTGAGTTGATAAGGCAGCAGCAGGGCTTGAGTGGATTGACGCCAATTTTGAAAAAAGTGCTTCTGCAGGTAAAATGCTATCAAACAGAACTGCATAATACCGAGAAATCTTTCATGAAAGGAAGTGTCCATTGATGCAGCAAATTCCATTGTTATCTTATTTTAAGAAATTGCTACAGCCACCTCAGCCTTCAGCAACCACCATCCTGATCAGTCACAACCATCGACATCGAGTCAAGACCTTCTACCAAGCAAAAAGAATTGCTGAAGCCTCAGATGATGGTTAGAATTTTTTACCAGTAAAGCATTTTTTTAATTGAGGTAGCTAGGTGGTGCAGTAGATAGAGTTCTGGGTCTGGAGTCAGGAAGACCTCTTCCTGAGTTCAAATCTGGTCTCAGACACCTGCTAACTGTGTGACCCTGGGTAAGTCACTTCACCCTGTTTGTCTCAGTTTCTTCATCTGTAAAAATGAGGTGGAGGGGGCAGCTAGATGGCACAGTGAATAGAACATCGGCCCTGGAGTCAGGAGGACCTGAGTTTAAATCTGGCCACAGACATTTGGCACATACTAGCTGTGTGACATTGGGCAAGCCACTTAACCCCAATTGCCTTTCCTTTCCCTCTTCAAAAAAAAATTTTCTGGAGAAGGAAATAGCAAACCACTCCAGTATCTCTGCCAAGAAAACCCCACATGGGGTCATGAAGAGTCAACTGAACAACAACATTTTAATTAAGGAATGTACAATTTTTTTTAGACATAACACTATTACATACTTACTAGACTATGGTGTAGTGCAAAAATAACTTTTATATGCACTGAAACCAAAAAATTAATGTGACTTGCTTTATTGCAATATTCACTTCATAGTAGCAGTCTGGAATCAAAACTGCAATATTTCCAAGGTATACCTATATAAATATATGCATATATATTATAAATATGTGCATACAAAATATACAATACATATGTTATATGCATATTATAATGTACATTGTAATATAATTGTATTATACATATAAAATATATACTGTATCACATTATATATATACTATAGACAATATATCTAACTACATACATATATTAATACATGCATAGCCATATAGACATATACAATGTGCCTATATATACATACATGCATATATAATATACATGTATATATGTATAGAATATAGCACCTCTATTAGGCTGACACTGCGAGACTGGAAGCCACAGGAACTGGTGACCTTTGCCAATTCCTATTCTTCCCTTGTCCTCATGGATTCATTGGTCTGGAGTTGTGTATCTGCTCAGCAAGAAAATGAACTAGGTCCTCGAGTGCTCCAATTCATCCTTCACCTCCAATAATTATATTGTTGTCTCTAGTCTAAGGATTCTCCCCATCAGGGAGAGAGACAGTAAAAAGGGTACCCAGAGCACATACATAAATCAAACATGGAACAGACATATAAAATGATATTCTGACATACATCAAAGGGAAGGCTAAGCAATAAAGCCTCAGACACTTGCTAGCTATGTGACCCTGGGCAAGTCACTTAACCTCTAATCACCTGACAAAAGAATCCACTGGAGGAAATGGCAAACTATTCCATTATCTTTGCCAAGAAAACTCCATGGATAACTGTGGAGTCACAAAGATTCAAACATGACTGAATGACTAAACAACAACAGGAAGAAGCAATAAAGAATTACAGAATGATTACAGTCAGTTGAAAGTTTAATATCCAAGCCTTGTTGGCACATTTGCAGATAATTTCTTTGCAAGAACTGCTCATTAGCTATTTGATACTTTGCATCCCCTGCATTCTCTCTACGTGGGGTATTTTTTACCCTCTCTGCTAATCTGCTGTTGCTACTACAATTGTTCCAATAGCCAATGTCTCAAAGCTCAGGTGTCCATGGATGGCTAAGATGCTAGGTGCTTTTCAAAATCTCACTAAGACCTTGTACCAAAGGAAAGAAGACAAACTGGAGGCAACCTCATACCAGATACCAGAGGCCATTTGCTCTCAAGGACAGGACAATAAGAAGAAGAGTATTCCCCCACAGATGCCTCAGAGCTTGGAGAGTCATCCTTACAACTATATGTCTCTAGGAAAAAGAAGCCTAAGAGGTGAAAATTACCCCTTCATTATACCGAGATTTCTGGCTCAACAGCCATTTTAAATTATCATTATGGCTGATAGCAATTAGTCAGAGGATATCTATCTATGTCTGCTCTAAAGTGAGGGAAGGGTCCTTCCATCATGAATTCCTGAGGCAATGTTGTATACATAAATGCATGTATAAACACATGGACACACATATATACATACAGAGAGAAAAAGAGGACACAGGGAGAGAGATGAGAAAAAGAGAGAGAGAGAGAGAGAGAGAGAGAGAAAGCTTAGCACAGTGTCTGGCACATAGTAGGCACTGAATGTCTATTTATTCATTGATCTGTGTATATATGTACACATATGTATATATACATGGTGTGACTATACCATGTTCCTGAGGTTCCCAAGGCCTCTTGTTTTATTTTATGGAGTTTTTAATCATATGAAAAGTCAATTCACTAATAATAACTCAGAGCCCCCAACTGGGAAAATGCCTAACTTAGACACAGATTTGTCTCTCTGATTGAATTTAAATTTTCATTTATCTTTAGGTAACTTCTGGTCTCTTCATTTTGGGGGTCAAAGATTAGGATACATATACATTATATATTTACATATATAATGTATATTTATATTGCTTTCAGATTAACTCATACGTGCTTTCTGAAGAATGGCACAATGGATATAACATTGACTACAGAACAGCTGGGGCCAGACCTTTGCAAATTAACCTTTGATGACTTTCTATGTTGTGAGTCACAGGAAGGTTTTACTCTCCCTTTATCCACCACCAAAGCCAACAATAGTTCTAAAGTAAGATAGTCATTAGCCTTAAAAAAAAATTTTAAGAGACAGTAAGATTGACTAAGTTCCAAGAAAAGAATTGGGGGAAAAGACCCAAACTCAAAACAAACTATAGCAAAAATCATGTTTTGTTTTGTTTAAGAATTCATTAGGTCAAGTTGGAATAAAATTTTCCATCATTTTCCACACACCTCATTGTTGTGACCAATCCCCACTGGGACTGGAAGAACAGACAAGGAAGATTTTGTACTGGAAGCATTCCTAGCCCCAGCAGAGGCAGGAAGCACCAGAAATCTTATAAGGACACAGTTCATATAAACTGAAAGCCATAGGAACAAGGCAATTTCAAATAACCGTTGTATTGGGTGATCACAATGCTCAAATACAAAACCTACATATTTATTTGACCTACCAGCATAGTCACAGAATTTCTTAGTTGGAAGAGGACTTAAAATCATGGAACATAGACTATCAGAGTAGGACAGGACTTTATGAATCATAGAACATAGATTATAGTACTAGGAGGGGCTTTAAAATTCATGAAACATGGAATATCAGGGCTGGGAAGGGGTCTTAGAATCATATACCATAGAATTTCAGGGCAAGAAAGGGTCTGAATCACATGTAATACCAATGCATGTTGCTGTGGAGTATATATGTGGCCAGCCAGTACTTTCCACCCCCTTTTCTCTGCTCAGTAAGAGCAGAACTAAATCCTTCTCAAGTTCTTACAATCTCTTCCCTAGTATTTTAGGATGTGATCTTTTCTCCAGTCACTGTCCTTTCCTCCCTAGTCTCTTTTCTCTGGATGATCAATCAGCCACACCCTATATAACAATTAGCTCAATTTTTAACCTAGAGAATATGCAGAGGCCCTCAGGTTCCCAAGGTCCTTTGCTTTATTTTATGGAATTTTAAATCAGATGGAAAGTTAATACACTAATAATAACTCAAAGTCCCCAACTAGGAAAACATCCAACTCAGGCACATCTTTGTCTCTCTCCTTTAATTTAAATTTTCATTTTTCTTTAGCTAACTTCTGGTTTCTTTATTTTGGGGTCAAAGATTAGGATATAGGAAATATTTAGGTAAAATTAGTTCAATGTATGTTATTGGACAGACATGGGGAGAGCATGTTGGGGAAAGACCGGACTCTTGCTTGGAACATCCCTCATTCCTTGGAAGGGTAGGTAAAACTGGCAACTTCATCCCTCCTTCCACTTTCTTCTTTTAAGTCACTTCTTTCATTACTCTCTATTCGCCTGTTACCCCTGTGCCACGAATTCTTTCTGTCTCATCTTGTCAAGGCCTGGGCAGAGTTGGGGATATTGTCTCTCCAGCTGATGCTCCAGTCTTAAGGTCCCCATTCCTTTCTCTGAGTTCCAAAGCCAGATCTGTCCAAGTAGGATTAAGCTGAGACACAATAAGACCAAGCCAGGCTGATCACAGGAGAAAAGACCAGCTGCAGAATAATAGCACAGTTTAAGATTTAATAGTGGGCTTTTTGACAGGCATTATGACATAGTAGAAAGAGCATTAATTTGGAGTCGTGGGACTATCACACAATGGGAAAAAGCTGTAAAAGAAAGACAGAAGGCTTGGGTTCAAGCCCAGCTCTGACACTCACTAGCTATGTGGCCTGGGGCAAGTGACTTTAACTCCCTAGATCTGTTTCCTCATCTGCAGAACGATGTCCTAGCTCTTCTAGCCCTGGATGAAATTCCAGCTTTCCTGCCTCCTACCTGGGTAACCTCAGGCAAGTCACAAGTACTCCCCAAGTCTCAGTTCTTTCATCTCTAAAATGAAGAGGTTGAACTACATGATCTTCAAGGCCCTTTTCAAATCTGATATTTTAGGAAACAAAGTATTTTCCTCTTGACAATTCTGTGGAAGCCAGTAGTACAGGTATCTTACAAAGCTAAGGAAAGTAACATCTTGATAATACAGTTGCTCAATGAAAGTTATCTGGGGCAATGTTGGAACAATAGATATAATAGAAATGTATATAAGACTTTTAGGTTTTTCAGATGTTCATGCATCTTATCTTGTCTGTTGTCATTTCTATCATGTCCAACTCTTCATGACCCCATTTGTGATTTTCTTGGCAAAGATACTAGAGTGGCTTGCCATTTTCTTCTCCAGCTCAGGGCAAAGTGACTCACAGTTAAGGGTCACACAGCTAGTAAGTGTCTACAGCCAGATTTGAACTCAGAAGGATGAGTCTTCCTAACTCCAGTCCTGGTGCTCTATGCACTGTGCCACCTAGCTGTCCTTGCTGCTCTTATCTGAGCCTTACAATAAGAAGACACCCTCATTTCATGGCTATTGAAAGAGAAGCTCCAGGTGTAATAGATTTGCCTCTGTTGACATAACCGGCAGATGTGATCTTCCCTTATCTTATTTTCCCAGGTTTTATGATATAGAACAACTGGAAATGTCATTTCTCTTTTCCACCTGGGTAATCACAGGCACCAAAGGGCTCAGCCCAAACACAACCACTCTTTGTGGTGCCAGACAAGTAATTCAATTAGCTGGGTCTCAGTTCTCTGCATTTCTAAAACAGAACTAAGGCATATGTGGAAAGGGGAAGGTTTATCCCACTTGAGCCATAACCAGCCTTATCTTAAGGAAACCCTGGTCTTCCCTTAAAGGAAAAGGCACCAGTGTGAGGAATAAAGAATAGAGCACAGAGACTAAAGCAACTTCCTGATAAAAAAAAGCACATATAGAAAGAACTAAAGATTGGCTGAGAGCCTGGGGCAGGTGGCCAGAATTCCAAAAAGTCAGTCAAGAGAATTTTCAAAGCAACTTCAACCTACAATAAAAATGAAGAGGGGCAGGGAAAGGAATCAGACATAGAGGAACATTCCCTAGCATACCATCCTCTGAAGTAGGCAATGAGTAAAGCTTAGATAATGGTAGGGGTGGTAAAATGGTGAAGTACTACGAAGACTGGAAAGGACACTAGTCTTCAAGTCTGAAGATCTGAATTCAAATCATGGTACTGATACAGATTCATAGAAATTAGAATTGGAGGGTCCCTTCAAGGTCATCTAGTTCAACTCCAATATTTTATAGTTGGGGAAAATGAGGCTGAGAGAAAGGAAGCGAATTGCTCAAGATCATAGAAAGAATTGATAACAAAATGTAATGCCAAGCACACTCAGCTTCCAAGGTTCTGATTACAAGCTTAGTAAACTCTCCATTTATTCAGTAACAAATTAAGGCAAAACATTTGCAGAAAATCAAAATATAGCATTCACCATGTGTAACTCAATCATTTAGTAAGTCCTCAATTCAATAAGAAATTACAAAGGTTAAAGTTCTCTTTTAAACAAGGTACATTCATTTAGTCAATCACAAAGTCTTCTCACTTCTCAACTGGAGATTAGTTTCCAATCATAAACAAAGTACATTTGTTTGGGCAGTCATAAAGCACAAAGGTCAAAAATTTCCCACCCCTGCATCACAACTGAATTACAATAACATCAGTCACCACCAAGCACCCTCTCTAGGGGTAGTGAAAAGCACAAAGGCCATCCATCCCTAGGTCACAACTATGTTACAATATCATCACAGCATTCAATACCCAAGGAGAGGTCTTTCCTTTATCTTGACCGGAGGCAGTTTCTCAGCATTTTCTGTTCCTGGGAAGACAAAACTTAACACATCCACAATAACATTCGTGCACATTGCCGGCATCCTCATCAATTCACTCTCTGCCTATGAAATCAACCTGGACCCAAAAACAACGCCTGAGGCCTCCATCAACAAACGAATCTGACCAAGTAACATCAAAACAGACAAAATAATGGCACCACAGTCATTCCTCCTTGGTTCTTGGCAGCTCTGGGTAGTCCTCAGAAGTCCTAGGCAGCTCCAGCTGGCAGCTCTCTCTCCCTCTCAGCAACTCTGGTCCCCAGCAGCTCTCTCTCTCAGCATTCTTGTTCCAGGCAGCACTCTCTGTCTCTCTCTCTCTCTCTCTGTCTCTCTCTCTCTCTCTCTCTGTCTCTCTCTCTCTCTCTCTTTCTGTCTCCATGATGTTCTCCCAGAAGTCCTTCAGGCCTCTCTCCACTTGGCCTTTTTCCTATACAGAGCACTAGCTCCTCCCTGTTCAGCCCCCTCTCATAATGTCAATAAGTCCATCCCACAAGGGGATCTTCAAATCCCATCACCATTACATAAGAGAATCTCTTCTCCTGGGCCACCCGACTCCAAGTGCAATTATCTTTCTCTTTTACTGAATTGTTGTCTCTTCCCTTTGAATCACTGTTAGCACAAATGAATAGCAAATTCCCAAATCACCTAAGATGGAGGTATCCATGTGGGAGATGCCATGCACCTGCTACTAAGAGAAGATATTCTGTATTCCCCTACCACTTGGGTGGGAGTAGCCTCTTTATATTGGTTGTGTGACTGGAACTGGACTGTGTCTTTTAATCTACCTGAGGGATGCTGAGCTACTTTCTTTCTCTGGGGTCTTACAGGTGAAATTCTCATTCATCCATATCATGAGCACCACTCAGCCAAAGAATAAGCCAGGTGGGGTCAAGTTGACACAAAGAAGGATACGGATCTTTTTTACATGTTTCTTGAATTGAGTTAAACTATTCTTCTGGAGTTTACAATGAAAAGGAGGGGAAGCTAGAGGATCACAAACACAGAGCTGGAAGGATCCTTGGAAGTCAGATATTCCAGCCCCATCACTTTACAAATGAGGAAACTGAGGCTTAAGTAAGTTAAGTGACTTGCCCAAGGTCAAACAAGTAGCAAGCTGTATAAATCTCTACTATGCAAGGGAGAGCAAACTAAATGCAAAGGATAATGGATTCACAGAATTAAGAGCCAGAAGGTTTCTGTGAAAAAGACAGTCGATAATCAGTCATTCAACTATCATTTTTAAGAATCTACTATGTACTGTGCTAAGTGCTAGGAATTTTAAAAAGGGAAAAAAACACACACACACAGAGAATCCCTGCTCTAAAAGAGCTCACAGTCTAACAAGGGAAATGACATGCTAACAGCTACGAACAAATAAGATATTATACAGGGGGGCGGAGCAAAGATGGCGGAGTAGAAACAGCTCGTCCAAGCCTCTCTGCCCCCAGATTCTCCACAAACTATGTAAAAAAAGGACTCTGAACAACTTCTGGAGCCCCAGAACCCACAGAACGACACAGAGAAGCTAACCTCCCGCTGAGGACAGCCCAGCAGCCCTGCAGGAAGGACCAGCGCAGCGGTCTGGGAGCCGGCAGCGCGCAGCACGCAGAGCACAGGAGCTGAGCAGAGCCTAGGTCCACGTGAGCCGAGGTTTTAGCCCCAGGGCGGCAGGGCCAGCAGCCGGCTGGAGGAACCCCAGAACACCAGGAGCTGTGGAGACTCCAGAATTATCAACATAGACATGCCTAAGACAAAGTAAGAGGTTAGTGTCCTATGGACTTTGGGACCTGTATTTGGGGAATGCGTCAGCTCCCTCCCCTGGGGGCTAGAAGCAGCTGAGGAGACAAGCCATTGTGTAGTTTTCATAGGCATTTCCGGCTCCCAGCCTACAAATCGTGGGGAGATCCAGCGATCAGCCTTGGGGGGTAATCGCTCTTGCTTTAACCTCCCTGGATCTGGATTGTGATCTAGGGTGGAAGTCGTGGGTGGGTTTACAGCTTGCCAGAAATGGAAGTTGCCCCCTACACGTTCGGGACGAAAATTCCTCTATCTGGCCTTAAAGCCATAGTGTGGCAACAAGCCCAAGAGTCAAGTAATTAAGTGGCAACATGCCAAGGCAAAGGAAACAGAAAAATGCAACCCTAGACTCCTATTTTGGGGGCATAGAGCAGGAAAAGGACTGTGAGGTCAGAAGTCCTGCTCCAAAAGCCCCAGGGGAAACCATGAGCGGGTTGCAGGCCATAGAGGACCTTAAGAAGGACTTTAAAAAATCAAATAAGAGAAGTGGAGGAAAAATTGGAAAGAGAAATGAGAAGGATGCAGGAAAAGTATGAAATGAGGGTCAACAGCCTGACTGAGGAAAACAACACCTTAAAAAATAGACTGACTCAAATGGCAAAGGAGGCTCAAAAGGGCAATGAGGAGAAGAATGCCTTAAAAAGTCGAATTTGCTAGATGGAAAAAGAATCTCCAAAGTTCACTGAGGAGATTCATTCCTTCAGAGTTAGACTGGAGCAAATGGAAGCTAATGACTTTATGAGAAATCAAGATGCTGTTAAGCAGATCCAAACAAACCAAAGATTAGAAGGCAATGTGAAATATCTCATGGGAAAAACCACTGACCTGGAGAATAGATTCAGGAGAGACAATTTAAAAATTATTGGACTACCTGAAAGCCATGATCAAGGAAAGAACCTAGAAATCACCCTTCAAGAAATTCTCAAGGAAAACTGCCCTGATGTTTTAGATCCAGAGGGCAAAATAGAGGTTGAAAGAATCCACCCATCACCTCCTGAAAAAAATCCCAAAAAGAAAACTCCCAGAAATATTATAGCCAGGTTCCAGAATCCCCAGATCAAGGAGAAAATACTACAAGCGGCCAAGAAGAAACAATTTCAATATTGTGGAAACACAATCAGAATAGCCCAGGACCTGGCAGCTTCTACACTGAGGGATCGAAGGGCATGGAATATGACATTCCAGAGGGCAAAAGAACTGGGAATGAACCCAAGGGTCACCTACCCAGCACAACTGAGTATTTTGTTTCAGGGGAAAATATGGTCATTCAGTGGAATAGAGGACTTTCAAGCATTCTTGAGGAAAAAACCAGAGTTGAATAGAAAATTTGACATCCAGATGCAAGAAGTAAGAGATGCATGAGAAGGTAATCAGGGAAAAGAAATCAAAAGGAACTTATCAAAGTTGAACTATTTACATTCCCATATGGAAAAGCAATATCTGTGACTGATGATATCTTTCTCACTATGAAAATAATGGAAGAAGGGGGTGTGGTCATATGAATACATATGTGAATGTGTGTGTATATGGTTACAGTTATATATGGATAGAGGCATAGGTTGAATTTGTTGGGAAGGGAGAATACTCAAGGGATGAAATTATGAGGTGGGAGAGGAAAGTGGCAAGAGGAGATGGGGAGAGACAGGGTAGGGTAAACTATCTCATGTAGGGGAAGTGGTTGCAAAGGAGGGGGAGAATAAGGAAGGCTAAAAAGGCAAAACCACATTCACATTGAATTTGGTTCAGGGAGAAAATGACATACATACTAAATGGGATATCTCAACCTGCAGCAGAATAGGGGGAAGGGGGATGAGAGGAGGGATGATGGATGGGAGGGCATCCTTGGGGTGAGGGGAGGTTGGAAGTACCCACTATAGAAGAGGGACAGGATCATGTAGGGAATGGACCAGGTGGGGGGTGGGATGAGTGGGAGGGAATTATAAGCAGCCTTGTACAATATATCTACCATGATAATGTTTTGCATAGCTAGACATGTACAACATATACTGAATTACTTATATCCCAAGAAGGAATGGGTGACAAGGGAGGAAGGAAATGGATCTGAAATTCGAGGTTGTAACATTAAATGTTTCAAATATATATATATATATATATATATATAAATACTATTATTAATACTCTTTTGCCTATAATTGGGAGATAAGATGTGCAGGCATTGGGACACAAGATTCACCTTCCTCTAATGGAAAAGTCGATGGGGGTATGGGAGAAGGTATGGGAGAGAGCAGATTGGAGGAAGCGATATCTTGTGGGACTGCTATTCTGGGAGGCTGGGTAGGGGAATAATGGGGGGAAAATGATTGTAACTCAAAATCTGGCGGAAATGAATGATGTAAAAGAGAAGTTAATAAAGTATTTGCTTAAAAAAAAAGATATTATACAGAAGAAATTCGTGGTAGTCTCAGAAGGAAGGCACTAAGAATAAAGGGGACTGGGAAAGGCTTCTTGCAGAAGGTGGAATTTTTGCTGAGATTTAAAGGAATCCTGAAAATCTAGGAGGCAGAGATGAAGAGAGAAATCCAGGCATGGACAAAAGCCACTGAGAATGCTCAGAGGTGGAAGGTGAAGTGTTGTGTGTGTGAGCGACAACAAAGAGACCAATGTAACTCTATCACAGAGTACATGGAGGAGAGCAAAGTATAAGAAGATTAGAAATGAAGGAAGGGGCTAGGTTATAAAGGACTTTGAAAACCAAGCAGAGGATATTATGTTTGATCCTGGAAGTAGCAGCAAGACACGGGAGTATATTAAATAGAAGAGATGACATGATCAGACTTTTATTTTAGGACAAGGAATTTGACAGTTGAGTGGGGGATAGAGGAGGATGGACTAGAGTGAGGCAAGACCTGAGGCACATAGACCAACCAGCAGGCTGTTGCAATAATCCAGTCATGAGGTGATGAGGGCCTGAACCAGAGTGATAGCAATGTCTGAGACAGAAGGGGTCAATAACATCATAGTTTACAAAAGGCAAGGAACTAGAGAGAGACAATTCAGAGATGAAAGTTGTTATCAGAGGCATGAGCAGGAAGTAATGCCTTGCAAACAGTCATCAGAGCTAAGAAGATTTCTAAGATCTACAGATATTACTCAAGTTCAGGCATTTATCTAATTGGCTCTAGGTTGGTCAGGATTCTTCAGGAGCCCATAGCTCCTGATGCAATGTCCAGCACATGTCTCCCAACAGAACTGTTATATCCAAGTCCAGGTCTCATGGGAATCTAACATCCCTGGAGTTTAATGAATCTAATCCATTGATTGGATTCTCCATTCTTCCCTGGCAGCTCCATACTAATCCCAAGATTAATCCCCATCCCTATGTCATCAGTAGCAGTTGGTATCTAAATCTGGAAGTACAGCTTGGTCAAGTGGCAAGGACAGATAGAAGAAGGCATTTTGAGCATGGAATTTTCCATTTTGTTTCTCACCAAAGAGAAGGTGATATTCCAAATCTTCTTTGACTTTCTTTCTTCTTTTTTCTTAAGGCATCTTAAGATATCAAAGTAGACTTAAGATTGGGTAGGACCTGAGTTCAAGTCTGACCTCAGAAATTTTATTGTATTGCCTTGGGTAAGTCATTTAACCTCTGTCTGCCTCAGTTCTCTCATCTGTAAAATGGTAACAGCACCTATTTCTCAGGGTTGTTGCAAAGATAAAATGAGATAATGCTTGCAAACATTAAAGTGCCATACAAATGCATTATTTCCTATGCACATGATGAAGGCTAGTTAGATTAGATCCATTTCCCATGTGTGGACATAAGTGAATATAAAATATACAGTGTGAATATGTAGTAATTTCTGATGGAAGGTGGTGTTGGCAAGTAGGGAGAAGTAGATTACTACTGGAGGTGGCAGCTGAGCAGGGGTTTGGAGGAAGACCCTATAGGGATCCTAGAAAGCAGAGGGGATGAGGAAATTAATTACAGGTGTGGAGTTAGCAGTGCAAAGGTGAAGAGGAAGAAGATGGAATGGCATGGACAGGAAATAACAAGGAAGTCAAGTTTGGCATAGTCAGTCAATCAGTCAACAGGTTTTTATTAAACACCTACTATGTGCTAAGCCCTAGGAATACAAAGAAAGAGAAAAGACAGTTCCTGCTCTCAAGGATCTTACAGTCTAATGGGCAAGAGAACACGAAAACAGTTAATTATAAGCCAGGTATAAAATAGGGTAAAATTGTAGATATTCAACAGAAGGAAAGCACTAAGATTGAGGGGGAAGTGGGAAAGGTTTCTTGCAGAAGATGAGATTTTAGTTGGGACTTAAAGGAAGCAGGTGAATACCGTGCATTAAGCCTAAAAAGATAATATGGCATCAGTCTGTGAAAGGCTTTAAAAGTCAAACAGCTGAGTTTGTATGAGATCGTTATGTAAGGAGGGAACTGTCTGAGCTTTCTGAATAAGGGAGTGATGTGGTCAGAGCTGTGTTTTCGAAATATCTATATGAAAGGTCATCCTAATCTCTCCTTTCCCATTTTATCGCCAATATCTGACAACTGTGTACTTAATGACACGTTTTCTAAGAATCTAGGGCAATAGGCTCATTAGTCATGTGGCCAGGGAATATCACATGACCCTAGACAAATCACTGCCCCTTATGCTCTTCAGTTTCTTCCTCAGTAAAATGAAAATAACATTTATGTCTCATAGGAATATGCTGAGGAAAGCATTTCCTGATTGAAAGACAATAAGGCATAGTGAAAAGAGCCCTGGATTTGGAGTTCCAAGGCCTTAGCTGGAGCCCCAGCCCTGCCATCTGTGACCTGCAGGGCAGTCTACACCCCAGTTTCCTCCTCTCTAAAATGTAGGTAATCATATTTTCACTACATATCACATACTATGGTTATGCAGAACCAACATGATTAACTTTAAAACTCTAAAAGGACACTGTGATTTTTATTATGGGCTACCTCAATAGGGAGGGGGTTGATGTTTTAATAACCATAACCAGGACATTCTCTTTCATATTAGTGTCCTTCCTAAAATGTGACACACCTAAAACCAAACACCATCCTCCCAACTGTGTCCATTTCTGGGTGTCACTGTCCCAGGGCGGGATGGTAAAAGCTTAACAATTGGCTCTCTAGAGGGAAAATCCCTATAGAGCCAGTTACAGGAGAACTATCACCTCTTCGATTCTGGACAAGACTCAATGCCACCCAATAGCTTCCCTAACTACCACATAGTAGTCACTGTTAACTCAGTGATTTTATAATCCATGCAAACTCTCAGATCTTTTTCATAGCAACTATTGTCTTAGATGCTCCTCTCCCACCTTGTGAAGTTTTTTTTTAATTCAAATGTAAGCTGTTACATTTATTTCTATTAAATTCCATCTCACTAGGTAGCATGATTGAGAGAGCATTGACCAGGAGTCAGGAAGATCTGAGTTCAAATCTGCTGGGTGACCCTGGGCAAGTCCCTTAACTATGAGATAATATATGCAAAGCACTTTGCACAGTACCTGCAAAATAGTTGGTATTACATTAAATGCTTATTCTCTTCCCCATTTCTTTAAAAAAAAAACTGTCTGCCTCAATAAAATGAGGATAATAGCACCTATCTCCCAAGAATGTTGAATCAAAGTAATATTTATAAAGCTCTTTGCAAACATGCATTTTCGCATTATGTAAACAAAATCTCTTATTATTACTAGAATTAGCCTATTGTTAGGGCTCACCAAGCCCTTTTTCTGCATACTTCTTCTGGGATACAATATACTTTCCTAGCTCTCTGCCTTCCTCAGATTCTATAAGTGAGCCTCCTACATCTCCATTCAAACTGATAGAGTCCCACAGTTCTGGAGGTCTTCAAGCAGAAGATGGCTGAGCACCTGTCAGGGATGACATTGAAGAGATGCCTATCTCAGGTATCGATGGATCATTTGACATCTAAGGTCCAATCCTATGTTTCTATGTTTCTGTGGCTAAATGATCTCACATTCATAAAGCTCTTGGGAGAAAGTAGCTGTACAAATTTGAGATGCGGCCAACTCTCAGTTAGCTCTCTCTAGTAACCCCAGGGTTTTACCTTAACAAGTTTGATTAGACTCATTCCAAACTTTTTCCATGTTCCCCTCACTAAAGGCAATGACTTCAAATGATTATTCAAGGTCATTATTATTCAGGCTATTTGTCAGTGACTACATTTGCTCCATGAACACTCTGGATCACAGATTTAAAGCTGGATCGGGCCTTAGAGACTAGCTATTATAACTCCCTGATTTTACATGCAATGAGGATAACCAGGAGATATCCATCATTTGTTGGAATGGGCCCAGGCTCATAGGAACAAATGTTCCTTGAGATGCAACTCACAGGCTCCAATCCAAAAGTATAATGGGGCTGATCAGGGCAGCCCCCAATATGCTATACTAGGGCCTTTGGGGGTCATCCCATAGAACAGGCTTAGAAACAAAGCTGTGGAGGTTCCAATCCAGAAGAAGAATGAAAGGACAGAAGAGGGAACAGACATCTCCTAATCAGCCCCATCACATGCAAATGAGGAAACTGAGTCCTGAAAGAAGAGGCTTAAGGTCATCTAGGGAGTTAGTGGCATAGTACCAGAGTTCAACTTCCAATCGCCTGACTTTAAGCTCAGTGCCATAACCATTGCACCATGGGGCTCCCTGTCTATGTTGTTATCAAAAGATCATTATATTATAGATTTGGAACTGGAAAATACCTGAGAGGTCATTAACTCTATTATCTCTGAAAAAGCCATGAAATTAGTCATACAGTCCATCAGTCAACATTGACTGAAACCTTGGGGTTTCAGTGCAAGAAAGGGAGGAAAGCTGACTCTGAATGTATTGGTCCCTGCACTCACTTGCTGCCTCATGACCAGAAATCAACAGTAGGCTTCACACCAGTTTTCCTAATTGTCAAATAAATATATTCAGTTCAACAAATATCTATTGAGCTCTCACTATGTACATGGCATTGTGCTAGACAGTGAGGTCACAGGGATAAAAATTCCATATCCTCAAGAAGCTTACCTTTTACTGCGGGAAAAGGAAATAGACATAAATAGCTTAATACAAGGTAATTGGGAAGAGAGAGAGAAAATGCACTGATAACTGGGTCATCAACAAAGACTTTGTGTAGGAGGAGGCATTTGAGCTGAGCCTTGAAGGAAGCTAGGGATTCTAATAATCTGGGGTAAAGAGAGAGGGTCTGTATGAGCTGTATAATAAACACAGCAGTGATATGAAATTTCTGGAATTGCAGGTGGGAGGCAGATAGTAGAAGGAAAGTGACCTGTCTATGGTCATCTTGGTCTCCTGACCCCAAGTCCAATACTCTTTCCACAATAACATGTTTCCTCTCTAAAAAGAGGTGTGCCAGTAAATGTTTAACAAGCTTTCTAGTACCCATGACACACTTTCAAGTTTAATCTGCATTATTTATTAACATTTTTCCATTACTTTCTTAAGTCTAGATGATCAATAAAATAATAAACCAAGCCCAGATATGTAGCATTTGCTAATTTCTAAGGTATAAATGTTCACATTGAAAATATAACAATTGTCCCTCAAGCTGGTTCAAGCTGGCCCTAGTACATGGCCATGGTGATTTGGAGTGGTCCCCTTGGGCCGGTTGTTGCAGCTGTGCTCCTGCCAAGTTACAAGTATTCAGAGAAGAGATATGAAAATGGTGACTAGATAAAACCTTTGCCCTCCTTCCTCATGACCCAACCACAAGTGGTCACCCTGAGTCATCTTTGTCCTTTTATTTCCTGACCAGCTGTCCTGAACTGATGTTGACACTCATTTCATCATCCTAAAGCTGATTTATCTGCTAAGTCGTACAGTTAACAGTGCAAGTTACTGAACGTGTCATGATTTCCTAAACTTGTAGTCAAGGGGGAACCTTGGGTTTGAGCCCACCTCTAATAATTACTAGCTATGTGACAATGCAAGGAAGGAAAATGAAAGGGAACAGACCTCTCCTGATCATCCATCTTACATACTGATGAGAAAACTGAAGTCCTAGTAAGAGAGCCTATAGAATGAGGAAAATAATATCTTACTACCTACCTCACAGGGATGAGAGGAGGCTTAAAGGAGACCATATATGTAAAGAGCTCTGCAAACTGTTAACACATTATATAACTGTAAGGTATTATTTTTGCCTCAGATCAATGTCCTGTCTTAGAATCATAGAATCATAGAATTAGAATTGGAAGGAACCAGAGAAGGCATATGGTCCAGCATCCTTATTTTACAGATGAGGAAACTAAGGTACCCAAAGGTAAAGTGATTTGTCCAGCTACTAAATGGCTGGATTGGAAGTTGGATCCAGGTCACCTAATTCCAGATTCAGCATTCTTTCCACTCTACCACAGCACTTCCCACAGTGACAATGGCATCAAAAAGGGTATAGAAGAGATGGTGATAGTGGTGGTGATAGTAGTGGTGGTCACAGGAGCAACAGCAAATTTAAAAAGTTCCCATTTCTATAACACTTTAAGGTTTACAACATAACAATTCTGTGAAGTAATAGTATGTGTGTGTATGTGTGTATGCGCACGCGTGCATGTGTGGAAACAAAGACTCAGAGAAATAAGAACATTAAAACCAAGAACACATAAATCCAGGTCCTTTTTCTCCTCCCCAAAAATATGAATTGCTTACAACGTAGAGAACAATCTACACTATGTCCTAGAGGACATATAAAGTTAAGACAAGAAATGATTCCTGCCCTAATGAGGGAGGAGTGAGGGAGTAACATAAGCCATCAAATTAAAACCAAGGGATAGGTCTGACCTTCTTTTTCAAAATTGATCTCATTTGTGACAACTTTCTAGGAATTGTTACCTAAGCAACATATATGTGTGTATGTGTGTACCTTTATACATATGTGTATTTATGTATGTGAATATGTCTATGTATATTGTATCTATGTGTATATGCATATATGTATAAATATATGTGTATATTATGTCATATAATATGCGTAAGTTATATGCATATATGTGTAATTGTAGATATATATATGTATGTGTATCCATATACACGTGCATGTGTTGTGCACTGTACATATGTGGTATGTATTGTTACATTGTATACATGCAGTATATGTGTTTGCATGCACAGTATGTGCATGTGTGTGTTGTGTGTGCACATATACATGTATGTGCATTGCAATATACATATGTATGTTTGTACGGTGTGTATATATGTATATATACATATATTTGTGTGTATAGACATATATGTATACAAATATATATACATATATTTGTGTGTATAGACATATATGGATTGTTATATATAATATATATATATATGTATGTGTGTGTGTGTGTGTGTATGGAAAATCATGTTTAAATGTCTCTCTCAGTAAAGAAAAAATACCTTTGGTAGCCTGAAGTTTGCTGCCTCCAGTCCCATTCTATCTCATTCAACATTTCTCTTCAGTGGCCCTAAGTGGCAGGCCCAGGTCCAGAGAAATCTGGGACTGGAACAGCCATGATGGGCCAATAAGGAAGAAAAACCTGGCAAGGAAGTACAGCAGGGCAGCCTGGGAGGGCTTCTTTCTCAATTCACAGATCTCCCCAGGACACTCAGTTCTTCCCTTTCACCAAAGCCTCTACATTTTCAAAAGCACCACATCTGGAGTTAGGCACAGCTAGGTCCCCTGGGAGCACATGTGAAAAAAAAAAGTGTCAATATGAAAAAATTCCCCAAAACAAAACAAAACAAAAAAAAACCATACAGTATTTCTCTTCTCTTCCTTCCTTCCTTTCTTCCTTTTTTGCTTCCTTCCTCCTCCTCTTCTTGATACTTTAAGAAATTATTACTTCATTAATGGGTACTTCCTTCACCCATATAAAAGAAAACCTCTCCACACTTGGGGAAATTATTTCATGAGAATCTATTGCCAGCCTAACACTCCTAAAAAAAATCCACCTGGTGGGGTGTGAACCTCTCTGCACTCAGCTAGAATGGCAGAAATATGCAATCTGGACTGGTGCTTAATGCTCTTGCACTTTTGAGAGTCCAGGGTCACCACAGTCCTGAACCATCAGAGGAGAAAGTCCATGGAATCTTACTTCATTAGGAATGGAGAAATGAAGAAAATGTAGAGGATGTGTTCATCCAAGGAAAGCCACTCTTCCAAATCGAATCCCCTGAGGACCCTGAGAGGTGAGAAGGAAAGCATGAGTTGAAATTTGAGTTTCCAGAACAACCCAAGAAGTGAAGCGGGAGCAACAGGAAATGCAGTTTAACCAAGGGTGTGATGTTGAAGGAGCGGGGAGGAGGGGAAGGTTTGACGAAAGAAAATGGCAAGACACCAGTGCCACTGCAGGGACTAAGTAGAGTTAAGTAAATACTTGGATCCAGTATAGCATAGGTCTAATGGCGCGCCAACTTAATTCAAGCTGACAACATTTATTAAGTTCTTTGTATAAAGTGCCAGGGTAGGCACTGAAGATCAAAAACAAAACAAAACAAACAAAGCACAACTCTCTGCTCCCAAATATCTAAGTTATAGAGTATTAGAGATCATCTCTAATCCAGCCCCTTCCTTTTATAGATTAGGGAACCAAGGCCCAAATAAATGAAATGATTTATCCAAACTCACACAATTCTTGATTTACAGAGTCAGTATTTGAACCCAATACTCAATGTTAAAATTCTGTATTATTTTTACTTTAACAAATACATTTTACACATCAAGAAATAGAAACCCCAAGAAAAAGAAGGGCTTTTTCAAGGTCACACAGTATGTTTTTTTGGTTTTTGGTTTGTTTGTCTTTTATTTCAGTGATTCAACAGCAGGGCATTGTGGGAAGAGTGCTGGACTTATAATTCCAGTTCTGACACTTATTAGCCATGTGACTTCATTATTTCTTTGAGCCTCAGTTTCCTCATATGTAAAAAAGGGATAGTAACTGCCAGCCTTTCTCCTTCACTGGGTAGTTGAGAATCAAACGAAATGATGGATGTAAAAAGGCTTTGTAACCCTTAAAGGACCATATAAATGCCAGCCACTATTATTATTGTTTCAATTAGTGCAACAAAGAGCTATAGGAAATAGGAGGATGTCTCCCACAGGGCTCCTGAATGTGAAAGAATCCAGGCATTTTGATATAGTCCCCATATTAAAACCCAGTAATTGAGAATGCCATGTCCAAGGGAGCAGCATAATATCACAGAATCGGGCCATTTCAGAGAAGGTACACATGCATTTCCAGCAGTTCCTGTCACTTATAGGCACCAGAATGTTACTAATTGAGAGCCCCTGTAGGGCCCGAGACAAAAGGTTTAATTATCCCATGGAAAGCACATTTAATGTACACAAAGCCAGCTCTGTACTCAGCAAAGACTGACCTTTAACCCACTTTACAAAATTAAGTTTGAAAGACATCAACCGTGGGGTGGATTTCCTTCTTGAAGCAACAACTTGTCATCTGTCTGAGGCAACATGGAACAACAAGAGCATAGGATTGGGAGGTTGAGGACCTGCTTTCCAGGCTCTGATCCTTCCTAGCTGTGGGGCCTCGGGAAGCCAGAGCTCCTCTAATATGAGGTATGGCTTCTTCACATATAAAATAGGGGTGCTAATCTCAGCACCACTGATTTTCCAGGGTTTTTGTGAGCATCAAATGAGATCATTCCTGTAAAGTTCTTTGTAGTCTTCAAAGGATTCTATAAAAATAACAGCTCCCAATTGTCTAGCCCTTTAAGGATTACAAAACATTTTCTTTCCAACAGCTCTGGGAGGGAGGGATGACCACTAGTGTCACCCATAAGAGGTGATGATGAGATTTAAGAGGCCGAAGGGTCCACTTTACAGGCCACCCAGTATAACGCTCTCTCATTTTGCAGGCTCACAGAGGTTAAGAAACTCAGTATTATATAGGGACCATCTTTTTTTCCTCTTTATGCTCACAGCATTTAGCACAGCACTTGTCACACTGTAAATATATAAAACGTTTTATTTTTTCATTCTTTCATGTATTCAAGTTTTGGAATCAGTACTCAAACTCAGGTCTTTGAACTCTAAGGTCATTGCTCCTCATGCTACCCCAAGCTGCCTATATGTATGTCCATGATTGGATTCTTTAAATTATTATTCCTCTTACTGCCATATTTCTCCAATGCCTCATTGTCTTAAAAGTCCTTGGACTTCCCAAGACTATACCAGCAGAATACAAGCTTGGTAGGGCCTATCCAGCAATGAAGGCTGAGAATGGGCACAGTGATGGACTTGTGTATGTCATCCCAGGACCAACCTAGAATTCAGAGAGGCCTGTCTTTGAAAGACTGGCCCCCAGAGAATGAATGTTTAAGCCCCAAAATTCAAGAAGACTGAGTATTTAGATATGGAGGGCTAAGCACTGAACTCAAGAGTCAGGCTAAACCTGGCACCAAGTCTCACTATCTGTGTAACCCTGAGAAACTCATTAGCCTCTCTGACCTCCATTTACTCTTTGTAAAAAGGGGCTCACAATATCACAAGGTAGTTGGAAGGATAAAGTGAGAACATACACACAGAACTTTGCAAATCTTAAAACAATATTTAAATTTCAGTTATTATCTGTAGCAGTAGAGAGAGGATATCTACCTTTGAAATCATGAATATTTGAAGTATTGACAAAAGTAGAAAAAATGTAATGCTTAAACAATTTAAGTTTGAGAGATATTGAAGTCATAGCCATGGAATCAATCAACAAGTATTTAGTAAGAGCCTGGGGTAAGGGGTGTTCAGGGAGGACTAGCCCCACTGGGGTGAAGGCATACCAAGTTCTTTTCAGAGCCACTCAATTACCTTTTGCTATCTACCTTCACCCAACTCTTACCTGTGTTTCTAAGGAGATTCTAATATACGGTGACCACGCCCCAGTAAACTGTCTCTGCATACAGGTTGAAGATGACCTACAGGCCCCAAATCCATGGGCAATTTAGGGGCATGTCTACCCCCAATGATGTGAAGACTTCCTCTGGAAGAATGGGTAAATGAGAACAATTTGTTCCATTGGCCATGAAGGTAGCAAGTACCTAGAGCTTGGTCAGACATTGAAGATGCTGCCTGGACCATTGTCAGTTATCCTGACTTTTGTTCTGCCACTAGACTCTAATAACTACGGAAGAGAAAGTGGGGCTGACAACTTTTCACAACTCTGCCTCACTTAAATCCAATTCACATACAAGTCAAGACATCACCCCATTCTGAGGTACTACTTTACACCTATCAGATTGACTAATATGACAAAAAAAGGAAAATGTTGGATGTTGGAGGGGATGTGGGAAAACTGGAATAGTAATGCACTGTTGGTGGAGTCATGAATTGATCCAACCATTCTGGAAAACAATTTAGAAGTATACCCAAAGTGCCTATCCTTTGTGCATACCCTTTGATCCAACAATACCTCTTCTATGTATATATTCCAAATGCATCCAGAAAAAGGGAAAGAACCTATTTGTACAAAATATTTTATAACATCTCTTTCTGTGGGGGCTAAGAATTAAAAATCAAAGGGATTCCCATTGATTGGGGAATGGCTAAACAAGTTTTGGTATATGACTATAATGGAATATTATTGTGCTATAAGAAATGATAGGCAGGATGATTTCAGAAAAAAAAACTAGGGAAAAATTACATAAACAGATGCATAGTGAAGTGAATAGAACCAGGAGAATGTACACAGTTATACTAATATTGTTTGATGAAGAATTATGAATGACTTAGCTATTCTCAGCAATACAATGATCCAAGACAATCCCAAAAGACTAATGATGAAGCACACGGTTCCAAAGAAAGAACCAATATTGTTTGAATACAGATTGAAACATGCTATTTTTAACTTTCTTTCTTTTTTCTTTTATTCAAGTCTTCTTGTACAAAATGACTAATATGTTATACATAATTGCACATGCATAACCTCTATCTGCTTACCATCTCAGGGAGGAGAAAGGGGAGTGAGAATTTGGGACTCAAAACTTTAAATAAAAATATTAATTAAAAAAGACATCTCCCCATTATGTCATTGGTCCTCTTCAAAAATGAAGGACAAACAGCAACAAAGTAAGAGCCTATGTACCAGGCACAGGTAAAGTGCTATGGCCACGATAGCATACATGAAATAGTTTTTGTCCTCAATCATCCTACATTCCACAGGGTGGGGTAGGAGGAAATATAACACGTGCACATATAAATAAATACAATGTAATTTCAGAGGATACACTAGCTGTTTGGCGGATGGGATTCGTGGGGCTAGGGGAAAGCTTCATGTAGAAAGTAGCGTTCCAGTTGAGTTTTGGAAGAAACTAGAAATTCTAAGAGGCAGAGGTAAAAAGAGGGGTAAAACTGATCCCAGCCTCAATTCCCTATCTACAAGATGAGGATGATTATACCTACCTCACCAGGTTGTTAGAAGAATCTGATGAAATAACACTTGTGACATTCTTTGCAAACCTTAAAGTGCCATATAAATATTAACTATTAATATTAATATTTGGAGTCAAAGGATCTGGACTCTAATCCTGTTGCTTGCTACTTGCATGACCTTAGGCAAAATCATTTCTCCACCCTTACATCAATGGTTTGAGGCTAGATGAGATCTAAGAACCCTTCCAGCTCTAAACCTGATGAGTAAAAGGGTCTATTTCCAGCAGCAATTGATTCAACCAGTCTTTTCTTTTGGACTAAGCTAATATTCTTGCATGAAGCATTTAGATACACAAAGCAAAACATCATTCTTGCCTGGAGACTCTAGAGAGCCTGGGAGAACATTTCCGAAGGAACAAACCTAAATTTCCACCAGCTGCAGAAAATGTTGGTCGCTCCCCACACAGCAAAACTGCACTCACTGAAAAGAACCAAAACAAAGCAAGACAAAACAGCCGGCCCCAATTCCCTTTCAACTGAATTGGAGAAACCTATTTATTGCTCTTTGGAAGGACTCTCTCTTTCCCTGGGGGAAGTAGAGGGAAGTGCTCCCTCCAGCCTTAAGTTCGTGACAGTATTAAGGAAAGGACAGGACTCAAGACCCCTGAGCCAAAACTGTTCCCCCATCTTCAAGATCAAAAAAATGTGTGTCTCCTGGTAAACAACTGGAATAGGATATTATACCAGGGCTTTCCTCACCCTGAGCTAGATACTAAAAAGAGGGACTTTGAGAAGACAAGCACAAATCAAGGGGAAAATTCTTGAGGAAAACTAGAATAGCAGTCTACAAACTTTTCTGACTACTTTTATCAATCAAAAATATTTAACTTCCTCCCCATAGTTTTACTTTTAGCTGTACTACTGCACTGATGCTTATGAAAATTACAAAATGTACATAAAAATATATAGACCCAATAAGAAACTGCCAGATGACTGAGCAGATTAGTGACAAAGTCAGACCCATGCTTTAGCAAAAACACATGGGCAGCTATATAGAGGATGGCTTGGAGAGAGGAGAGACTCTAGGCAACACAGAAAACAATTAAGAGGCTATTGTAAGCATCCAGGCCAGAGGGGATGAGGCTGAATTAGTGTGCTGGATGGATGAGTTTTGTTGCTGTCCTTTGTCTTTCATTTTTGAAGAGGACCAATGACATCAAAGGATGGTGTCTTGATTTGTACAGGACTTGGATTAAAGTGAGAAAGAGTTGCACAAAGTTGCCATCCTCACTTTCTCTTCCAGAGTCATCAAAGTCCAGTGGCAGGACAAAAGTCAGAATGACTGGCAATGGCCCAGGATTCATTGGATAAACTTAGTATCTTTGATGTCTGACCAAGCTCTAAGGGCTTTACAATGACTACTTCAGCCACCTTCATGGCCCTTCATCCATTTCACCAGGGGGAGGTCTTCACATGCTTGGGAAAGACTAGCTCACCTATGTGTTTGGGGCTAGTCAATTACCCTCAACCTACTTTAGTCAGTCTGCTGAGATGGTTTTTCCAGAGTGTGGTTGCTGAGTATCAGCTTCTTAAAGCCACAGATGAGAGATGGGTGACCAGTTGGACTCCAAAGGTGGATGAGCACCCTTGAACAGGTTTTGACACCAGAGGTATTGGTCCTCCCTTAACACCCTCCATCCTCTAGCTGTATAAGTAAAGAAAATAGGACAGAGTGAAAGAAGGGGGAAATAGAACCAAAAAAATTGACAACTGATTGAATAAGGGAGGTGGGGGAGATTGACGAGTTGGAGATGACATTAATATTGTGAAAACCTGGGATGGTGATGTCCTTAGCAGTAAGAAGGATGTTTAAAGAGAAGGTAGTTTTTATTTTGGGGGGGGGAGAGGAGTAGGATTATGTAACAAAATGTGATCCAGATCATAATCCATTCATGTCTGCTTATCCTATGTGATTGACCCAACAGAAACAAAAAGGGATGGGGCTCTTATTCACCAGACACTGACCCAAAAGCAAAATCTACCTCTTCAATGCCTGTCACAGTCATGAGGTCATCTGGGGATACAGGGAATGAGGGCAAAACTGGCCCAATGGTATCTTCCCAGGCACTGTGGATAATATGAGTTTAAGTAATAACTGCCTTAGAGAGAAAACCCAGTTCAGAAGGGGTGAGTTGGGAGCTTGCACAGCAGAGGGAAGGAATGTCAGTATTACAAAAAACTGGGGTAAGTATTGTTGTGTTGATGACAAGCCCCACAATTGGCTATTTGCAATAAGGATGGATTCTCCCAGTCTCCCCACTCTTCATTTGGTTGATCACATGTCCCTTGGGGCAAGACCACCATCCCCATTTTGGACTCCACACTGTTCTAGAGAACAGAAGGCACCTTTCTTTTCTCCTTTCTTTCTTTCCTTCTTCCCTCCCTTCCTCCTTTTTTCCCATTCTCTTTCCCTTCCTTATCTTCCTTCCCCTCTTTCTTCCTTCTGTTTTTTCATCTTCTCTTTCATTCCTCCCTCCCTTTTTTTAAAGTCAATACATGTGCCTGAGTTTGTTTTTGGCAAACAGTACTGCTGCTGTTTTCCATGAAGTCACTGCAGGCTGAGTTAGATAATAAGCTGGCAGTCACTTCTGAGTCGTTTACAGTGTTCCTTAAAAGAAGGGACAGACTGCTCACTAAACTCACTAGGGCTGTGGGATATTTTCTCTTCTCTTCTGGGCTGTCTCTGAAATAAACAAATGGACTTTTAAGTATAATTAAAAGTCATCAGAGACCCGAATAAACAACCAGAGAGATTACTAAAGAGTGGACGATTACAGACCTATCCATAGATATTTTTCGTTCATGCATTTACCCCCAACAGAAGTTGTAGATAAGCCAAAGACTTACATTCACCCAGTGGAACACAAACACTGCACCCGCAAAGGATGGAACAATCAAAGACCAGGGTGGTCTAGTCTCCAGTTACTCCCAGGAAGCCTTGGAAGCAAGAGTTTGTCTGACTCTGCTGGCCTTCTGATTCAGAGGATCAAAACTAGTGAAGCATTTCTTCAAAACTACTATTTATTAATTGCATTTGGAAATGTATATATGTATAGCTATACATATGAATTTTAATAGCATTTTAAGCTTTCACCTGGCATTTCACCACCTTAGCAAAATATTAATAATAAACCCCAGAGTTTCTAGAAGAGTATGATTCCCACAAGAACTCTAACAAATGCTTTCCCTTCATCCATAAATTCAAACTTTTAAAATCATGACTTGGGGTTAGGATAACATTTGGTATTCATTTGGCATTTTGATTGAGTGCTTTTTCCATGGAATTCATTATCATTTATAGGGACATTTATTTGAATTCACAAAATAGGAAATGTTATTAATCCAAATGGTCCAACCAACAGTAGATGCTAGGAAGATCTCAAGATATTGCAATCTCTATCCCTCTCCACCAATGTCTGATTTGCTGAACATTCACTTTTTGAGGTAGCAAAGAATCAGAAAAAAAGTAGAATATTATTTGGGAACTAGCTAAACAAAATATGGTACAGTAGTGTAATAAAATATTATTGCAACTTAAAAAAAGAATATGAAAAATTCAGATATAATATACTACTTTTTACATGTGAACAGTTCAGCTGCTGAAAAGGGTAGAGAGAAAAATATTTGTGTAACAAAACTGATAGAAAGTCACTTGTAAAGAGACAGTCTCTCAGATAAATTGTTGAGGAAAGACATAGACTATTCCAAAGACCAGATAAAGAACTACCCCACCAATGAGTTTACTAAGAAAAAAAAAAAAAATATATATATATATATATTAAACAGTACAATGTAGTCATTATGTCTGTCAAATCATTTGCAAGTGATTGTTGTTAGATATTTGAAGCTTATAAGTGACAAAATTATAAATCATATAACTGGTCATTATGGGAAAATTACATAGTGACTGTTGGGATCATAACTGAACAGAAAGATGGATTTCCTGAATTTTAACTCCTAAGGTAAAGATGAGTCAGCGACTACACAAAAGGCTTTGATCTGAAGCACAGGATAGAATTGAGAAGCAAATAGGAGGAAAAGCTTTGAGAAGAAGCTTTAGTAAGAGATAGATAGAAGTAGGACAATGAACTGACCATATGAGCAATCACAAGAAACTGGAAACAGAAGATGTAGAAAACTTCCAGATGAGACAACTGACTTTTTAGTTGCTTTTCCTCAAACTTTGCTGTTTGGAAGGAAGGCATTACTTTACTGAAGAGCTAGAGAAAAACTGGGGAGCAACTAGAAGCTCATTGACTGAGAGCTGAATTTTGGTGCTCCATGAAAAGCTACTGAGGCTATTGCTCTCTAGTGCCATCTAGAACTGAGAGAGAGGAATCCTCTCAGGGATGCCTGTGTTGCCCTTTACTATCTGGTTTGAAAAATAGAGGGAGAGTTGCATCACCTTTTTTGTCCACCTGAGAACTATGTTTTCTTGTGAGAAGAGAATGAAATTAATTGGACAAATGTCCCCTGCTCTTTCAAAATCTGAGGAGTTTAGCGGTGCTACAGCTTAATGGAACTGCTTGTCACTGAAAGAGTGTAACACTTTTTCTCAGAACCCTCTTAAAGACAGCTGTGAACAAAAAGAACTTCTCACTGCTCCATTGGATCCAGAGCAGAAAAGAAGCAGCTTTATCATTAAGTACTAGAAGGGAATGTGCTAGTAGAAAATTATCTTCATGTGGTGCTGATTGTTCCTGAAGGGGCCAAGAAATAATGGCTTACTAGTGTTTAGAGTTGTGATTTGTTCTGAGGGAAAAGGATTTCCCTACTCATCTGCCTCCATCCTAGGTTTCTTTAAGTGCATGTGTGGTTTCTTCCATGGACCCAGTCTGACCCAGGTTTATAGGTATAGAGTTATAATTATTTTTGCTTTTTTCTGATTTGATCTTCTGATGAGTAAATATTGAGCTTGTAAGTAAATGTTTAATATTTAAGAGAATCATGGTGATTAATTTTTGGCAAGTGGAAAGGACCTTATTGTGGGCTCAGGAGTGACAATCCCACCAGAGTTGCCCCTGGAACATTGAAAGAGTAAAGAGTTGTAACTGCATAATGGTGACCCCACTACAGAAATCCTAGACCTGACAGCATGAATTAGAGTAAACCAGCTCATATACCAAAAGCAAAGGTATCATATCACAGCCAGGCTACATTTTTGGGGTTCATCCAGGATACATTCCTCCTGCATTTACTCAATAGGAGACCAGAATAAAAATAATCATGATATAATAGCACAAGCTGCTTCTCACAGAAAAGCACAGCTCCCAGCAAAACAGATACAAAACCTTTCTTTTTCTTCTTCCACTGATCTCATACTATAACTGCTCAAAATTTCTCTTCCTGTTCTCTTCTTAACTCTATCAAATGCCTCAGATCAGTGCCTTTTGTGAAGTTAACAATTCATCTTTATCTTGTGAGGTAACACTCGAGAAATCTATCTCTTACATATAGATGCCAACAATAGCTAGCAGGGACAAACAGATCAAGTGAGGGGTTTTTGTTTTGTTTTTGTTTGTGTGTGTGTGTGTGTGTGTGTGTGTGTGTGTGTGTGTGTGGTTTTGGTTTGGTAATTGGTTTGGGTTTTGTTTTTGTTTTTTTGGATGAGAGGAATGTGAGTGTATTTATAGTCAGCAGGAAAGCAGCCAGTAGACAAGGAAAGGTGGAAGATCAGTCAGACAAAGGTGATGGGAAAAGGGGTAGTCTCCAGGAAAAGATGGGACATAAGAAGACCACATGTTAATGTAGAAAGGTTTGCCATGGCAAGAAGAGAAACCTCATCATATAAGACAAGGATGATGGAGGAGAGTGTGGTAGAGGCATCTAGGTTCTGTGAGAGGAGGAGAAAAGGAGAAGAGAAAGGCTTCCCTGGATGGTTTCAATTTTTATCAGTGAAATATAAGGCAAGTTCTCTCCAACTCAGATGGTTGGAGAGAAGAGACCAGGAGAAGTTTGAGAAGGGACAAAAAGATTTTGAAACAATACCATGGTGAGAAATAGTGAATTGATTAGGAAGATATAAAAGGATTGCCTTGTAGCAGTGAGGGCCCAGTTTAAATTATATAACATAAATTTCTTGTGAATTTGATCAGTGTAGTTTCATGATTTTCTCTGACTTCAAGCAGCAAGATCTGAATAGGAGTGAAGGTAGCAAATGGGAGGATTAATCCAAGGCTAGAGATTGGCAGCTCAAGATTGGTGATAGGATAAGTAGGCAAGGAACTAGAGAATAGAAGATAGTGCAGAGTTGAACAGGGTCACCAAGGAGTCAAGATAAGAAAGGGAAGAAAGTATAGCCAGTAGAGGGGTGATGGTCTAGGAAAGATTTGAGGGAAAGAGGGAATGAAGGTCACAGTGAGGACAAAAACAAACAAACAAACAAAAAACAGGGTTAAGTGTCATAAAGCACAAGAGAAAATTGAAAGACAAAAGATTATGATCAAATAAAGGAATTTCAGAGTTTATAAACATAGAAGTAGAACATTTGTGGGTGATGACAAGATCAAACATATCACCATCTGTGTGTCTGTAGCTAAAGTAGGTCCTAGAAATGCATAAATTAAGAAAGTGGGGAGTTAAGGTGTAGTGATATATATGTTGAAGTCCTCTGCTTTGAGGGTAGGAGTTGTTTCAAGTCTCTCCCCACTCCAATCCATCTTCCCAGCCAGCTGTCAAAGTGATCTTCTTAAAGTACAGTCCTCAGCACTCCCTCCAACCTATTCAAAAACCTCCAGTGGTTAATACCTCTAGAAAGAAACATAAAATCCTGTTTGGTTTTCAAAGCTACCTTGCCAGTTCTATATCTATATCTATATCTATATCTATATCTATATCTATATCTATATCTATATCTGTATCTATATCTATATCTATATCTATATCTATCTATATCCATATCCATATCCATAGCTATATCTATATCTATATGTATCTATATCTCTATATCCATATCCATAGCTATACTTATATCTATCTACATATCTACATCTAAATCAATATCTATATCTATGTGTGCATGTCTATGTGTGTATGTATGTATATGTGTGTTCCTGTATGTGTATTTATATGTAATGTGTGTGGATATACATGTATATATACATATATGTGTGTATCTGTGTATATGTATATATACTTTACTCCCATATACATACTGTTCAATCCAAAGACACAGATCTCAATGCTATTCCTCACACAAAACACTCCATCTACCAAGCCCATGTATTTTCACTGGATGTCCTCCATGCCAGGAATGATCTTCATTTCTGCCTCCTGGATTCTCTGTCTTCCTTTAAGTATCAGCTAAAATCTCAATTTATAGAAGAAGCTTTCCCCAATCCCCCTTAAATTAGAATCTTTCCTCAGACATCACTTCCAGTTTCTCTAGTATATATCTTGTTTGGACAGGAATGTTTAAAGATTGTCTTTCCCATTTGATTTTTAGCCACTTGAAAGCAAAGACTGTTTTCACCTTTTCTTCCATCCCTGGTACTTAGCACAATACCTGGAACATAGTAAAGGCTTAATAAATGTTTGTTTACTGACTGACTAAGAAAGATTTTATTAGTAATTTTGGAGAGAACAGGTAAGGTAAGTGATGAAGATGAAAGTTAAATTGCAAGGTGCTTATGAAGAGAGGCAATGATGGTACACATTTTTTTTTCTGGGAGTTTGGCTAAAAGAGGGAGGAGAGACCTAGGATGCTAGCCTAAGGGGATGGGAAGATCTACTGAAGATTTTCTTTGTCTAAGGATAAGGGGACTTGTGCATATTTGAAGGCAGTAGAGAAGGAACCCACAGATAGAGAATGCAATCTTCTGGAGGAGGTAGGAGAGAATGAGATCAAGAGGACACGGAGGGAGGTTGGTTTTGGCAAGGACAAGGGCCACCTCATTGTCAGAGACTTAAGAAAAGGAGGAGCAACTGTGGGATAAAGGTCAAGAGGATTTGCAATAAAGAGAAGGGCAGAATAGGCAACTTAGATCAAATGGCCTCAATGTTCTCAATAATGTAAGAGACAAAGGTTCTCATCTGAGAATGAGGAGGAAAAGGTTATGGGGGACTTTAGAAAAGAAGATAAGGTTTGGAACAGATTCTGGGAAAAACTAAAACCAGGCAGCAATAAAAGAGCTGACTGGCTGGGCACAGTGAAGAGCCAGTTGAAGTTGGATCCCGTGAATTATAATCAGTCAGCACAATTATTCTGTGCATCCATTTCTGTTCAGGGGCATATGAACAAAGTTAGAGGAAGTATATAGACAAAAGGAGTAAGCCAGGGCTGGGAGTTAGGAACATGTTTGAGAGTTGATGACGACGTGGAGCAGAAATTGGAATAAAGAAAGAAGCAGAGAAGAAGTAAGAGCCTGAGAAAGATTTGAGGGGTGGAATTATTGGAGAGGGGGGCATAAGGTGTTCAAGAAAAGGTTTGAAAAAGATGAAAATATTGATAGTGATGATATTGATGAGATATTGATGATAAGAGATTACTATCAGAAAGAGGAACACTAGAGGGTGGAGTTTTAGTTTGGTGTGGTTTAGTTTTTTGGTTTTGGTTTTGGTTGTTTTTTTTTAGGAAGTGGAAAGTTTATGGGTAAAGATAGGATCCAAAGTGTAACCATATCTGTGTGCGGCTGATGTGGAATGAAATGATAGTCATGTTATTTAGGAATATTGAAGAATTGAGAAATTAGGAAGTTTGAGGAAGCATTAATATGGATATTGAATCCCTTGGTGTAAGGTAAGGGTGAGGGATGGATAGGAGAGGAAGGTGGTGAGCCAGATTGAACCCCTTGAGAAAGAAGAGAGAACCACTCTGATATGAAGTGGAAAAATTTTAATCCAATGAATTTGAAAAAGGAAAAAATTATTACATGGTAGCAATGAGTCTAGAATACACAACTGAAATGTGTATTGGTTGGTTTTTATCAAACTGCTCCCTTTTTTAAATGTCTGTTTTAAAGGTACGTATTGAGTAATGGAGAGAGGAGCGATAATGTTCAGAAATGAAGGTCATGTATCCAAAAAAGCATCAACAATTTTTAAAGGATGTTGTCAAATACTTGTATCCATCAATTAAACAAATATTTATAAATGCCTGTTATGGACAAACCACTGGACATTTTTATGCTAAAAATGTAAAAGAATATAAAAATCCTTCTCTCTAATTAAACTCAATATGTTAATATCTAGCTGGAATGCTGTTGAGCTGTGATGTTGAGAGAGATGACCAGGATATACAAGACAGGTTTATCTGACATTTTGGAGAATTGATGCCAGGAAAAACAAAGAGTGTGGATACTAAATGAATTACCCTAATCACAATGTATAAACAAGACATTCCCACAAGTCTCTCCCACTTTTCAGACTAAAACTCACTTCACCTCAGGCCAAAACATATTCAATATTTAATCTTTACATTTTTGTCTGAATTATTCCTTACTGATTTGTGAAACATTGAATGTCAGAGGTGGAAGGTTTTTGACAGCCATGAGCAAGTCACTTTATCCCTTGGAGTCTCAGTTCCTTCATCTATAAAAAGTAATATTTACAACATCTACCTGATTTAGTTGTTGTGAGAAAGAAACTTTGCAAATCTTAAAGTGTCTCAGAAAGGTGGGCTACCATTATTATCACAATCACAGAAAAGCAGAAAAAGAAAGGACCTTTTTTGGTGCTAATGCTTTTATTTCTAGGCTTTTAGAGTTCATACATGCAAAAATTGGTGAAATATAATGTAACTCAATTATTTTAAGTCTATAAAATTAAGACACTTTATAAACATTTTGAGACACCTAAAATAGTATATTTTAGAGACTTGGGAGTAATTTAATTCCATTACTCAGTTTTCCTATAGCTATTGACTATTGTCAGATTATAAGAATACTAGTGAGTTAGCATTAGATTACATCTGAGTATATGTTAAGTATATTGCTCTTCCCTTCTTAAAATAAAACTAAAGCTAACTATACTGATTAGTTCTTGCGTGAATGTCTAATGATATTGATTATACTTTGAAGGGAAAATGTCAGAATGTTGGAGCTGAAAGGGGGTTGTAGTCTAACCGCTTTATTTTTCAAATGTGAAAAACTTGGTCCTAGGGGCAGCTAGGTGGCAAAGTGAATAGAGCACTGACCCTGGAGTCCGGAGGACCTGGATTCAAATCTGACCTCAGACACTTAACACTTGCTAGCCATGTGACCTTGGGCAAATCACTTAACCCCAATTACCCCTCCAAAAAGAAAAAAGAAAAACTTTGTCCTAGAGAGGCAAAGAGACTTTCCAAAGGGTTTATAGGAAACTAGTGGCAGAGCTTCATCTGCCTAATTCAGAAGAATCTGTCAAATATGAGAACCTACATGGCAAGGACTAGGTCTGTTTAATCCTTGGGTATCACAATTTATATAGCACCAGGCACAGAAACTTAATTTCTTTTTTATGGACTCTACCAGTGGCACGGGATATAAAATAGATATGGGACTAACCTAGGGAAGAAGCTGAAAATATGAATTTTCAATGAAGAATTCAGAGGGGAAAGTAAGTATGAACTGGAGGTGGGAGAAGGGGTGGAAGCTGGAAGGTCTAGATGAATCAGTCCTTAGTTTGAAGAGAGTTGGTAAGAACTTTCACCTACAGAGAGGAAGTCAATGAAAAGGTAAGTAGGTAAAGACATAGATTAGAGAAGGCATCAGAAAATGTCGGTTGGCACTGTGGAGTAGGGTGGCCACCTTGTGGCCAGTGACACTGACCAATATGGGAAGTCTAGCTGGACTCCAGAATCTCATTGAGAGAAAGGTTAGGGAGCCCAGCTCAAAAGGTTTGGAGGGCTTACACTCGTAAATGGAATACAAGCATCATTTACCTATATTTGCAGCACCTTTTCCTATAATTCTGTGACTTTCAATATGCACTTTCTTCAAAAAGGGAGAGATGATTTATAAATAATGTGTTGATTTCCTTAGGTTTGACGTGGTCCATTCATTAGTTTGCTAAGTCAGCTGACATCAGAGATGAACGACTTTCTTCTGCCAAACTTAAGCATAAGAGAGCAAGTCATCAGGACTAAAAACTGAAAAAGATCTCAGAGTCCATCCAATACTACCACCTTATTCTAATAAAGGTAAAACTGAGTCCTATAAGGGTTAAATGACTTTCCTAAGGTCATTCAGGTAGGAAGACCCAGAGCCAGGATTTGAACTCAGGTCATCTGATTCCAGATAAAGCGTGCTTTTCAACAGGACCACAAAATGACAGACTGCAAATGGCAGCTAGTTCCATCAACCAAAAGTCAGCTTTTATGTGTGTCCAACTTGAAAAGGCCACACACACCTCAGTCTTTTGACAACAGCTAACCAAGTTTAAATTCTTCCTCTTTTATGAGCACTCTGACTCTAGCAGATGACATCTTTCTCACTCTGAACCCATGCTTTATTGACCCTTCTGCTGTTTTGGCAATGAGTTATACTTTTCTCGGATAATAATGATCTTTGTTACCTTACCTAGAGCAAGGGATTTCTTCTTTCTAGGCTTCAGGATCCTCATGGGAAAGCATGTAGGCTTTGGACAAGGTAACCTTTGAGAAAGGGTGTGTTAGTTTATGTCTAACAACCAGATCTCCAACAGGGAGAGAAAATGTACCCGGAACACACTTTTAAGTTTAATCTGCATTATCAGCGTTTTCTCCATCACTTTTTTAAGTCTAAATCAACAAAACAATAAATCGAAGCATGATTCATAGCATATGCCTATTTCTGAAGTATAAGTGCTCACAATGAAAAGTAAACAATTAGTTATATCATGAGCCAATCTGAACTGGCTCCATCACACCCCTGCTTCTATGATCTCTTACATCTACAACATTTTAAATCTTGTAATTTAAGGCTCTTTCCACTCTAATATTTTGTGGTTCTGCCATCCTAAGGGTTATAAGATCATAAATTTGAAGCTGGGAAGATTTTAGAATCCATCTAGTCCAACCCTTTCACTTTACAGAGGAAGGAACTGAGGTACAGAGATGTTAAGAGATTTTCCTAAGGTCACACAGGTACTATTTTTGTTGTTGACTCATTTCAATCTTGTCCAACTCTTCATGACCCCATTTGGGGTTCTTTTAGCAAAGATACTGGAGTGCTTTGCCATTTCCTTCTCCAAGAAAAACTGAGGCCAACAGGGTTAAGTGACCTGCTTAAGTCGCACAGTTGAGGCCAGATTTGAACTCATGAGGATGAGTCTTCCTGTTCTAGCTCAATGGCCTCTCCACTGTGCCACCTAGCTTCCCATAGGCACTATATGTAAGAACTGAAATTAGAACCCAAGGCCCTTAGATCTAAATCCAGTTCTCTTTCCACTACACCAGGAGTGGAGACCCTGTGGCCTCAAGGCCATCTGTGATCCTCTAGGTCCTTAAGGGCAGTCCTTTGACTGAATCCAAACTTCACAGAACAAACTAATCTAACCTTCATAGAACAAATCCTCTTAATAAAAGAATTTATCCTGTGAAATTTGAATTCAGTCAAAGGGCCACCCTTGAGTACCTAGAGGGTCACATGTAGCCTCAGGGTCACAGGTTCTCCACCCCTGCACTACACCAAGCTGGCCTAGTTTCCAAGATAATGTGATTCTCTCACTAGCATTGTAAAATTTTTATGTGTTTTGTCTCCCCAGTGCTGCCAGAAAAATACTGTCTCTTACAGATCTTTCTTCAGTTCGGATGAAATTAAGCAACCACACATTAAATAAGAGGAAGTATGAAATGGAAAATAAAGCAACTAGATTCAAAGTCAGAAGCCCTGTGCTCGAATCCTTTCTCTGCTACTTACAAGCTGAACCACATGGAGCAAATCACTTCTTTATAGGCTTCATTTTCTGGTGGAAAAAAGAAGGAGGCTGGACCCCCTCAGCTTGAAATTCCTTTTTTGATCTAATTCTTAAGATACTGTGATATTTAGCTGCTGATGGATCAGACCTCAGCTTTCCCACCCATGATCTAAGGAAAGCAATGTACAGGTAAGAGGGCAAGAGACAGAAAATGAGACACAGGCTCCATGTGAATAAATTTGGAAGAAACTCATCCTGGTAGCCAAGGCCCTAGGATCTGGAAATTTTAATTAAGGTTATACTGTAAAGCACAGTACTGTTCTGGAATTGTGTCAAGTTTTCCAAATTCTTAAACTCATGGGATGAAACAGAAGTGTTTTTATTTTGCTTTTCATAAAAAAGGGAAATTTGAGGGGGAAAATGGGAAATGAGCAATATTTTTTTTGTTGTTTAAAGACATTGGTTAACTAAAAGAACATAAAAATGTATTCTGTATAACTTGATTGGTCATGCTTAGTAAATGAAATTGGAAAACATAATTGATTCTGATAATAATTACGATTTTTCAGTTTGCCTTTAAGCATTTTTAATTTTTTTAAACAAATGAATCATAGAATCTCAAAATTGGAAAGGCCTTCTAAGACTATCTAATTCAGAGTTACTCCCAAAACAGTAATCTTTTCTCCATGTTTGACAAGTGGGCATCCAGGAGTTACTTAGACACTTTCAGTGATGGGCAACTCACTAGCTCACAAGGAAATCAAATAGAAAATAAAGGAGTTGATAAAAAAGAGAATTTACTGGGACCTGTTATCCATACTATATCTGTCTGTTGAAATTTAATCAGTCATTAAGATTCTACCTAAATTTTATTTCTTTCCTGAAGTCATCCCTGATCCTCCCAGAGAATAGCAATCTTTCCTTATCTGAATTTATATCATTTTGTTTATATTCCTCCTACATATTTTCACCAGCCGTGCCCCTGCCTTATCCTCCCTACTAAGTGTGAGCTTCTTCAGGAGAGAGACCATGTCTCATTCATCTCTGTATCTCCACAGGGCCTGTCATAAATCCTTATATATGGAAAGGGCTTAGCAAAAGTGTGTTGAAATATCTCTTAAAGGCTTTCCTCACTTAAGAAAAATGATTCTCTGTCCCCAACTGCTCAGTTACTGAAAACAAGTGACAAACCTCTAACCAAGTAAGAGAATCTCTTCAAACACTCCTTTATGGTCTGTCACACAGTTGGTGAGTTAGAGAATGTCTAACCCCTCCCCCTCCCAAGCACGTGAAGACTTCCCATGGTAGAATGGGCAAATGAGAACAATATGTTCAAACAGCCATGAAAATGGCTGAAGCAGGAACTGTGGGGCACTTAGAGCTTGGTCAGACATTGAAGACGCCAAGGTTGCCCACTGCATCCCAGGCCATCACCAGTCATGCTGACTTTTGTCTTGCCACTAGACTTTTATGACTCTGGGAGAGAGAGTGAAGCTAAGAACTTTGTGTAACTCTACCTCACTTAAATCCAATTCACATGCAAGTCAAGACACCATCCCGAGATATCATTGGTCCTCTTTGAAAACAAAGGACAAATAACAACAACAACAATAACTGTCTAGCCCAGCCATGTAGGGATGGCAGACAGCCCAGATTGTCAGCAATCAAGAAATAAATCTAGCCTGAGAGCCAGGAAACTCAAGGTTCCAGTCTGAGTTCTGCAAAGAACTTTCTGTAAGACCCTGGGCAAATCATTCCCCCTCTCTGGGCCTCAGTTCCTTTTACTATAAAGTAAGAGTTTTGCACTAGATCAGATGATCGAAGGTCACTTTAATGTTCTATATCCTGTGATTCTAAGGTTCTTTGAGGGGAGGGGAACTGGAAGAGGGACTTCCCCCATTTCCCACATGTTTACTGTGGGCCTCCCAGGAGTTCCCCACAGACTCTCAGGAAGGCCTGGCTATCTCTCTAGCCCTCATTAGTAAGAAAGACCTCTCTGAGAAAGATGCTCTACATTCCAGCTCAATTACTCTAATCCTCTGAGTGCTTCTCCACTTGCCAAAAGGGAATAAAAACTCCAACCCAATAACCAGACCCTTTTGACCAGAACTGAACTGACTCATGCCTATGGCTCTCAGGCTGGAGTCTATTCCCTGGCTTCCAGGAAGACTGTGCACTGATCTCTCTGATATCTCTTGACAATCACATTGCATTCTCTCTCCTCCCCCATATTCACACAACCTCCAGAGCAATAACCCCCTTTCTGCAACAGAACCCCTGCCAGCCTCCAGTGAGAAAACTCTTGTTCCCTTAGATTCAATTAAATTTGATGTCATTCATTCAGCAGTTATTAAGTATATACTATATGAGGGTGCTATTCACCACATTATGTAAACCAAAATGAAATAATTATTATTAATAATAATCAGCAATTATACATAATAATTAGAGGCAGTGTGGCAAGGGGCTAAACAATAGGTCTCGATTGCCAGAAAAATAGGTTCCAAGTCTTACTTTTGCCACAGGCTATATGACCCTGGACAAGTCATTTAATAGATTAGTGTTCTAGGCAACTCTCTAAAACTATCACTTGGAAAAAAGGTATTGACCTGTATTAGTACAGGCAGTTTCCTAATCAAAGAGTTCCCTTTATCAATGAACCCAAGAGCCAATCTCTATCCAGACTCTATAGCAACAGTAACTTCACAATTGTAAAGTACTTATAGTTGGGATTTGTATAGCAGTTTAAGGATTGCAGAATGCCTTCCCTACAATCCATGATACACTTAGTATGTTTATGCCCCCTTCATTCAAGTCTTCCTTGCTCTTCTCTTTGTAGGATGAAGGTGACCCTCATTTCTCCAAGACTGAGCCATAGGGGCAGAAGGTCTGGCAGGTCACACCAAGCTGGAAAGGGTCCCACACTGGGCTACTTATCTACCAAATGAAAAGCTGACTCATTAAGTTCAGAAAGACTCATCACAAAATGATAGATTTTTTTGACTACAGAAATTCTCAAGAACCATCAATTAAGTCATAGAGAAATTGTGCAGACAATACCATACTGACAAAATCACAGATTCCTGAAGAATGTAATCCTGATCTGTAGGACCCTGGGTCACTTCCAGTGGGTCATGTGGGTTCTGGCTCAGTCCTGAAGGACTTTACACTTTAAGATGATGAAGTGCTTTCTTTATTGGCCACTGTGCAAGGAAGAGTCACTTACTTAACAGACTTTAAAAGGAAAGACAACTTATAGTCTCACCCTTTTTATTCCTTTCTACAGAACTTCTTCTGTGTCAAGCATTTCATTTATGGGGGAGGAATGAAAAGCTATTCTATACCTGATCTACATTTCATCTGGGGACATCTATGACATGAGACATATCTACAACATGACAGTGTAAAGAAACAGACAATTTTTTTTAAAGCCTGACCTCTCTCTTTAGAAGTTTAAGATTATAGAATGCAAGCTATTAGCAATACAACCAGGAGAAAGAAACAGAGGGAATACTCATCGGCAAAAATCAGAAACAAAATGATCATTTTATTGTAGATAATATGTCTGCGTACTTAGAAAACCTCAGATAAACAACTAAAATTAATTGAAACAAAAATTTCAAAAAGTTTCAGAATATAAAATGCACACAAATCATTGTAATTTCTGTATTTTGTAGCCAAACCCAAGAGAAATTGATAGAAAGAGAAAATCCATTCAAGTTAAATATAGAATGTATAAAATACTTGGGCATCTACCCACCAAGATACACACAGGAACTATATTAATACAATTACAAAAAACCACTTTACAGAAAAAGATTTATTTAAATAATTTTAGAAGTACCAACTGCTCATGGATAGGCTGAGCCAATATAATAAAAATGATAATGCTACCTAAATTAATTTACTTATTCAATATCATACCAATCAAACTATAAAAGAATTACTTTATAGCACTAGAAAAAAAAAGTAATTAAATTTATCTGGAGGAACAAATGGTTAAGAATATCTAGGGAAATAATGAAAAAAGTGGAAAGAGAGACAGGCTGTACCAGATTTCAAACTATACTATAAAATAATAGCCATCAAAAACAGTTTGGTACTGGTTGAGAAATAAGGAGGTTGATCCATCTAATAGATTAAGTACACAATATATGGAAGCAAATGAACACTGTAGTACAAGTAGTTAATAAATCAAAAATCCCAGCTGTTGGAGTAAGATCTCCCTATTAGCCAAAAGCTAAGAAAAATGGAAAGCAGTATAGAAAAAACTAAATATAGACCAACATATCATATTGCACACCAGTAAAAACTCCAAATGGGAACATGACTTAGACATAAAGGGTAACACCACAAACAAATTAGAGAAGTAAGGTAAAGATTATCTTTACAATCCACAGATAAGGAAAGCTTACTGACCAAGCAAAACATAGAGAAGCTCACAGAAATAAAATGGAAAATTTTGATTACATAAAATTCTAAGTTTTTTTGGGGGGGGAGGGGCGGCTAGGTGGCGCAGTGAGTAGAGCGTCGGCCCTGGAGTCAGAAGGACCTGAGTTCAGATCCGACCTCAGACACTTAACGCATACCCAAATAAAAAAAAACCTAGCTGTGTGAGCTTGGGCAAGTTACTTAACCCCAATTGCCCTCCAAAAAGCAAAAAAAAAAAAAAGTTGTTGTTTTTTTTTTCCAAAACAATAAAAATCCAGCAAAAGTTAGGAGGGAAATAGGTAACTAGGAAAAATCTTGGCAGCAGGTTTCTATGATAAGTTATATAAGGACCTCAATTTATAAGACGAGCTATTCTCCAATTGTTAAGTGGTCAAAGGAAATCAATGGGCAGTTTTCAGAGGAAGAAATCAAAGCCAACAATAGATATATGAAAAAGCATTCACAAATACTAATAATTAGGTAACTGTAAACTAAAACAACTCTGAAGTTCTATCTCACATCCACCAAATTGGCAAAGTATACAAAAAAGGAAAGAAAATGGCAAATGTTGGAGTGATTGCAGGAAAACATGGGTATTAACATATTCTTGGGAGAGCCATGAATTGGTCCAGATGTTCTGGAAAGCAATTTGGAACTATGTCCCTAACTTCATTAAACTGTACATACACTTTGAACCCTCAGTGTCCCTACAAGGCCTATATCCCCAAAGAATCAAAGAAAGAGGAAAAACACTTATTTACATTTATATTCAAAAACATCTATATTTGGCGGGGGTGGTGGGAGAGTTGGAACTTTTTGTAGTACCAAAGAACTGAAAATTGAGAGGGTGCCCATCAATTGTACAATGGCTGAATGAAATACAGTATTTTAATATAAATAGAATACAACTGTACTGTGAGAAATGAAGAAAGAATTGTGTTCAAATTTGGAACTATGCCCAGAGGGCTATAAAACTATGCATACCCTTTGACCCAGTAATACCACTTCTAGGTCTGTATCTCAAAGAGATCAAAGACAAAGGAAGAAGACTTACCTGTACAAAAATATTTATGGTAACTCTTTTTATAGTGACAAAGAATTGGAAATTAAGGAAATGTCCATCAATTGGGGAATGGCTGAACACGTTATGGTATATTTGTGCTGGAATATTATTGTGCTATAAGAAATGATGAGAGGGGCAGTTCCGGAAAAACCAGGAAAGACCTATATGAATTGATGCAGGGTGAAGTTAGCAGAAACAGAAGATCATTATACACAGTAACAGCAATATTATAATGATGCTCAACTGTGAAAGATTTAACAACTCTGATCTACATGATGTTCCATGACAGTTCCAAAGTATTCATGCTGGAAAATGTCATCTACTTCTAGAGAGACAAATTATGAATTCTGAGTGCAAACTGGAGTACATCTAACTTTTTTCATTTATTTTTCTTGTTTTTTTTTTTACAACATGGCTAATATGGAAATATATTTTGCATTATTTCACATGTATAATTGATATCATATTGCTTGCCTTCTCAATGGGTGGGCAAGGGGCCAGAGGAATGGAGAGAATTTAGAACTCAAAAAAAATTTAAGAATGTTAAAATGAGTAAATAGTATTTTTAAAAGAGTTGAGTTCTGAGAAACTATTCTTAACTCTCTGTAGTCTGGCTTCTGACCTCATTATCCTACTGAAACATCACTTTTCAAAGTTTTCAGAAATCTTTTAATTGCCAAATTTAATAACCTTTTCTCAGTCTTTGATCTTGATCCCTCTGCAGGCTATGACACTGTAGATTGTCCTCTATCCCCTGGTACTCTTCTCTCTAGGCTTTTATGGCATTTTGTGACATCAATCCAGGTTTTTCTCCTACATCTCCAACTTTTCCTCAGTACCCTTTGCTGAATCTTCACCTAGGTGATACCCAGTAAGCATAGGTGCCCTCTAACACTCTGTCCTGGGCCATTTCTTTTCCCTCTCTATACTACTTCACTTACTGATCTCATCAGCTCCCATAGATTCAATTGCTATCTCTATACAAATGATTCTTAGATCTATTTTGCCAGTCCTAATCTCTCTCTTGACCTCAAGTCTCACATCTCCAACTATGTACTAGGCATCTCTGATTAGATATCTCATAAACATCTTAAACTCAAAATGTCAAAAACTGAACTCATTTTCTTCTTCCACTTCCCCCACCACCCCTGCCAAATTCTTTCCCTCTTACTAATTTTACACTTACTGTCAAGAGCATTCCATTCTCCCTTTCACAAGGATGACTAGAATATAAGGGGGAAGGGGACAAATATTTATTAAATGCATACTATGTGCCAGGTTTTGTGCTAAACACTTTCCAAATATTAACTCATTTCATCCTCACAACAATCCTGGGAGATAGATGCTATTATTCTGCCCATTTTACAGTTGAGGAAACTAAAGCAGACAGAGGTTAAGTCATTTGCCCAGTTACACAGCTGCTAAATGTCTGAGACCAGATCTGAGCTCAGATTTTCTTGACTCTACAACCAGGACTCTAGGCACTGTTCCGTCTACTGCCTCAATATAGGACCTGAACCCAAATCTTCCTGGCTTCAAGAGCAACTGTCTATTCATTGAACTCTCCAGTTTCTCCTCTCCTTGACCCCCATCTTTAACTTCCAACCCCACATGAATATGTTTTATCCTTTCAATGGAATGTAAATTCTTTGATGGAAGGGAGTGTTTTATTTTGGTCTCATATTTGTTTCAACTATGCCTGGTATACTGTCTGACACAGTAGAATAAAACATGGGATCTGAGCTAAACAGAAAAAGACCTTAGAAGTCATCTAGGCCAACTGAGTTATTTTACAGAAGAAGAAACAGACAATCAGAAAGATTAAGTAAAGTTGTCCAAGGTCACACAGTTAATAAGTAAGAGACTTAGGATTTGAATCCATGTTCTCTGACTCAAAATTAAATCATCACATGGTAGAAATTAAGAAGGAGGAGGAGGACAGGAAGAACAAGAGCAAGAAGGAGAAGGGGGAGAAAAAAGAACAACAACAAGGATGAGGAAGAGGAAAGAAGGAGGATGAGGAGGAAGAGGAGGAGAAAGAATCCATTGTGATTCCTTCAAGGAGTTCACAACCTAATATAATCTAACATACAAAAAAAAAAAACATATAGAAGTCAGTCATATACAAGACAAATTGAAAATATATCAGACAGAAATCCCAAATTTTAAGGAAGACTGGGAAAAAGCTTCTTGCAAAAGGTGGAATTTTAACTGAGACTTGGAGAAAGCCAGAGAAAACGGGAGGCAAGATGAAGAGAGTTCAGGCAAAGAGGACAAGTAGCAAAATATACAGGGAGTCAGGAGATTGTGTGTCTTCTGGAGTACACTAGCTTAGCATTTGCAATTGGGAGGTCCTGAGTTAAAATCCTGTCTCTGCTCCTTTGTAGTTCTATGACCAAAGGCAAGTCACTTCTACTGTCTATTCACCTGTAGACAGAGGTGGTTAAAAAAATAAAAATTTTTAAGGTCCCTCCTAGCTCTAAATCCCATGGACTTTTAATCCAACGCTTTCATTTAACATGAGCCATCGTCATCTTCCTCATTTGTAATCAGGGAGCTAAACTAGATGCTCATTAAGTTTCTAGCTCTAAATCCTGTGAATCTTATAAAAGCATGTAATCCAACTCTATCATTTTCCAGATGAAGAAACTGAGGACCAGAGAGGCCTCTCTAAGAAAATGGAACGGGGGTGGAGACAAGATGGCGGAGTAGAAACAGCTCTTCCAAGCCTCTCTGCCCCCAGATTCCCCACAAACTATGTAAAAAAGGACTGTGAACAACTTCTGGAGCCCCAGCACCCACAGAACGACACAGAGAAGCTAACCTCCCGCTGAGGACAGCCCAGCAGCCCTGCAGGAAGGACCAGCGCAGCGGTCTGGGAGCCGGCAGCTCGGAGAGTGCAGAGCGCAGGAGCCGAGCTGAGCCGAGCCCAGGTCCGCGTGAGCCGAGGTTTTAGCCCCAGGGCAGCAGGGCCAGAAGCCAGCTGCAGGAACCCCAGAACACCAGGAGCTGTGGCGACTCCAGAATTATCAACAAAGACTTGCCTAGGACAAAGTAAGAGGTTAGTGTCCTATGGACTTTGGGACCTGTATTTGGGGAATGCGTCAGCTCCCTCCCCAGGGAGCTAGAAGCCGCTGAGGAGACACGCCATTTTGTAGTTTTCAGAGGCAGCTCTGGCTCCCAGCCTACAAATCGTGGGGAGATCCAGCGATCAGTCTTGGCAGGTAATCACTCTTGCTTTAACCTCCCTGGATCTGGATTGTGATCTAGGGTGGAAGTTGTGGGTGGGTTTACAGCTTGCTAGAAACAGAAGTTGCCCCCCCACACGTTCGGGACGAAAATTCCTCTAGCTGGCCTTAAAGCCATAGTGTGGCAACAAGCCCAAAAGTCAAGCAATTAAGTGGCAACATGCCATGGCAAAGGAAACAGAAAAATGCAACCCTAGACTCCTATTTTGGGGGCATAGAGCGGGAAAGGACTGTGAGGTCAGAAGTCCTGCTCCAAAAGCCCCAGGGGAAAACATGAGTGGGTTGCAGGCCATAGAGGACCTTAAGGAGGACTTTAAAAATCAAAGAAGAGAAGTGGAGGAAAAATTAGAAAGAGAAATGAGAAGGATGCAGGAAAAGTATGAAATGAGGGTCAATAGCCTGACTGAGGAAAACAACACCTTAAAAAATAGACTAACTCAAATGGCATAGGAGGCCCAAAAGGGCAATGAGGAGAAGAATGCCTTAAAAAGTCGAATTTGCCAGATGGAAAAAGAATCTCAAAAGTTCACTGAGGAGATTCATTCCTTCAGAGTTAGACTGGAGCAAATGGAAGCCAATGACTTTATGAGAAATCAAGATGCTGTTAAGCAGATCCAAACAAACGAAAGATTAGAAGGAAATGTGAAATATCTCATGGGAAAAACCACTGACCTGGAAAATAGATCCAGGAGAGACAATTTAAAAATTATTGGACTACCTGAAAGCCATGATCAAGGAAAGAACCTAGAAATCACCCTTCAAGAAATTCTCAAGGAAAACTGCCCTGATGTTTTAGATCCAGAGGGCAAAATAAAGGCTGAAAGAATCCACTGATCACCTCCTGAAAAAGATCCCAAAAAGAAAACTCCCAGAAACATTATAGCCAGGTTCCAGAATCCCCAGATCAAGGAGAAAATACTACAAGCAGCCAGGAAGAAACAATTTCAATATTGTGGAAACACAATCAGAATAGCACAGGACCTGGCAGCTTCTACACTGAGGGATCGAAGGGCATGGAATATGATATTCCAGAGGGCAAAAGAACTGGGAATGAACCCAAGGATCACCTACCCAGCAAAACTGAGTATTTTGTTTCAGGGGAAATATGGTCATTCAGAGGAATAGAGGACTTTCAAGCATTCTTGAGGAAAAAACCAGAATTGAATAGAAAATTTGACACCAAGACACAAGAAGCAAGAGATGCCTGAGAAGGTAATCAGAGAAAAGAAATCAAAAGGAACTTATCAAAGTTGAACTATTTACATTCCTATATGGAAAAGCAATAACTGTGACTGATGATATCTTTCTCACTATGAAAATAATGGAAGAAGTGTGTGTGGTCATATAAATACATATGTGAATGTGTGTGTATATGGTTACAGTTATATATGGATAGAGGGCATAGGTTGAATTTGTTGGGAAGGGAGAATACCCAAGGGATGAAATTATGAGGTGAGAGAGGAAAGTGGCAAGAGGAGATGGGGAGAGACAGGGTAGGGTATAGGATAAACTATCTTATGTAGAAGAAGCAAAGGGAAGTGGTTGTAAGGGGGGGAAGAATAGGAAGGCAAAAAGGCAAAACCACATTCTCATTGAATTTGGTTCAGGGAGAGAATGACATACATACTAAATGGGATATCTCAACCCGCAGCAGAATAGGGGGAAGGGGGATGAGAGGAGGGATGACGGATGGGAGGGCATCCTTGATGGGAGGGGAGGTTGAAAGTACCCACTATAGAAGAGGGACAGGATCAAGTAGGGAATGGACCAGGTGGGGGTGGGATGAGTGGGAGGGAATTATAAACAGCCTTGTACAATATATCTACTATGATAATGTTTTGCATAGCTAGACATGTATAACATATACTGAATTACTTATCTCCCAAGAAGGAATGGGTGACAAGGGAGGAAGGAAATGGATCTGAAATTCGAGGTCGTAATATTAAATGTTTCAAATATATATAAATACTATTATTAATACTCTTTTGCTTGTAATAGGGAGATAAGATGTGCAGGCATTGGGACACAAAGATTCCCCTTCCTCTAATGGAAAAGTCGATGGGGGTATGGGAGAAGGTATGGGAGAGAGCAGATTGGAAGAAGTGATATCTTGTGGGACTACTATTCTGGGAGGTTGGGTAGGGGAATAATGGGGGGAAAATGATTGTAACTCAAAATCTGACGGAAATGAATGATGTAAAACAGAAGTTAATAAAGCATTTGTTTAAAAAAAAAAGAAAGAAAATGGAACACAGAACAGTTGAAAGTTGATGGAGATTAAGAAAAGGAGCAGCTAGATGGTGCAGTGAATACAGTGCTGGCCCTGGAGTCAGGAGGACCTGAGTTCAAATGTGACCTCAGACACTTAACACTTACTAGCCATGTGACCTTGGGCAAGTCAACCCCAATTGCCCTGCCTTCCCCCCTACAAAAAAAAAAAAAAAGGAAAAGAAAAGAAAAGAAAAGGCCCTGCGTGCCAGCGCCATGATGGACAGATTAGAATCCTAACAGAGAGAAGCCAAGTGTAAAAAGGAGACACTCTGTGTAGCCCACAAAGTCATTTAGGGCTCACTACACAATCAGAATGAAGGGACAGCTTCTCATCCTGGTTTGGACAGGAAGCAACAACCTATTTCTCATTTTTATTCCCATTGTCAGCAGAACATACAAAAGACTAGACCCAGATGTCCAACTTGCTCTGACTTTGGTTTACTAAGCAACTGTTGGACAAGGCTGCATCACCCCCAACAGACCAAAAAATGCTGTCCTTCTGCCAGCTCCCTTTAGCATCCAAAGGAATTGAAAAATGTGCCTTCCTAATAACATGAGTTCATTGTTCCTTTGCCTCAGGTCTTTCTACAAGGCTGCTTCATCTTATGTCTCTAGGGATTTCTCAAGGAGACAGGTTCACAAGACCTCAAAAGGCAAAATCATGTGGTCTCACTCTCCAAGTACTTAAGCTGGAAGAACAATTGTCAAATCAGGGACACAGATGGAAATGAAAGTCTGAGGCCATCCTATTGCAGGCTAAAGCTTACCTCATCGTGGAATCACAGAATGTCCAAACTGGAAAGGGCCTGAGAATCAGAGCACAGATTGTCCTGGCTCCACATGACTCTGTGGATCCTTTGACTTCTGTGTATCTTTTGTGTCCTTTGACTTCCTTCTCTAAATCTCAGTTTCCTTATCTGTAAAAATATGAATCTGGACTCAATGACCTCTAAGATTCTTTCCTGCTATAATCAGAGCAAGAAGGGGTCTTAGAATCATGGAACAAAGCATCTCAGGTCTGTAAGGGACTTTCAAATACAGAGCAGGGAATGTCAGTGCTGGGAAGGGCCCTAAGACATAGAACATGGGAGCTGAAAGAGAAATTAGATTTAGAATCATGGAACACAGAATGTGAAAGTGGAAATGTCTTTACAGAAGTCATGTAATCCAACCCATGTCCAAAATCATGAATACCTTCTGTATAATTTCCAATAAGTGGTCATGCTAAGCACTATTTGAAAGACCGTTAATAATGGGACCGTCACCTCCTCTAAGGCAACCCATTCATCTATTGGATAGCTAATGGGAAGGCCCACCTTATAATAAGAATTTAAATGATAATAATAGTATATAGTGCTTTATTTTGTCTTATTTGGACCCAATCCCTTTATCCATGTAACTACCACCGGATGGAGTTGTAGTATCCATGCAACTCCTTTCGGCACTTTTCCAGTGATCACCCTTTAAATAGCACACAAAATCACAAAATGTTGAAGTTAGAATGACCTGAGAGATTATCCACTCCACCCTCTTTATTTTAAGTGAGAAAAATGAGGCCCAGGGGAAAAAATAGCTTACCTCAGGTCACACAGCTAGTAAGTGTTAGAGTCAAGACTCAAGTCCAAATTGTCTTTCTATGCCTAAGACCACGTCTCCTTCTGCAATCCCATAGCAATTCTACCCTCTTCTAATTCTTCTCTTCTCTAAGAAATCAGTTTCTTCAATTGATTTGCAAATAATTTCTAGCGCCTCTAAACCCTGGCCAATGCTCTGGAAGCATTCAATGTACCTTAAAATGTGTCTTAATATTTTAATAACTTAAAATATACTATTAATGAAAGAAAATGGTTTATTGACATCATGCTAGGGGGCACAGATCCTTTGCCATCAAATATAGACATAAGGAACGTCCAATATCAGGCTCCACATCTTTTGTAATGTGCTTTAAGGCTCACTGCAAAATATTTCTAATATCTTTCCATTAATAGTGTATTAAGAGGTCATGTAAGGGTAAGACTGGGAGGATTAAGAGATTTGGTTTCTTCCTGAGGCCTTTGTTGTGAGGAACCAAAGAAGCTATAAAACAAAGATTTATTCAGTTTTAGCCGGACAGCCCAACTGCACAGCACTGCAAGAACCAGGGGAAAGAGAAACATCTGGCCAGAAAGCTCACTTGTTTATGAAAAATACTAAGAAGGGGAGGAGGGAGAAGAGGCTTCTCCAACCTCAACCTCCCTAGTTCTCCCTGCCAAAATTAAACCCAATATTATAAACAATGAGAAAGTTTGAAAGCCAGGTGGCCACAAAGGCAAGGAAGAAAAACTATAATGCAAATAACAACTCATATTTCTATGGTGCTTGAAGGTCAACAAACTACTTTCTTCAGTGTCAGATAGATTATGCCCATATTTGTAGTCCCATTTTACAGATGAAACTGAAGCTCAAATTGGTGAATCAACTAATTATTTGGTATTTGTGTGTATGGAAGGAACCTTAGAAAGCATCCATCCCAAAGCCTTTATCTTATAGATGAGTTAACTGAGACCTAGGCCAGTGCTTTGTTCAGGGCCCACAGGGAGAATGTGACAGAGAGAATAATCAAATCCATCTCTGACTCCAAGCTCAGGGTTCTTTTCACTCTGCTGCCTTTGCCTTCTTACCCAAAATCACCTTGCTAACAACTATGGGAGCCAGAATGTTAGCCCAGAGCTCTGATCCCAAGTCCAGTGTTGTTTCCACTATATCAAGCTGCCTCCAACATCATATCTCTTAGTGATTCCACTTACTTTCTCCCAAAGCACTCTGGGCAAAGAAAGACTTTTAGCTAGCAAGTAACTCCCATCATGAATGTGCAACTGCACCATCTTGGAGAATGGATATCTGGTTCTCCATAATTAAACAGCCAGATGAACTTGGTGATGAGGGCATTTTCTAGTGTGGCTGTTCAGGGAGAGGAGTATTTAGGTCTCATGGTTGCAGACTATATGGTAAGACTCTTCTCTTATATAGAAGGCAGAAAGTGTTTAAAACAGAAGAGGAAAGGTGATTTCTACCCCAGCCTACAAGCTAAGGTGTCAGGCAAGGGTAAAGCAAGAGAATTATGGAAAGATTCTCCACATTAAACATTCAGAAATGACTATATGTAAAAGGTCTAGGCAATAACTCTCTCAAAACTAAGGAAGCCTGAACTTGACTACATTATGAGCTCCAGAGGAAAGGATCAATGATTCAGCTAATCTCTATATTCCCCTGTACCCTACCCCCAAACTGGTACAGAGTTCTGTACATGGTGAGCACCTAATAAATATTTGCTGAATGAATTCATGCACACATGTAAAGGAAAGAAAACTACCTTTGAAAGCAGGAGAAGGCATGGTGGGGTGGTAAGAATGATAGATTTAGGATTAAAAGACCAGAGTTCAAATCTTGATTTTGACAGCATGTGACCTTGGCCAAGACACTTCTATCTGGCCTCAATTTTACCTTCTATCTAATAATGGAATTGCACTAGATAATTTCTAAGACCCCTTCCAACTCTAAAATCCCATGATGTGAATGAGCTGGCAGAGAGGGCTCTGCCTGGGCTTGATTAGGAAACTCAGTTTCTTTTCCCTGGTCTGCTACTGACTCACCCAGAATGCCTGAGCCAAGTTTTCTGGACTGAAGACTTTCTCCTTAGGCAAAGCCAGGGAAAACAACAGACTTTGGTGCCTTCGCCTCTTTTCCCCCTGGATATTAATGAGATTAACCGGTTAAGGTGGGTAAGGTGCTTTGCACTTCTTGGCACAGAATTGTCCTGACCACAAGCATTAATCCACCTGATTGAGAAGGTTGATTAAGGTCAGAAATTCTGTCCTGTGCCTGTGAAATGCATTTGGCCCTGAATAGGGAATGGATTCAATGAGCTAATAGGAAAAGACATAGTCTGCAGTTGCATCTTTAATTCTAAAGTGGGCAGCACAACCATTGTCAAAATAGAATTGTCCTTATACTGTCTTTTCTGGGCCTTGCATATGGAAAACTATAATTTCCACCTGTTTTAGCACCTAACACTCCAAAAAGTTTCAAATGTTTTGCAAACTAAAATCTACTCATATTGCCCTTGAAAAAATTAACAGGTAGAAGGAAAGCATACAAAATAGCCTTTGCCCATCTCCCCAAAAAGGTGAAATGTCAAAATCCAGCCCACTTTCAAGGTGTGTGTACTTGATAAGGCAGCAAGGTGTCGGAGTGGATAGTCACTCAGTTAACATTTATTAAGCACCTGCTATGCGACAGATAAGAACAATTTGTTCCAATAGCCATGAAAGTGGCTAAAGTAGGTGGAGTGGAACACTTAGAGCTTGGTCAGACATCGAAGATGCCGAGATCATCCACTGCATCCTGTGCCATTACTAGTTAGTGAAAATGCGCAGAATTGGGAGACCAGGAGTTTTATGCAAGGAATAATAAGGAGGCTAACGTCAATATTTCCCAGAGAATGTGGGGAGCAATAAGATATAGTAAGACTGGATGGGTAGGAAAGGGACAGGTTATAAAGGGCTTTAAAAGATGAATAGAAGATTTTATATTTGATCTTGGAAGGAATAGGGAACCACTGAATTAATTGTCTGGGGTGAGGGCAGGGGCAGGACTGGTAAGACCTACACTATAGGAAGATCAATTTGATAATTAAGAGGAAGATGGATTGGAACACTGGATTTGGAATCATGAAAACCTGTGTTCAAATCATGTTTCAAATGTTTTCTAGATAGATTACCCTGATAAGTTACACTTAAGCTTGTATTAGATAGATAAATAGATGGATGGATGGATGGACGGACAGACGGACTGCTAGATAGATGGATAGATAGATATATGGATGGATGGATGGATGGATGGATGGATGGATGGATGGATGGATGGATGGATGGTATGGCATGGCATGGCATAGCATGGCATGGCATGGCATGGCATGGTATGGTATGGTATGGTATGGTATGGTATGGTATGGTATGGTATCCATCCACATACAGGACAGACATGTTTTTTATAAAACATGGGCACCTAACCTTATACACACATACAGATGATCCGTAAAGTCTCTAGTTTGCCATTCTTTTGATTGCCTCTCTCTTCTTAGCATGTTTTCTGTGAATCTGAAGAAGTTCCTTCTCCACTTACACAGGTAGTCTCTTGGCCAAATAGGAATCAATTCTTCTTCTTGCACCCAGTCTCACAAGGCTATCCCTCAGCAAAACTACCCCAAACTTGGGTGAAAGTAGTCTCACATCTGTACGGGAGGAAACATGCTATGATAATAATAGTAGCTAATATTTATTTAGTACATGCCATGTGCCATGTTAAGCACTTTGCAATTATCATCTCATTTGATCTGCACAACTTTTTGGAGGCAGGTGCTATTACTATTCCTATTTTACAGATGAGGAAACAGTGGTTAAGTGACTGGCCCAGGTTCACACAACTAGTAAATGTCTGAGGCCAGGTTTGAATTCAGGTCTTCCTGACTCCAGGTCCAACATTATCTCCACTGTACCTTCTACCTTGCCCTCATAGCAGATATATTGACCAGCCTGGAGTCAGCAAGACTTGGATTCAAATCATAGATACTTACCAGCTGCATGTCTTTGGACAAGTCACCTAAACTCTCACAGTCTCAGCTTCCTCATGGGAGCAATAACAAGACTTACCTCACAGTGCTGTTCAGTGAAATAATTCAAGTAAAATGCTTTGCTAACCTTATGGTTAGTTATTGTTCCTATAATATACGTCCAAAATTTCGCAGCACTTTGTTACCCCCCTCCAGTGATCCCACATCTGCTTTGTTTTTAATACTTTGATGAGTCTATGATCTCATCTATATGATCGACATCTCCAATGGGATGAGAGTATCCTGTGTGATTCTTATGCATGTCCATAACCTCTCCAGGGGGTATCTACCTAACCCATGGGAGGCCCTCTTCTTATTCTTTTCATAATTCATGGGTGGAAGTGCAGCACTCAGGCTGTTCAACCAGCCTACCTCTCCTCCAGGACATATATATCCCTGCATTAGTGTTGGTGTCTATAGAAGGGAAACAGCTATTCGGAGAAGGCAACAAGACCATGGGAGTGGCTGTAACTTGCCAATTATATTCCCCAACTGTCTTTAGGGAGCCTTAAGATCTTCTCTTGACCCTATTGACAGAACAGAAGAATTGAACAGGCAAGGTCCAGAGAAACTAGCCACTGGGTATGGGGAAGTAAAGAGTTTAGACAGAGAGTTGGCCTTTGGGTCAGAGTGATTGAACAGGAGGCTGATGAGAAGGAGAGAGAACAGGGTGTGACTGTGAGTCAGTGCACTTGGTTTTGTGTGGGAGGCCAAGAATGGGAGTCCTGGCGGCTTTGAGAGAGTGGGTGCTATGGCGAGATGGAAGCATGCACATCTCAACTGGGCCTCTAGCCCATCCTGTGACTATGCACAGATTCTGGATCCTTTTGCAATCAAATGCATTATTGTCAGTAGGAAAGGGAGTGATAAAAGATCACAGGGTCTTGGATTCAGATATGGAAGGGACTGTGATGGTCATCAGTCTTTACCTCCTCATTTTGCAGTTGAAGAAACTGGGGTCCAAAGAGATGAAGCAATTTGCCCAAGGTCACAGAAATGGCTGAGACGGGATTTAAACCCAAGTCATCCAACTTCAAAGGCAGCATTCACTCTGCTAACTACTGTTGCTTCACACAGAGTACAAGAGACAAATTAGAGTCTGAATATCTCAGTGACAAATTGCTGAGGTCCCTCCCTGAATAGAAAAAGAAACAGGATACCCCTTCCAACATATGAGCTCTCACCTTAGCTTGCTGAGGATGATGTCTCTACACTACTTCGAGCCACTGTGTGACCCCTCCTGCCAACTCCCTTTGATACATGATCCTCCCCCCATGTTTCTCTCCATCCATCAGTCATTATGTCTGTCAATGAACTCCCTTTTATCTCTGCACAGTGAGAGTGCCCAAAGTAAGATATGATTGAAATGAGTGGCAATGACTATATATCTAAGTCTTTGATAACTAGATTATGTAGTTTATACAACAGGCAGGAAGGCATGCAGTTCCTCAGCCTTTTAATCTAGTAAAGCATTGGAAGGGGCTCGGGTGTGCCATGAAATGCATATGACATTCAAGAGTCCAGAATTCTGCAATTCTGTCTTTACATCCAGTTGCTGTTGTTAGGCAGATTCACAAGGACCAGATAAGGTCAGTCAATTAGTGAGCAGCTGGACTGTGATGCTACATAAACACACACACAAACACACACACACACACACTCATCAACCACAAGGGTATTGATATTAGGAAAGCTAAAATAGATTCTGGTCAGGAGAGCCTTGTATACCTTGAATATTTAACTTAGACAAAATTGACTAAACAAGTTATTTGGCACATAGGAACCAGTAAAAAGTATCCTCAACCAGGTGTTGTGGATGTCCTTCTTTCTCAAAGAGTACCATGACATCAGGGAGATGATGACATGACTTGTAGTTGACTTCGATTTAAGGGACAGAGGGCTGTGCAAGGTCACCAGTCTCACTTTCTCCTCCAGAGCCATCTGGGTCCAGTGGCCAGATGCTCATAAGGACGAATGGAGATGACCCAGGATGCAATGGGAGACCCTAGACCTTTTAGGCTAAGGTCTTTTCAAGTTCTCATTTTAAGTGAGGTAATGCCCATTCAGTGAATAGACCTCTTTTTAAGAGATGAGTCAAGGGACGGCCCTTTTAATTAAAAAAAAAATATACACACACACACACACACACACACACACACACACACACACACACACACACATATATATATATATATATATATATATATATATATATATATATCAAACTGGGTGAGAGTGCTGGACAAAAGAAAAACAGTAATTACATTCCCTCTGAGTTAGGAGGGCTGGAACCTATTGTCCGATCTATGAGATCCAGAGTGAATTAGGTTTAAGGCTTCTTTGAGAAAGAAATCTAGCCAGTAAACCCCAAGTTAATAAGACAGCTTCTGGATTGGATCGGAGAGGAAAGAAGAGGAGGAGAAGGAAGGAACAGGGAGGGGAGGAGTCAGTCAACTTGGCAGCTCAGACTACTCACAGGTTGTATTTTGGTTAGTTGGGGCCCAGTGACAGGCCAATCCTCACAAAAACCTCACCAAGTATAAAACAGGCATCTCTACAATTTCCAAAAGAAACAGGAAATTATTTGAAATATTATCAAATATTGATAAACCTAAGAAATTAGGGTTCAAGCTTTATCTCGTCTCCTCTGAAAGGTTCCATTGTCTTTGAAATTTTCCATATTTGTTAATGGAACTAGCACCCTACCAAACAACCCATTCTCAAAACCTTGGGACCGTCTTCGACTCTAATATCTCTCACATTCCTTTCCTCTTCTCAACTCACACTGCCAAACACCTAAGTTAAGGCCTTCATAACCTTCATAAGCCAGTTTATTTCAATGTCCTGCTAGCTAGTTTCTATACCTCCAGTATTCTCTACTATCCTTTATCCTATAACCCATTACTCAACAAGCAGTTATTATTTATCAAGCTCCTACTTTGTGACAGGAATGGTGCTATGGAGCAGGGATACAAAGAAAAAAATGGAATAGGCCTTGCCCTCAAGTGGCCTTATATTCTATCAGGAGAAGTAGCATGTACTTATACAAGTATATAGAGGACCTAGATGTCAAGGTGGATAGAGTGCTTGACCTGGAATCAAGAAGACCCATCTTCCTGAGTTCAAATCTGGTTTCTGATACTTACTAGCTGTGTGACCCTGGGCAAGTCACTTAACCTTGTTTGCCTCAGTTCCCTCATCTATAAAATGAACTGTAGAAGGAAATGGCAAACCACTCCAGTATATTTATCAAGAAAACCACAAATGGAGTCACAAAGAGTCAGACATAACTAAAAAATGACTGAACAATGAAATACATTTTGTATACAAAATACATACAATATAGTTTTGAGAGGGAAGACACAAGAAAGCTGGGCAGATCAGGAAAGGCTTCAAGTAGAAAGGGAATCTTAAATTTAATCTTTAAGAAAGTTATATAGTCTACAAAGTAGAATAGATGAAGGAGTATATTCCATGAACTGGGAACAACCAGTACAGATGCAGGGCTGGGAAATGGAATAGCAAGAAAGCCAGGTTGATCAAACTGTAGAATGCAGGAAGGGGAGTAATGTACGATGAATTTTTGTGGGCAAGTAGGGGTCAAGTTGTAGAGGCTTCAAAAAACAAAAAGAAGAGTTGTTATTATTATTACTACTATTATTATTTCATTCTAGAGATAATAAAAAATGCTTTCATTTTATTGAGCATGGGAAAGGGGAGTGGTATGGTCAGACTTGTGCTTCATAGTAATACCCTAGTAATTTTCTTAATGTGTTCCTCTAACTATGTCAGTCCTCTGTTCATAAACCTTCAATGGCTTCCTAGTGCCTAAATAATAAGACATAAATTCCTTAGCTCAGAAGTGCACAAGTTCTAGCAAATTCTATCAGGTTGAAAAAGTTTTGAGCACAGAAGTGAAAATGAACCACAATACTGAAGTGGGCTTTTGTAGTGATATTGTTGGAGTGACATTGAAGAGGGTAGTGGATAGTGAAGGTCACACAGCTTTCCAATGTTCTATGTGTATTAACATAGATGTTTATGGTTCTAAATTTAAACTCTTTGCCTGCTATACTGACCCCCAAATTGACATATTACTGGAAGAACTGAGCCACATCAACATTAGATCCAAAAGGAGTGAAGTGTTTTGGAGGAGGGTATTGAGTGAGTGGAAGTGAGGAGTCTAGACATTGCTGGATCACTAGCGAGTTTTCATTTCCATCGAATCGTCACCTTTTGCTGTAGGCTGCTGTGTTAAATTTATGGGGATTGGCCTCAATAATGAAGAAAGTAACAGATGTTGCTCAAACTTTAATTAATACATTTACTGACTGAAATTTATTTTGGTGGAAAAAAGGGGCCAGAGCACAGTTTTATGATGCCAAAATACTGTCTACAATTGGTTTCATATTTTAATACCACATTCCTTTGAAGCTGGATAAAGAAAAAGATGATGTTCAGTTCCTTTGGTGTGCTGCACTAAGCTCATCATATTTACCTTATTTAAAAAAAACTAGAGTGTTTCTATAAAAGTATTTCATTGCCATTTAATTCAATAATTACTGAGTCTACTATGTACACAACACTGTGCTAGGTGCTGAAGGAGTTACAAAAGAAATACACACACACATATGCATGTATTTATGTGTGTGTATATATTTTGTATGTATGGGTGTATGCGTGTGAGTGTATATATATATATATATATATATATATATATATTTCATAATTAGGGCTCTGTGGGAGCTCATTGAGTGGAAGCATGGCATACGAGATATATCTTGTTACTCAGTCCACTCTGACTCTTCATGACTCTGTGAACCACACTGTCTATAGGGTTTTGCATTTTTGTTTCTTTGGGGTTTTTTGGCAAAGTTATTAGAGTGGTTTATCCATTTCTTTCTCCAGTGGATTAAAGCAAGAAGAGGGTCACACAGCTAGGAAGTGTCTGAGGCCTGACTTAAACTCAGGTCCTTCTGACTCCAGGCCTGGTAATCTATCCACTGATCCCTCTATCTTCCTCAGTAGATGGAGCATTAGACTTCAAATACAGAAAACATAGAATTTAAGTCCCACCTTGGACTATAAGTATGTATGGAGTGTGAGGCAGGTGTGCCAACATACCCTACTCAGAGTCATTAAATCCTCAGTTTTCCCATTTGTAATATGAGGATAATAACTGTAAGATTTACCTCCCAGAATTATTAAGAGGATCAAATGAGATAACTTACATAAAATGCTTTGCAAATTTTAAAGTATCAAAGAAACTCCAGTTATGATTACTATAGGTCAATAGTAAGTTAAAGAAATTTAACAACGATTAATTTTTCATTCAAGAGGCAATATAGTGTAGTGGCTAAAAAGCCAGCCATGAAACCAAGAAAACCAAGTGAAGTCCTTCTTCTAGCACATACTGGCTATGGGATCCTGGACAGGCCTCTAGGCAACTCTCTAAAACCATAATTTGCACCAAAGGTACTGACCTGTGTCAATGGAGGCAGCTTTCTAACCTGGGAGTTCCCTGAACCAATGAAATACAGATACAGGCTCTAATATAGCTTATGGCTTCTGTGCTACTCAGGTAAAAAGTAGGTAAAACAAAAGTTAATGAAATATAGTTCTTGTTCTCAAATACTGACAATTGCCCCTTTCTTCATGTCCTTGGCACTTAGTATGGTGCCTGGGACATAGTAAAAACTTAATAAACGTTGGTAGACCAACTTACCAACTGACTATCCAAATAACTACAGTACAAAATAATACATAACCAATGATTAAGAGATGTACAGACAAGATGCTATGTGAAGGCCAAGGTAGGAAATGTCATGAGTGACTCAGGGAGTCTGGAAAGGATTTTCTGAGGAGACATTGAAACTTAGCTTTGAAGATTGAGTAGGAACTCAGTGCCAGAGAAGGCATTCTAGGTCTGAGACGCACCCGATCAGACGCACTGAGGTGAACACACAGAACAGCACTCAGGTAGCTTGGCTCCGGTCACGTTTAGAGTGTAACAGTCAGTTTCCTGTGCTACAGTTTAGTATAGAGAAGATGGAACTCATCCAGGAGAGGGTAAGTAGGATGGTGAGAGGACTGAAGATCATGCCATGAGAGGATCAGATGGAGGAAATGGAAATGTTTAACCTGGAGATTAGAAAGCTAGAGGGCATGAGGAGGCAGGGAAAAGAGCATCATAGCATTTTTAAAGTGTTTAAAGGACTATCCTATGGTAGAAGGTATAGAACAGGGGTGGGGAACCTGCAGCCTCAAGGCCACATTTGGCCCTCTAGGTCCTCAAGTGCATCTCTTTGACTGAATAAAAACTTCACAGTACAAATCCCCTTAATAAAAGGATTTGTTCTATAAAACTTCGACAGTCAAAAGGCCACATCCAAAGAACCTAGAAGGTCAAATGTGGCCTCAAGGCAGGATGTTCCCCAGCCCTGGTTTAGAATCAGCCAGTTTGCACCAGAGAACAGAATTAGAGAAAATGGATAGAAGTTGAAAAAATGCTAATTTGAGTTTTACAACAATCTGGGAGGTAGGTGCTATTGTTATTATTCCCATTTTATAGATAAGGAAACTGAGGCAAACAGAGGCTAAGTGACTCCCTCAGGAGTCCTAGCTAGTACATACATATTTACATAGCTAGTAAATGTCTGAGACTGGATTTGAACTCAGGTCTTCCTGACTCTAGGCTTTGCTTGAAAATCTCCAGGGAGGATAAAGCCCTCCCCAGGCAGACTGCTCCACTTTAGTATTGTTCTAATTATTTTTTAAAAATTTCCCCTTTACATTAAATTTTAACATTTTTAAAATGAAATTCATCATCTGAACTTAGGAGAAATGATTGGTTATTGATATGTCATATCTTGACCAGTTAGGTACAATAAGGCCATAGACTAGTTAAAGCAAAGACCAGAAACCAAAATCAAACTAGAACAGGTAAAAATGAGACAAGAAGGCACATAATTGCACCAAGTTCTACTTGACTTATTCAAACAAGCCACTGACAGCAAGCAGTGGAAAATGGAAAAAAAGGCTGAAACATTGATTTTGACTGTTTGCAGTTTTTTTATAATTGTAGAGCAGTTGCTGTAACAAGAAGAGCAGCAAACATTTGATCCCCCTGTCAAGTAAAGAGTCCTTATATCCAAGGGAAACCAAACTAGAAGGTAAACTCAGTTGTAAAGCTCGCAGGAAGATGGCAGATCAGCGGTGTTTCATCATAACACACTGAAGAGCTCTGGAGGCATAGACAATTTCCAGAAAGTTTGATGTGGGACTCCAGTGAGTGCTATCACCCCCAAGAGGATTCAGAGATGAAATAGGCCAGAGGATAACAAGTAGAAGAAAACAGAACAGATTAGTTATGGTTTGTATAACAATTTATCTTCATCATAATCATACTATTAGACTCTCAAAATTATCTTCCAGGAAATTACAATATTTAAAATCTAGCACCTCAGTAAGTAAATGAGAAAATAAAGAAGACGAAGTAGAAAATATTATGACAGAGGTAACATATTCTCAAAAGCATTCAGGTTATATTACAAAATTATTGGGGAGAAGAATATACAAAAATATTGGGTGTCAAAAATAATAGTAATACTATCCCCAAAAAGGTAAGCAAGAAAACCTCAATAACTATCAATCTAGGTATTTTTTAATCTTTTTAACAAAATTGATAGTCTAGCATTTATATAATGATTCAAGACATGCAATGCCTTTCCAAATATCTCATTTGATCTTCACAATAACTCTGGGAGATAGGTGCTCTTTTTATCCCCATTTTTTGGATAAGGAAACTGAGACAGAGGTTAAGTGACTTGCCCAGGGTCACAGAGATAAGAACTTAGGTTTTCTTGGTTCTAAGTCCAATGCTCTCTCCACTATAACAGCTAGTTGCCTCATAATATTTATAAGAATGAACCATACCTCTACAAAGTGTATCCCTAACAAAAATACGGTAAGTGAATAAAGAAGTTTTAGCAAATGATCTCCTGTAGCAGATCAGCCTTATTGTCATGTAATATATTAAAAGTTAAAAATAATATAAATTGCTCTTCCTTTGAGCCGTCCTAGGTAATCATTCAAAATGGTAAGGTACTCTCTTGATCCAGAAAACCCCACAAAATCATGAAAGTCAAGGGTTTCAAATCTCCAGGTCCACTTCAAGAACACCCGTGAAACAGCCCAAGCTATCAAGGGCATGCATATCCGCAAAGCTACCAAGTATTTGAAAGATGTCGCATTGAAGAAACAGTGTGTTCCTTTCCGTTGATATAATGGTGTATTTGGCAGGTGTGCCCAGGCTAAGCAGTGGGGTTGGACGCAGGGTCAGTGGCCCAAAAAGAGTGCTGAATTCTTGCTGCATATGCTTAAAAATGCAGAGAGTAACAAAGAACTGAAGGGTTTGGATGTGGATTCTCTTGTCATTGAGCATATTCAGGTTAACAAGGCTCCCAAAATGGGACGGTGTACTTACAAGGCTCATGGTCGAATCAACCCATACATGAGTTCTCCTTGCCATATTGAAATGATACTTACTGAAAAGGAACAAATTGTTCCTAAACCAGAAGAGGAAGTTGCTCAAAAGAAAAAGATATCCCAGAAGAAACTGAAGAAACAATAGCTTATGGCACAGGAGTAAATACGACATTAGAGTGCAAATAAAAGTGAAATGAAAACAAACAAAAATAATAATAATATAAATCCTACTGTGACTGCTGATTATCAAAGAGGAAAATTGACTTAGTACAACAAAATAAAGCACTAAAGGTTCTGCTCCAATAAGAAAGGTCACATGCGGATATTATAGTCATTTGGTGGTGTCCAACTCTTTGTGACCCCACATGGGGTTTTCTTGGCAAGGATAATGAAGTGCTTTGTCATTTCCTTCTCCAGTTCATTTTACAGATGGGGAAACTGAGGCAAACAGGATTAAGTGATTTCCCTGGGATCACACAACTAGTAAGTGTTTGAGACCAAATTTGAACTCATGAAGATGAGTCTTCCCGATTCTCATCCTGGCACTTTATCCATTGTGCCACATAGCTACTCCATTAAAGTCATAACAGAATTACATGATTAAAACAACAACAGAGATAAACTCTGTTTTACCATCTTCTGATTAATGATATTGAGAAAGGTATAAGACCCATGCAGGGTCCAAATGGAAAGTCAATAATAAAGTACTACAGATTCTACCACTTGTGAATGACATGCTGCTGCCTGCATCAAACTTCAGAGCATTACATTGCTTCCTTAGTGGTATACACGCTTACTTAAAAGAGATCATCCCAACAATGCATCCAGCAAAAGTCAAATGGATGTGGAATGCCTCTTGTCCAGACTGACATGGAGCTGCATGAACTAAGTACATCAATGTATGAATTTTCTCTGTGGTTGCTTTAATCATGTAATTATATGTATATGTGTGTACATATAATGTAATATATATGTAAGTCTATAATTATGTGTGACTGCATGTGTATGCATGCACATGTATATCTATGTAAGTGTCTGTTACGTATGTGTGTATGTATGCATATGTTTATATAAACATAAAGTCTTAAGTAATCGTTTTTGCAATTTCTGCCCATTCCTTCTGATTCTGTACTACAGGACCAAATGGGACAAGTACCCTCCTCCATATGGCAAGTAGAAGCTCAACTCATTATCCATCTTCAGTATCTGTCCCAGATATAGATATACAGCATACAGTACACATATGTGTGCATAAACATGTATATACTGATATAGTGTATATATAAGATATATTTTATATAAACCATATATACTATATAGATCTATCTGTATATATGATCTATATTATATCTATATACCATATAAATCTATAGTGTGTGATCTACACTATCTATATATTATATAGATTGACCTATGTAAATATATGATATTCACAATGTCCATATGCTAGATAGATCTAGTTGTATATACATGATATGTACTATATCTATGTACTATATAGATCAATTTATCTATATATGATATATACTATAACTATGTACTATATGGATTCATCTTATATTTATATATATATATATATCATATACACCAGAGGTGGGAAACTTGCAGGCTTGAGTCCATGGCCTCAAGGCCACAGGTTTCCCACCTCTGATATACATTATATCTCCATACTATGTAAATCTGTCTTATAGATATAGGGTGATGTCTTGCCTTGCTCATGAATTGAATTTAAGTAAGGGAGAGTTGTACAAAGTTGTCAGTGAAGTCCAGTGGCAGGACAAAAGTAAAGATGACTGGTGATGGCCTGAGATACAGTGGATGACCTTAGCACCTTCACTGTCTGACCAAGCTCTCAAAAGTACCTGCTTCTGCTGTCTTCATTGCCATTGGGACAAATTGTTCTCATACACCCATTTTACCAGGATAGACATCCCCCTAGCTCATTGATGGGTCTGCTGACAGCTTTACCAGGGTGTGGTCACTCCTCATGCTACAGCTTCTTGGAGCCCCAGGTGAGTGATGGATGACCAGTTGGACAGCAAAGATAGATAACTAACCCTGAAATGATTCAACAAGCCCTCACACCAAAGGTGCTAGTCCTCCTTTAACACCCATATACCACATCTATATCTATATTTATATATATATATGATATACACTATATCTATATACTATATACATCTATCTATATATTTCCCAAATCCCTTCTCTCCTTCCCCACTGCTAATGCCTCCCAAAAAATTATATTGGTTTTATTTTTATTTTTAATTTATGAAATAACACAAACATTTCCACAACATAGTACAATTTTTTAAAAGATGATCACATATGAAACTGCAAATCTATTATGTACAACTTGCAATTCCTTTGAAATATATAATAAAGTTACTATGTAATTTTCTTTTTTCCCTTCCTCCTCCCTCCTACTGTACAGACAACTATCATTAGAGCCAAACATATATATATGTGTGTGTGTGTGTGTGTGTGTGTGTGTTTGTGTGTGTAAACATAGATCCATACTGACATATAGATAGATAGATAGATAGATAGATAGATAGATAGATAGATAGATAGATGTATATACACACATACATATATAAAATCATCCTATACATTCTTTGATTTATCAGTTCTTTCTCTGGATACAAATAGTGTCTTACTTTCTATGTCCTTTGTAGTTAATAACAGTCAAAATAATTTGGTTGCTCAAAGTTGTTTTTAAAACAATATTGTTACTGTATAAAATGTTCTCTTAGCTCTGTTCATTTAGCTCTCCATTATTTCATGCAAGTCTATTTGTGTTTGGGGTTTTTTCATTTGTTTGTATCTGTTTAATAGTATCTTAATTCCTCATAAAGTCATTAGCTTCCATTTGCTCCAATCTAATTCTGAAGGAATAATTCTCTTCAGTGAGCTTTTGAAACTCTTTTTTCCATCTGGCATATTTGGCTTTTTAAGGCATGCTTCTCCTCATTGGCTTTTTGGGCCTCTCTTGCTATTTGAGTTCATCTATTTTTAAGGTATTATTTTCTTCAGTCAGGCTGTTGACTCTCTTTTCATTATTTTCTTGCATCATTCTCATTTCTCTTCACAATTTTTTCTCTACTTCTCTTACTTAATTTTCAAATCCTTCTTGAGCTCCTCCATGGCCTGGGCCTGTAACCAGTTCATATTTTTCTTGGAAGGTTTTGGTGCAGGAGTTCTGACTTTGTTGTCTTTCTCCCATTCTGTGCTTTGATCCTTTTTGTCCCCAAAAAAGGAACCTAAAATTGGATTTCTGTGCTTGCTTTGCTTTCTTTGCTTACTCATGTTGCCACTTAATTACTTGACTTTTGAGCTTTTTGCCACAGTAGAACTCTGCTTCCAGAGAGAGGAGAGTTTTGTCCCAAATCACTGGGGTTTTCATAGCTGCCAGAGCTATTAATTGGGCACCTTCTCTGAAGCCTCCACCAGCTCTGGCACCTGGTTACACACCTCAGGAGCTCTACCCTAGATAGCAATCCAGATCCAAGCAGGTTAAAGCAAGAGTGATTACCCCTCTGAATGGTCGCTTGTTCCCCCTACAATCTGCAGTCCAGGAGCTCTGAAGCAGCCACATGGTGGCAGCTGCATGGCTTCAGCACCTCAGCTGCCTCTTGCCTTCTTGCCCTGGAGACAGAGGCCAGACTGTACTCTTGGTCCCCCATACCCAAGGAGGACCTTTTACTTTGCCTTTGGCATTTATGGATTGATAATTCTGGAAACTGCCACAGCTACTGGTGACCCACTCTCCTGAGGTCCACTCCAGCCACAAGTGGTCAGGGTCATCCTGAGGCTAAAACCATGGACTCATGTGGGGCTGGGCTCTGCTCCCAGCAAGCTTCAATGGACCCTTCCTACCAGCCTTTCAGGCTGCCTTTCAGTGGGAGATTTGTTTTTCTCTGTCACTTTGTGGGTTCTGTAGCCCTAAATTTTGTTTTGAATCATATTTTATAGGTATTTGAGGTGGTTATGGGGGAGCTCATGGAGTTTTCCTGCAACCATCTTGGCTCCACCCCCTATTTGTGTTTTTCTAAGATCATTCGAGCTCCTCATTTCTTATAGCATAACAGTATCCCATCACACTCACATACCACAACTTGTTCAGCCATTCCCCAATTGATGGGCATCCCTTTGATTTCTATTTATTTGCCACCACAAAGAGAACTACTATAAATATTTGAGAACATATAGGTTCTTTTCCTTTCTCCCTAATCACCTCTCCCTAATCAACCTATTAGTGGTATTGCTGGTTCAAAGGGTATAAGCAGTTTCCAGAATTATATTGTATATATTTTATATGTCTTTATATCTATTGCTTCTCCCAATGAAACAGAAATTCTCTGAGGAGAGAAACAATTTAATTTTTCTGTCTTTATATCCTTAGCACCTAGTATGTGCCATTCACATGCATAATAAATGCTTATTTATTGATTGATTAAATTTGGTTAAGTTACTTCAACTGTTCTGTTCTCAGTTTCCTCATCTGTAAAATGAGGAAGTTGGACTCAGTGGCCTTCAAGGTTCCTTTCATGATTAAATCTATGACTGTATGAGATCATCTATCCTCACAATAACCCCCTGAAGGAGGGGGAAAGGTCCAGTATCTGCTAAGCTCCTCCTCTGTGGCAGGCACATTTACAAAGTTTATATCTTTTGATAATTATTATTCCCATTGTACAAATGAGGATACTAAGATTCAGAAAGATGAATTTAGACCTTTGTGGATTCCTCAGGTTTAAACAGCTAACAAATGTAGGAGGCAGAATTCAAACTCAGGTAGCCCCTAAATACAAGTCCAACACTCTTTTGACTATACCTTTGCTGGAGCTCTTATCATGGATTTCATTCTGGAAGAGTCCTGAGAGGTCATTGCGTCCAACTACTACATTTTACAGGTGAAGAAACTCAGGTGCAATTCAACTCATATAAAGTCCTCTCCACTGAAAGCAATTTCTTAAAAAAGTATTTTTTCTAGATCTCCTTTTGCCTCATCCCATCCTGCTTTATATCATATATTTCTGCACATATTATATCCTCTCCATTATACTGTGCCCTTCCCAAAGATAAGTACAGAGTTATTTTTCATCTTTCTATCCTCAGAACTGATCATAGGACCTAAAACATAGAAGCCTTTCATAATTTTTGTTGAATCATAATGAATGAATGAGAGAGAAGACATTTTAATTACATCATTGTGTTTCTGCTTTGTGTCTCTTCTGAGAGACTTGGATTAGATGATCTTTAATGTCTTTCTTGCTCTGAAATTCTTCTTGAGTTCAAATCTGACCTCAGAAAGTTACTAGATAAGTAACCCTGGCCAAGTCATTTAACACTGTTTGTCTCAGTCTCCTCATCTGTAAAAAAGATGGAGAAGGAAATGGCAAACCACTCCAGTATTTCTGCCAAGAAAATCCCAAATGGAGTCATGAAAAGATGGTACATACATCTAAAAAAAACTAAGCAACTTTTAATGCAGAGTACACCACAATCCAGCTCAAGAATTACCTTCAGGGGGGGTTGGAGGTACCCACTTTCGAGGAGGGACAGGATCAAGATGGGGAATGGGCCAGGTGGGAGGTGAGATGGGTGGGAGGGAAATATAAGCAGTCTTTTACAATATGTCTACTATGGTGGTGTTTTGCATAGCTATACATGTATGGCACATACTGAATTGCTTATCTTCTCAGAGGGAGTGAGTGACAGGGGAGGAAGGGAGTGGATCTGGAAGTTGAAGTTTTAAAATTAAATGTTTCATAAGGTGTCCAGGCATTGGGGCTCAGAGATTCACCTTGCCCTGGTGGCAAGGTCGAGGGGGGTATGGGAGAGGATATGGGAGAGGGCAGATTGGATGAGGAGATATCTAGTGAGACTGCATATTCTGGACTGGTGGGTAGGGAAAAAATGGGGGAAAGGAATTGTAACTCAAAATCTGGTGGAGGTGAATGGTGTGGACCAGAAGTTAATAAAGCATTTGTTTAAAAAAAAAAAAGAATTACCTTCTGTGTGAAAACCTCCATCCTCATTCCAACCTCTCCATATGTCAAACTTCCATAGAAAGCATTCAGGTCTATACCTTTCATTGGGCCCTTAACATAGATGGCCTTATGGTGGCAATGTACTGGTCAATGTTTAATAACTTCCTCTCTGGGGGAAAAAACTACACATGACACACTTTTAAGTTTAAACTTCATTATTAACATTTTCTTTGCCATTTTTAAGCATGCAATTAGTAAAACAATCAAGCACTGTTTTGTAGTGTTTGCAGATTTTTGAGGCATAATTTTCAGCTCATACTGAAAATTTGACTATAGGCTTTCCTAAACCAATTTAAGCTCTCTACAGCACAGCCTTGCCTTGTATTATCAGCAACTCACAGTTCAATAACACTTCAAGATTTACAAAGTACACCCCATCATCAATCATATGAAATAATATTTTCATCTCCACTTTACAAATTAAGAAACTGAGACTCAGCATAATTAAGTGACATGGCTGAAGTCACACAGTTAAGAAGTATTGGAGCAAGGATTTGAACCTAGGTTAACTTAATGTAACTATACCATGGTGCCTCTTATGCTAGATTCTCTTGGCATCATAAAGTCACAAAATGTTAGAGTTGGAAGAGGCATCAGACGCAGAACACAGAATGTCAGAACTATACTGGAATTTGAAATGACTCACCTAATTTCCAGATTATGAAACTGAGGCCTAGAGAAGGAATGGGACTTAGCCATGAAGTGAGTTAGTGGTAGGTCCTGGACTGGAATGCAGATCTCATGACTTCAGCTCTCTTGAATTGTACTACATTTCCTTTTTATGTTTACATATTGTCTCCCCATCTAGGTTGCAAACCCCACATTTGAGTGATTGATTAACACACAACATGGGCCTATCAGAACTGGGCAACAAGTCAAAGTAAGATTTTCCTTCTGAAATATTATTGTTTATGTTAATTCAAGGCCAACATTCTCCATGTGGTCTCAAAGTAGTTTCCATCTTCCTGATGAATGATTGCTCTAAAATGGAAAGGCCAGATAGCTTATTGATATAGATCCAACCCTGGCCCAACCATTCTGCCCTCTGAGCCATTTATGTTAGAATTTTGGCATCAACCATCTCTGAACGGTGTCTATGTGTTCCAGAGTTCATTTCTAATAATATAACTTTCTGGAGAGAGAGGCATAAGTCAATTAACCAATAGTATGACTGATTTTACAGACCCCTCAGACTCATGCAGGGAAAGACCAATTTCATTCTCAATTTAATTTGATTCAACAAATATTTATCAAAATCTTGTGCTAAGCACTAGGGAAGATATTAACATGTAACATGACTCACTCTCTGGCTTCAAGGAACTTATAGTCAAGTAGAGAGATAAGACACATACAAATAAAAACATAAGATATAAAATGTGGAAAGAGCAAAAGGATTTACTTTATCATGTTGGAAAAAATTAGTGTTTTACATGACTCTCTAGAGCTGAACTAAAAGCAGCAAGTTACAGAGACGCAGATTTTATATCTGTGAATTTAAAAAAAATTCTTAAAACCTATACCTATCCAAAAGTGGGATGACCTATCTTAGGAAATGATGGGTTTCCTCTCCCTGGAGATCTTGCCCTTGTCAAGTGGAGACTGGGTGACTATTTCTCAGAATCATTATTAAGGAGATGTCAATCTAGTGATGCTTCTATTACACCTATAGCCCCAAAGACACCAAAGAAAGAGGAAAATGTCCAATATATACAAAAAATTTTATAGCTGCTCTTTTTGTAGTCACAAAGAACTAAAACTGGGTATGGATGGAACCATCAATTGAAAAATGACTGAGCATATTATGATATGTGAATGTAATGAGATAATTGTACAATAAAAATTATTAAGGATAAAATTCCAGAGAAACTTGAATTAACTGACACATAGTGAAGAGATCAGAACCAAAAGAACTTCTATTCTTTAACAATTTAATCTACATTGTTAGAAGAATTATGTTGTTCTATAACAATTAATTCTATAACTTTAAAAGAGAACAATTTTGAAACACTTTAACTTAAGAATCTATAATAAAATAGTCTACCTACCTCCTGACAAGAGAGGTGATGAACTCATCCGCAGCAGGTGTGCATATTTCTTAATATGGTCAACTTTGGATTTATTTTGCTTAACTATACATATTTGCTACAAGGGTTTTGCTTTTCTTTTTCTTTCTTCAAAATGGTGGAGGCATAGGAAGAGGGAGAGAAAATAAATACTTGTTAATTGAAAAAAATATATATTATATATAAACATATAAAGAAGACACCAATTCCTGTACAGGCTTTGCTAGCTGCCTCCTGAAGTCCCTCCTAAGTCTATGATTCATTAATTCTGAGATATCAATAATGTCTTCTAAGAAAATTTGAGAAGGGGGAGATTATCTTCAACTTGAGAGATCAGAAAAGACCTTCTGGCAAGATGGCATCTATACTGATGCTTGGAGGAAGGAAAAGATGTCTACAAGTAGAGATAAGGGATGCAGGCTTTGCAGGTATGATAGAGAATTGGGGGTGGGGGGGAAGGGGAGGAAGAATCCTGAGTGAAACCTCACAGGCTGGAGAAAGGATTAATCACATTTGCCTGGAATTGTTGTGTTAGTCCTTCATTCTCCATCTTACTGATGAAAGATTACTGTAAAATGACATCAGGGAATGATGACATGACTTGGAGCTGCCTTGGATTTAAGTGAGGGAGGGCTGTGCAAGGTCACCAGCCTCACTTTCTCCTCCAGAGCCATCTGGGTCCAGTGGCCAGATATTCATTAGAGGACAGGAGATGGCCTAGGATGCATTGGGAGACCCTGGCCCTTTTAGGCTAAGGCCTTTTCAGGTCCTCACTTTGAGTGAGGTAATGCCCATTCAGGGAATAGGCCTCTTAACTGGGAGGGGAAGACCCTGAGGGTTGCTGGCCAAAAGAGAAACAAGTTACTATTTTAGAATAAGTGAAGAACAGAATGAGATAAAGTAAACTAGAACTGGGATGCTAAGTGTCATTCCAAATTAATGAGCTTCTATTTTCCCCTTATAAGCCTGAGAATTAATGTTATCAAACATATGTATTAGGAAGGCTATTTTGCCAGCAGAGAAAAGAGAAACTAGGGAAATCCAATCAGAGACTGTTACAATGGTCAAGGTAAGAGGTACTGAGCTCTTTAAGAACAGGGATTTTCTTACTTTATCATTTCTGCCCCTAATGCTTAGCACAAGGCTTTACACATAACAAAGGACTAAATAGATTATTTTATTCATTCTCTGCAGCTTTCAGCCACTAAGCCTAAGTTCTGTCTTCTGGGGACAAGCAGAATACAATTTCGCCAGAACTCAGTACATGGCCCTGCTAAATGAGTGCTGAATCAAATTGAATTGAGATTGAATTTGGTCTTTCCATCCACATGATTCTGAGGGGTCTGTAAAAGCAGTCAGACTATTCCTAAATTGACCTGCACTTCTTTCCAGAATGTTATATTATTAGAAATGAACTTTGGAACACACAGACACAGGAGAGGCAGTGTGGGTAGGGAGAAGACTGATGGGAAACATAGTGTGGCAGATGAGAGGACAAACCTTGGGTACTGGTTAAATGTCCAGGCTTAGGAAGGGGGAAGAATCAAAGATAACTGAACCTTCAAGCCTATCAATAGGATGATGGTGGGAACCTCTCCCTTGACCTATATTTTCTCACTGCATTTTAAAGGAAAATTGCCATGCCACAACAGAAGTGTTGGAATGGGGCAGATGTCCATAAATCATGCTCCCCATAGTGCCTATGAAAATAAGAAACATGCTTAAAATAGGTGTGGTTTTTAGCCTAAGTGAATAGCACAGCCAATCTGAGATATTGTAGCATTGTGAACAGATGTTTTGAAGGATTCTATCAATAGGATTACTAAAGAATTTACCCACCATAAATCAGCACAGGCCTTGGCTTTCCTGCTGGCTTGCTAATTTATCCTGTTCCTACTGATTGCTTCCTGCCATAGTTCACATGAGGGTGAGTGGGTTGCCATTGGGTAAAATAGACAGTCCAGCTTAACCCAGCCTGAACTTTTAAGAAGCCTGGCTTTCTGCTCATCCCAGCTCTCAACTGAACTCAATGCAGTTCAATAAATACTTATTAAAGGTCTACTACGTGGAGTCCTAGGCTGAGGGAGACATAATGTTTCCTTACAGGGGTTTGGGGGAATGTAGCACAAAGAATATAGGTATTTTATATACCACACACCACAGTCAATGCATGTTAAATTTGTTGTTTTCAGTCATTTCAGTGACTCTTCGTGACCCTATTTGGGGTTTTCTTGGCAAACATTGTAGTGGCTTGCCATTTCCTTCTCTAGTTCATCTTACAGATAAGGAAACTGAGGCACACAGGGTTAAGTGACTTGCTCAGGGTCACACAGCTAGTAAGTGTCTGAGGTCAAATTTGAACTCAAGAAGATGAGTCTTCCTGACTCTAAGCCCAACACTTTACCCACTATGCCACCTAGCTGCCCATATGGTAAACATGTAAAAATGCTTGGTAAATACAGTACTACGTGAAGGAGGTACAAACCAAACACTAAATGAAAAGTCATTCAGTACTTACTGTGGTAGGGTGGGGCGTAAATTAAGAGAAGGTTTCCTGGCATTGGATTTGGGCTTTAATAAATGGACAAGAATCCAATAGGAGATAAATGGAAATGTAGGTTGTTATAAGCCAAGGAATAGCATGATCAAAGAAATGGAGACAGAAAAATGCCAAAGTTGGGGTGGGAGGAGCCACAGGGAAGGGGGCAGGATCTTAGAGTAATATAATTTGTACATTAAGGGGAATTGTATGGGTTAAAGCAGAAAAGGAATTGTACAATCAGTCTGAGGAAGGCCTAGAATACTTATCTATAATGAACTTGCACCTATCTATCTTTGTAAGATTGGGGGAGGGTTTGTGGTATGCTGAAAAGAAAGGTATTACTACACTTAGTTTTCTTTAATCTTGGTAAGCTGCCTGAAGGAAGTGGACAATTTTAATATTGTCTTTCAAGTCCCGCCAGGAATATCTGTCAAAAAAATAAAAATAAAATAAAGGAAAACTTAATAAGTCCCTAAGTCACTTCAGCAGGCAGAGCCACACCAGGACAGCTGTCCCAAAATGCCTCTGGGAATGCTTAGAAGAGAATTTTGGCCAAAGGGAGTGATCACAGGGTGATAAACAGGGAGCCTTTCTTTGAAAAGAAGCCAACCCAGCAGGAGCAGCAAGAGTCCAGAGTAACCTGAAGGCTGAAAGAAACTACTGTAGGAAAAGAGTCTGGATTCCTTTTCCTTTGTTTTCCCCTTTTCTAGGCGATTTCACCATAAAAGTCATTTTTTTTTCCCGCAAGGGATTTTAGGCCCTGAAGTTGACAGATCAATTTCAACAAACATATTAAACACCCACTGTACTTATTACATTAAACACACAATACGCACATTGTTCTAGGCATTGTGGAAGATACAAAGATTGAATATGACATGCTCTTTCCTCCATGAAGCTCAGTTCATGATAGGAGACTAGGAGACATACTTCAAGAAGAAACCATACTTCAAGACTACAATGGCTCAATAATCTCATCAGTGCATATATATTAGTGCATATCAAAGTCCCTCCAGGCTGCCTCATTCTGTGTGATATTTGCTCATGCTTTTTCTAAAAAGTAATCCATAAAATCAAAGGGATGCCCATCAATTGGAGAATGGTTAAATAAGTTGTGGTATATGATTGTAAGGGAATATTATTGTACTGTGAGAAATGACAAGCAGGATGATTTCAGAAAAAAAAAACTGGAAAGATTTGCACATAAATTGTGAAGTGAACAGAACCAGGAGAATGTCATACACAGTAACAGCATGTTCAATGAAGAACTGTGAATGACTTAGCTATTCTCAGCAATACAATGCTACAAGAAAATCCCAAAGGACTATTGATGAAGTATACTATCTGTCTCCAGAGAAAGAACTGATATTAATTGAATACAGACTGAAGCATGCTATTTTTCACCTTCTTTTTTTCTTTTATTTGAGTCTTCTTGTACAAAATGACTAATATGAAAATGTTTTACATAATTGCACATGTCTAACCTATATCTGATTGCTTACCATCTCAGGGAAGGGGAAGGGAGGACAGACTTGGAACTCAAAACTTTAAATAAAAATGCTAAAAAAAATGTTTTTTTTAAGTAATTTTTTTAAGCTGCCTAGAATGCTGGAGGCCTTCCTCTGGTACTTTGGATATTTCATGGATGCCATTTCATCCTCACTTATTAGACTTCACCTTTATTTCACGACCAGCCTATCTCATGTTCTGGTTCCTTAATGGTATCTTTTATATTTCTTTTTGCAAATAAATTGTAAAGGTAAAAATCTTAGGGGCAGGTGAATGACTATGCAGGGAAGGAACCACATAATCAGCTGTTCACCATCATTAACACCCCCACACACAAAAAAAGCTATTAAAAGAGTCACAATAATAATAATAATGAATTGTATTTATGTAGTTCTTTAAGGCTTGGAAAGTGTTCTACATGTGCTATCTCATTTGATTTTCACAACAATCCAGTGAGGTAGGTGCTATTATTATCCCTATTTTATAGGTGAGGAAACTGAGGCTAAATGGCTTGCCCAGAGTTACATAGCTTGTAAATGACAGGTAGGATTCACACTCAGGGCTTGCTGGCACCAAGGTCAGTTCTCTCTATCTACTATGTTAGTTCTCTAGGTGTAGGTGATTGAATCTGGTGTGATAATGGTGAGATTTGACTCTTTTGTGACCAAATGTGAAGTACATATTGAATTAACCTCAGTGCAAGAGAAAGAATAGAGCATAAATTGGTTGTGTATGTGGAACATCAGCATGCATAGAAGATGGAGAAATTAGTATAGTTCTGCTGGAATGGTGAACAAGTAAAGAATAGCAAGAGATAAGGCCAGCACATGTGACCCACACTCTATATGCACCAAGAGTATGGAGCAGATATCAAAGGGAGAGAAGGCAGAAAGAGCCTCCAATGTCAATCCTCACAACCAATTCCATATTGAGTCCATGTGGGAGGAAGAGCATCCATAAGTAGATCCTTAGAGCTAGTTCTTGTTTTGCATTACACATAGACTGGCAAAGACAAAGATGGGGGACACTTTCACATGTAGCTAGATGAAGAAGTTGCAGATCCTAGACAGTGGAGTGATCCATATGGAAAAACTATAGCAGTGGGGGATCTTTGGTAGTCAAACCTTGGCAAATATGAATATTTAATGAGCACAATTCTGAGACCCCAGAAGTCTCCTCATAGAAAAGGTGAACGTCTGGTAAGAAGCCAATACATCCAGATCTTGGATGTGAATGCAATTAATGACAAAAGGGAAGTGATGCATATGCCTAGGGGAGACAGGGTAGGGGGACCAAGGCTATGTCACAAATGAATGATGGTAACATATTCTAACCTGTTTATATCCACCATCTTTACATTGAGTCATCTCCAATTTGTGTTTCTCTGAGAATACATATTTCACATATGGTAGAATAGAAAGTAGATTTGGCATCCAAGAACCTAAGTTCAAATCCTGAATCAATTATTTATGATATTGAGTAAATCTTCTTCTGTAACTTCTGTGAATCTCTGTTTCCTCATTTATGAAAGGAAAAGTTTGGACTAGATAGTCTTTAATGTCCTCTCCAGTTCCAAATCTCAGACATTGCAATATGGCATCGCCAGGAAAAAAAATATTGGCTTTATAGTCAATAGGGCCTTTGTGACAATGAGAAGTTTGGGATCATTTATTATTGATTTTTGTCCTCATATTCAGCTCTAGGCCCAGGACATTAACTGTCCACAATACCTGTCCATGGTATATGCATTAAGGGACTTGATCGATGATCTTTCTATAGAGCTGCATGTCCTAAGCTGAGAAATGTGGATAGCCAGACTGACAACTTCTGGATAGTGGTGAATTTAATTGAGAAAACCCTGGATGGCCAGACTGACAACTTCTGGATAGTAGTGAATTTAATTGAGAAAACCCTGAGTATTCTGGGGTTTAGTGCAATCAACATAATATCATCTATAAATAAAACCTTTGCAGATCCTCATGGTTAATGAGTTCCTTTTTTATTTGGGTTCTGTTCAAGATATCCTACATGTGGGAGCAGCTAGGTGGCACAGTAAGTAAGAGTACAGGCCCCAGAGTTGGGAGGACCTGGGATTGGTTCCGATCTCAGAAAATGTGCACCCACACATAAATAATGACTGGCTGTGTAACCTTGAGCAAGTTACTTAACCCCAATTGCTTTAAAAAAAAAAAAAGATATCCTACATGATATGGCTAACATGTTTGGTATGTATCTCCCCATCAGGTGACCTGATTAATGGTCAAGTGTGTCATTGAGCAAAGATATCTATAGGACAACATAGATAAATATAATAAAAATAAAACATAAATGCCCAGAAGACATGGGAGCAAAGTATCCTGCAAAGTACAAGGTGAGTAAGGTCATTATCAAATGGGGTTCTTAGAGGAGGTGGCAGTTAAGCAAGGCATTGAAAGATGGACCAGGTATCAATAGAAAACAGTTCTTGTAGGAAGGAGGAGAAAGCATTCCAATTATAGAGAATGGTGTGAGGAAAGGAACAGAGGCAAGCTAATAGAGACCATAGCATGAGCACAGTCCAATTTGACTAGAGGGTAGTGTATATGGATTGTACATAGTATGAGGAAAGATTAGGATAACATCAGATTTTGGAGGGTCTTGAGGCACCATAGTGGAGTGGACTTGGAGCCAGAGAAGGACTTGGGCCCAAATACTGCTCTGGGACTCTGGGCAACTCATCTAATTTTTCTGGGTCTCAGGTTCCCTTTCTATAAAATAAGGAGATTGGACTTAATAGCTTTTAAATCTACTATCCTTTGAATACCAGGCTCAGTCTGAATTTTCCTCAACATATAATAAAGAAGTGTTCTTTTGAACAAAGAAGTGATGTGACCCATTGGATTCATTTGAAAGATTCTTTTTGCAGCATATGAAGACAAAACAGAGAACCAATTGATTGAGAAAACCTGTAAAAATGTATTTCAGTGGTTGAAGTGAATGGTAATGAACTCCTATATTAAGGCAGCACAAGGAGAATAGAGAGGACAGGATGGAAAAGAGATGTTACATGAGTCAGATTGATGGGATCTGAATGAAAGAGGCCTTCCTCACAAGCCTTGAGGTGGCTTCAGCTCACAGGAACAAAGAACCCCAAGCCCCTCACACATAGATACAAATACAAATTTATCAAATGTTATAAATATAAATATTTACACTAAATCATCTTTGTTAGGAGAACTGGTCTCAATACATTCCAAGGACATGGCAATGCCTAGACCCTTCTGGGTGTTCATGCAGTCTTTCCTTCCTAAATGACCCCATTTTAAGAAATGCATAGTCCTAAAAGGATCCTTGCCCAAGCCTTAGACCTTGTAGGCTACTACAGCTTTCCAGTGCATTAGCTCTTCCTTGGAACCAAGCCAGAGGTCTTCAACCTGAACTCCAAGATTTTCTCCTGTGACTGTTTTCTAAATCCCACTGATCTCTAAGCCATGGCTCAAGGCATTAAACCACCTGATCCCTTGCTAAGAAGTCTGTTCAACTCCTTAGTTTCTCTCATATAATGCCAGTGGCACAATGACTGTAGTGCTTGATTCTAGTCTCTTTCACCCCTAGTACCCCAGTCATCTTGAGATATACAAGTTCATAAAATCATAGAATGCCCTGAGCTGGAAAGGACCTTCATGCCATAAAACATAGAATGTCAGAGCTGGAAGGGACTTTATAATTACAGAATGTAAAATATCAGAGCTTGAAGGAGCCTCAGAAATCATAATACATCAGGGCCAGAAGGAACTTTAGATTCCTGAGCCACATGAGGTCAGAAGTGAAAGGGGCCTAAAAAGGGATCTAGTTCAGTCTTTCCATATTTCAGATCAAGAAACTGAGGCCCAGAGAAGACTTAGCCAAAGTAAGAGGCAACTAGGAACATAAGATCACAGAATAACAAATTGCCCGACTTGGCCATCCAGCCCAGCCTAAATGACCAAGATTGCTTATAACATAAGTGACAACTGGTCAAGGACCCTCTGTCTGCTTTTGGTCAGGGAGTGTCCAGTACCTCCCAAGGCAGCCCATTCCATTTTGCTGCAGCTCTAGTTAATAAGACTTTCTCCCACATGGAGCCTAAACTTAACTCTTTGCTTCTTCTATCCATTGCTCCTAGTTTTGTGTGTGGCTGGGGGGGGGGGGCGGGGGAGATGGTAGGGGGATGGTCCTTCATTGACAAAAGATAGCAGCCTTCACCCCTCTTCCATATGAAAGCCTTTCAAAGGTAACAAAGGATTGGCAGGTAGGTGGCACAGCAGTTGGAGCACTGGATATAGAGTCAAACTTGACCTCAGTTCTTAGCTCTGTGGATACGATTAGTAATTTAAAAAAAAAAACAAGCAGTTCCTGTCCTCCAGGAGCTTACTATCTAAGGGGAGGGGGAGACAATACACAAAAGAAGGAAGGAAAGTGGGGAGGGGGGTGTAGACCTTGGGGGTACCAAAGGCAGGCATCTTGTTCCATGGAGTTGAACCCCTTCAGGGCAGCAGATGAGAATAGAGGAAATTGAGTCCAGTTTCTTCCCTCCATTAAGTAAGAGGAATCTGAATGGGAGGAATTTTATATTCTACCCTCCAATCAAAGGAGAGAGGAGGCTGAAGGAGGTGGCATCAATCAGGGATGATAAGATTAGAAGTGATGAGCTTATTCTGGGAGAAGCATTTTGTACCTTAGAGTTGGATGACCTTGGGCAAGTCACTTAACCTCTGTCTAATTTAGTTTACTCATCTACTCATAACCAAAATGGGCATAATAATAGCACCTACCTCCCAGAGTTGTTGTGAGAACAAAATGAGATATTTACAAAAAGTACTTTGCAAACAAGATGTCCCAAAAGTCTTTAAGCTTTTATATATATATATATATATAGTATTATTATTATTACCACTATTGTTATTATAACAAACTAACTATGCCTTTAGGGATTTTAAACCCTTAAATCCTGGGGAGCTGGAGTTAGTCTGAAGTAGTTCAAATTAGAGTCATTTCAAGGTAAGAGCTACATGGAGAGGAGACTCGTATAAGGTTGAAGAAGTTTTCTCTCCTCTCCCCCTTCTCCATTGACCATATAATAGTTTTGGAAGAGAGCTATTGCAACCTGTAGGAAACACAGTATTTATCAGGAGGCAGGTTCTTCAGACAGGCATGGAAACAGAGATATTCAGAAAAGAAGCAGCTACAAGGAGCTAGCCCCAGCAATCAAGAGTGAGCTGTGGAGAAAAAGAGACCCTAGGGGTCTAGAGGAACAACCTACCTAGTAGAAAACTGAATGCAAGGGGCTATAGGTGATGATTCTACTGAGAGAGAAAGGACTTCCAGGTCCTGCAATAACTGCAGAGTTGTTCGGGGTTGTCTGCCACATGTGTGCTTCACTGACATTGTACCTTCCACATTTGCAACTCTCTTCCCTCAATTCAACCAAGATGTGAGCTCTAAGACCATCTCATTCCTAGATCTCATTCCTAGATCTTTTGGGAGAATCAAGGGCTGAAGCTAGCTGGACAATGGAAGGCTAGGCTAGTAACAGAGATTTGGGAGGAGCTATAAGAAAAAGCTTATGGCCTCAGGCAAATGCCTCACCAAATGGGAAGATTCAATCAGAGTTCGAGGGGGTTGCCAGAGCCTGTACCTCACCATTTCAGACATCTGACTAGTCAGAGGGGCTTGACTCTACTAGAGTAGATTATTTTATGTCATCAGGTGACCAGAATTAAGGGAGTGAGGGGCCAGTCAAGTCCCAGAAACAAATGTGCTGCCTTTGGGGAAAACTAATCCCAGCTATGAGAAATAGGAGAATCCTGGTTTTATCAAAGAAACACACTGATGGGGACTCATGAACAGACCACAAAGTCTCCCCATCCTACAAAATTAGATAACTGCTATGCTCTGGGACACCAAATCATGACAGAAAGTGCACAATGGGACACTATTCCAGAGAAGAGCACCACACAAATAAATAAGATGAAATAGCTGCCCTCAATAGTGTTGCTTGTTGTTGTTATTGTTGTTGGGTCAATTCAATCGTGTCAGGCTCTCTATGACCTGGATTAGGGTTTTCTTGGCAAAGATACTGGAGTGATTTGTCATTTCCTTCTCCAACTCATTTTACAGATGAGGAAACTGAGGTAAACAAGGTTAAGAGACTTGCCCAGAGTCACACAGCTAGTCTGAGACCAGATTTGAATTCACGTCTTCCTGACTCCAGGCCTGGTGCTCTATTCACTGCAATAGTCTAGTAGGAGATTTCATTAAAAGTATTTTGTTAGACTTTAAGAAGTTTATTTCAAGAGGCAGCTAGGTAGTGCAGTGAATAGAGAGTTGGCCTGGAAGTCAGGAGGACCTGAGTTCAAATCTGGCCTCAGACATTTGATACTTACTAGCTGTGTGACCTTAGGCAAGTCACTTAGCCCCAGTTAAGTACCTTCACCCCTCAAAAAAAAAAAAAATTGATTCATGTATACCAGTTTTCCTTCTTATATTCTGTGTACCTTTGGACAAACCACTTAACCTTTCTGGATCTCAGTTTCTTCATCTGCAAAAATAAAAGGTTGGATTTTATGCCCACTGAACTCTTATCTAGTTCTCAACTTATGATCCTATGATCCTCATTTCCTAGTTCCTTTTCACTGAGTGACAGATAATTAATCAATAAATAAATATTTATTGAGTATCTATTCTACATAGCTCATAATAGCAAAACATTTATACTGACAATATCCCCAAAGGGCAGCACATTTTTCCAGTGCCCACTTAGAGTAAAATTTTAATTAGTTTATAAAAGATTATGTCTTTTCACCACTTAAGCCATTTACTTCTTGCCTATAATAGAAAAATTTAAATATTATTCTGTCAGAAACCATGCCGAAATAATGGCCCTGGCAAACTCAGGAGAGCACAATGACCCTCTTTCTTGTGCTTGGCACATAGTAAGAAAAACAGTAACAACTCACATTTCAAAGACACTTTAAAACAAAGATGCTTTAACCGCTAAATAATATATAGTTTACTTAACTAATTGGGAGAAAATGGTGGTCAGTTCATGACATGAAATACGACTAGAAATCTTGCACAAATGTGAGAGATCTGAAGGCAGTTAGGTGGTAAGGCAGATAAAGTGCCGGGCTTGCAGTCAGGAAGATCTGAGTTCAAACCTAACCACAGACACTTATAAGATGTGTGACATCAAGCAAGTTACTTAACCTCTGCCTCAGTTTCCTCAACTGTCAAATGGTGATAATAATAACACTTATTTCCCAGGATTGTTATTAGGATCAAATGAGACGATATTTGTAAAGTACTTTGCACAGTGTCCAGCACATAGGAGGTGCTTAATCAATGTGTTTCCTCTTTTCTTCCTGTCCTTCTTCCTTTCCTTCCTTTCTTCCCTTTCTCTCTCCTTTCCTCCCTCCTTCCCTTCCCTCCTTCCTTCCTTCTTTCCTTTCTTCTTCCCTTCCTTCCTTCCCTTCTTTCCTTTCCTACCTTCCTTTCCTTCCTTCCTTATTTCTTTCCTTCCTTCCTTCCTTCCTGCAGATTTGAACTCAGGTCCTCCTGACTCCAGGGCCAGTTCTCTATGCCACCTAGCTGACCTCCAAGGTTCAAATTTAAGAACCTCTCACATCAGTATTTCAGAGTTTTTGTTCCCTTCATGTGGAGTAGGCCTGCAAATATTTGTTGCCTGACTGATGGGCTAATGAATTCATCAGCTTCCCCTAAAGGGGAACATTACCAGAATCAAATGATTCGCCAAATGAAGAGTCACTGACTTCAATGACTCCACTGTGTCTCTGGAACCGGATGGCCTTGATCAGATTTCACCGCCTAGTTTAATAGTGTTCCTGTTTCTTTTGCATTTGCTACACTCTTTTTTCCCCCACCAGTATGTAATAATGTAATAATGAATTAAGTTCTTCGCATTTTTTCTGAGACAAAACAATAAAAAAAAAAAAAACCCAGTTGATGAAAATGCTTCACATCTCCGTTGAATCTTTTAAAAACAAAGTTAGACTGGAAAAAGAGGAAATGATTAGGTTGAACTAGTTGCCTCTGTGAGAGAAACAGTTATTGGAAATGCTCCAAGTCCATAAGAGAGACACTTTCTTGCAGCAATTCAATTCAATTCCTCCTGAACTTTAGTTTCTCCATTTATAAAATGAGGGGAGAAGTAGCCTAGTGTAATAGCAAGAGGGATAGCCCTGGAATTAGAAAGATCTTTGTTCAAAACCTACCTCTGATTTATTAAGCTATATGATCAGGGGCAGCTCATTTAAGCTCTCGTGCCCAAGGCAATTCCCTAAAGGACAAGAATTGTTTGCCTCTTTCAACTGAGGAATTTAAACACCAGAATTTACCTTCATTATTGCTCTCCTTTAGTTGTTTTCATGACACCATTTAGGTTTTTCTTGGCAAAAATACCAGAGTGGTTTGCTGTTTCCTTCTCTAGCTAATCTTACAGATGGGGAAACTGAGACAAATGGGATTAAATTACTTGCCAGCAGTCACACTAGTGTCTGAGCCCATATTTGAACTCAGGTCTTCCTAACTCCAGGGTCAGTACTCTACTGCACCACCCAGCTGCCCTAGAATTTCCCCACTTCTATGAAATCACAGAATCAGACAACTTATCCCCCCAAAAAGGGTGGGAGAGGGGGTGTTAGACTAGAGGATATTTAAGGTTCCTTCAACTTTCACATTCTATGGGAAGGTAGCATGTTAATAGGTACACAAGTCATAAACTTAGAGTCAGGGAACCTAGGTTCAGATCCCAGCTCTGCCAGTGTCTAGCTGTGTGACTTTGGATAAGTCATTTCCCTACTTCAGATCTGTTTTCTCACCTGTGAAATAAAGGGATAGAACCATATAATTTCTAAAGGCATTTCTAGCTCTGAGTCTAACCTTGTATCTGTTATTCTAAGGTCCCTCCTCACTCTAACATTCTATGTTTTATGATTTTAATTAGTTCTTTGTTTAATTGTTTTTGTTAAGTCTCTAGCAGTGTGAATGAAGCCAACCCTACTGGTTTAATGTGAAGTTAGGACCATGAAGACAAAATTATGTCCTTAATCCCCTCAGCCTGATAGATAGGTCAGAACCCTAAACCTGAGAGCCTTGGGAATAGCAGAACTTGCCAGATTACACATGCTACTCCCAGCCCAGGTTCTGTAGTGATCCTCCCCCACCCCACATTGGGATGCAGCCTGCAGAACACTATTGGGACTGAAATTATTCATTTACTGCCTCAGATAGAAGCAACTCCCTTCCTCATCTCTTCTCCTAACACTTTCCACATGCCTTGTGTGTATAAAATACATCACGTTCTAATAGGTTTAGACACAGAGATAGGTGATACAGATACTGTTGTTGTTCGGTCATTTCAGTAGTGTCGTACTCTTAGTGACCCTATTTGGGGTTTTCTTGGCAAAGATACTGGAGTAATTTGCCTTTTCCTTCTCCAGTTTTTGTGGAGGCTGTATCCATGAAAGAGCACCAAAGCCCCAGAAAAGGAGATTTTCATCATCAAGGCCCTTGGCACTGTCAAAGAGTTTAGCATCAGACACTGGCATGATTTTATGAATTGAAATGATATTAAAGATGTATTATTTTCATATACTTTCCTGCCATATCCTAAGAACCATGTGAACTGTCCCTCTTACTTGCAGCTGGAACCTTGCCTGTGTGCCATGCCCTCATTCCAGATCCCCATAAGAATGTGAGCTCCTTGAGAGCAGGGACCATCTTACTTGTCTAATCATATTCTCAATGTTTTTCACATAGTAAGAGGCTAGAAAATACTTCATTCATTCCTTCATGGTCACCGACCCCTTTCTGCACTTGAGCCAACAGTGGTTGTGATAGGGGTTGTGCAAAAGATTGACCTGAGATGGCTCTGGTCAATCCATCCCATTGCTTGAAAGACAGATCAAAAGGCATGTCCAGCTGACAGTGAGTCATAAGCATCCTCTTTGCATCTAAATGACAGTGTGTTTATACACAAATAGAGAACAAAAGCATCCAGTGTATGTCAAAGTGCTAAACTAAAAATAGCCTGGTGCCAAACAGGGATAATAAGGGGATAATAGAATTGAATCAATGGCTAAGGAAGGGTAGAGGGTGGACAAAGGAAGAGGGGAACTAGCAAGGAAAAGCAAACAAATCAAGAACTCTGCATTTGGAGTCAGAGGACTTGGGTGCTGGATTCTGGGAGTTAGTCCTGTGTGACTTCTCAGGTCTCAGTTACTTCATCTATAAAATAAGGAGGTTGGACTAGATGACCAGCTCTAAATCTGTGGCTCTGGGATGCTATGAAACCCTCACCATGGATTTATCCACTGCAACAATGAAATGGTTGTTGTCCTAGGACCACAGCAAGATGTAGAGATTTTAGAAAGACAGATTCAATCAGAACCTGCATATATGCCACAATTGGGATGGGAATTATTCATTTACTGTCTCAGATAGAAGTGACCCCCTTCATCATCTGTTCTCATAACACTTTTCACATACCCTGTGTGTATGAAATAAATGACATTATAATGGCTTTAGACATAGATAGATGATATAGATACTGTTGTTCAGTCATTTCAGTTGTGCCCAACTCTTTGTGACCCCATTTGGGGTTTTCTTGGAAGAGATACTAAAATGGTTTGCCATTTGATTCTCCAGCTCATTTTACAGAAGAGGAAACTGAAGCAAACAGGGTTAAGTGACTTGTTCCAGTCTGAGGCCACATTTGAACTCTGGAAAATGAGTCTTGATTCCAGGCCCAGCACTCCATCCACTATGCCACCTAGCTGTCCAATATAGATATAGCTAATACCAATATCTACTATCTGTCTGTCTATCTCTCTAACACTCATTAGGATGGGATATTTCTTTTATACATCCTACATATATCATATATACATATATATATATATATACATACATGCATATACGTATATACATACACAAATAAAATAATAAGCATATGCATAAATCTATAACTATATAGATATGGCTATGAATATGCATGTAGATATAGATATAGATGATATAAATATAGGTATGGGTATGGGTGTAAATATAGATAGGAATATAGATATGGATATGTGTATGGGTATAGATATAGATATGGATACAGATAAGGATATAACTATGGATAGAGATGTATATCTAGATAAACAAATACTCAGAACACCATGATCCCCATGCCTTCTCTTCTCACTCCCTTCCCTGACCACAGGCTATCATAAATCTTTTATATATATATACATATATATATATATTTTTTTAAACATTTAATCTTAAGACCTTGAATTTCAGATCCATTTCCTTCCTCCCTTGTCACGCATTCCTCTGGGGAGATAAGTAATTCAGTATACGTTGTACATGTCTAGTTATGCAAAACATTATCATAGTAGATATATTGTACAAGGCTGCTTATAATTCCCTCCCCCTCATCCCACCCCCTACCTGGTCCATTCCCCACTTGATCCTGTCCCTCTTCCATAGTGGGTACCTCCAACCTCCCTTCCCCCCAAGGATGCCCTCCCATCCATCATCCCTCCTCTCCTCCCCCTTCCCCCCATTATGCTGTAGGTTGAGATGTACCACCTAATTCATACATCATTCTCTCCCTGCACCAAATTCAATGAGAATGTGGTTTCGCCTTTTTGCTTTCCTATATTTCCCCTCCCCTGCAACCACTTCCCCCTGCTTCCTCTACATGAGATAGTTTACCCTACCCTGTCTCTCCCCATCTCCTTCTGCCACTTCCCTCTCTCACCTCACAACTTCACCCCTTGAGTATCCTCCCTTCCCAACAAATTCAACCTATGCCCTCTATCCATATATAACTGTAACCATATACACACACATTCACATATGTATTCATATGACCACACCCCCCTTCTTCCATTATTTTCATAGTGAGAAAGATATCATCAGTCACAGTTATTGCTTTTCCATATAGGAATGTAAATAGTTCAACTTTGATAAGTTCCTTTTGATTTCTTTTCCCTGATTACCTTCTCAGGCATCTCTTGCTTCTTGTGTCTGAATGTCAAATTTTCTATTCAATTCTGGTTTTTTTCCTCAAGAATGTTTGAAAGTGGGGGCGGAGCCAAGATGGCGGAGTAGAAACAGCTCTTTCAAGCCTCTCTGCCCCCAGATTCCCCACAAACTATGTAAAAAAGGACTGTGAACAACTTCTGGAGCTCCAGCACCCAGAGAACAACACAGAGAAGCTAACCTCCCACTGAGGACAGCCCAGCAGCCCTGCAGGAAGGACCAGCGCAGCGGTCTGGGAGCCGGCAGCGCTCAGAGCTCAGAGCGCAGGAGCCGAGCCAAACTGAGCCGAGCCCAGGTCCGCATGAGCCGAGGTTTTAGCCCCAGGGCGGCAGGGCCAGCAGCCGGCTGGAGGAACCCCAGAACACCAGGAGCTGTGGCGACTCCAGAATTATCAACATAGACTTGCCTAGGACAAAGTAAGAGGTTAGTGTCCTATGGACTTTGGTACCTGTATTTGGGGAATGCGTCAGCTCCCTCCCCTGGGGGCTAGAAGCTGCTGAGGAGACACGCCATTTTGTAGTTTTCAGAGGCATCTCTGGCTCCCAGCCTACAAATCGTGGGGAGATCCAGCGATCAGTCTTGGGGGGTAATCGCTCTTGCTTTAACCTCCCTGGATCTGGATTGTGATCTAGGGTGGAAGTTGTGGGTGGGTTTACAGCTTGCCAGAAACGGAAGTTGCCCCCCCACACGTTCGGGACGAAAATTTCTCTAGCTGGCCTTAAAGCCATAGTGTGGCAACAAGCCCAAAAGTCAAGCAATTAAATGGCAACATGCCAAGGCAAAGTAAACAGAAAAATGCAACCCTAGACTCCTATTTTGGGGGCATAGAGCAGGAAAAGGACTGTGAGGTCAGAAGTCCTGCTCCAAAAGCTCCAGGGGAAAACATGAGCGGATTGCAGGCCATAGAGGACCTTAAGAAGGACTTTAAAAATCAAATAAGAGAAGTGGAGGGAAAAATTAGAAAGAGAAATGAGAAGGATGCAGGAAAAGTATGAAATGAGGGTCAACAGCCTGACTGAGGAAAACAACACCTTAAAAAATAGACTAGCTCAAATGGCAAAGGAGGCCCAAAAGGGCAATGAGAAGAATGCCTTAAAAAGTCGAATTTGCCAGATGGAAAAAGAATCTCAAAAGTTCACTGAGGAGATTCATTCCTTCAAAGTTAGACTGGAGCAAATGGAAGCTAATGACTTTATGAGAAATCAAGATGCTGTTAAGCAGATCCAAACAAATGAAAGATTAGAAGGCAATGTGAAATATCTCATGGAAAAACCACTGACCTGGAAAATAGATCCAGGAGAGAAAATTTAAAAATTATTGGACTACCTGAAAGCCATGATCAAGGAAAGAACCTAGAAATCACCCTTCAAGAAATTCTCAAGGATAACTGCCCTGATGTTTTAGATCCAGAGGGCAAAATAGAGGTTGAAAGAATCCACTGATCACCTCCTGAGAAAGATCCCAAAAAGAAAACTAAAAACTAAAAAATATGGTCATTCAGTGGAATAGAGGACTTTCAAGCATTCTTGAGGAAAAAACCAGAGTTGAATAGAAAATTTGACATCCAGACACAAGAAGGAAGAGATGCCAGAGAAGGTAATCAGGGAAAAGAAATCAAAAGGAACTTATCCAAGTTGAACTATTTACATTCCTATATGGAAAAGCAATAACTGTGACTGATGATATCTTTCTCACTATGAAAATAATGGAAGAAGGGGGTGTGGTCATATGAATACATATGTGAATGTGTGTGTATATGGTTACAGTTATATATGGATAGAGGGCATAGGTTGAATTTGTTGGGAAGGAGAATACTCAAGGGATGAAATTATGAGGTGAGAGAGGAAAGTGGCAAGAGGAGATGGGGAGAGACATGGTAGGGTAAACTATCTCATGTAGGGGAAGTGGTTGCAAAGGAGGGGGAGAATAAGGAAGGCTAAAAAGGCAAAACCACATTCACATTGAATTTGGTTCAGGGAGAAAATGACATACATACTAAATGGGATATCTCAGCCTGCAGCAGGATAGGGGGAAGGGGGATGAGAGGAGGGATGATGGATGGGAGGGCATCCTTGGGGGGAGGGGAGGTTGGAAGTACCCACTATAGAAGAGGGACAGGATTATGCAGGGAATGGACCAGGTGGGGGGTGGGATGAGTGGGAGGGAATTATAAGCAGCCTTGTACAATATATCTACTATGATAATGTTTTGCATAGCTAGACATGTACAACATATACTGAATTACTTATCTCCCAAGAAGGAATGGGTGACAAGGGAGGAAGGAAATGGATCTGAAATTCGAGGTCGTAACATTAAATGTTTCAAATATATATAAATACTATTACATACAAATATACAAATACAAATATATATAAATACTATTATTAATACTCTTTTGCTTGTAATAGGGAGATAAGATGTACAGGCATTGGGACACAAAGATTCACCTTCCTCTAATGGAAAAGTCGATGGGGGTATGGGAGAAGGTATGGGAGAGAGCAGATTGGAGGAAGTGATATCTTGTGGGACTACTATTCTGGAGGTTGGGTAGGGGAATAATGGGGGGAAAATGATTGTAACTCAAAATCTGGCGGAAATGAATGATGTAAAACAGAAGTTAATAAAGCATTTGTTTAAAAAAAAAAAGAATGTTTGAAAGTCCTCTATTCCACTGAATGACCATATTTTCCCCTGAAACAAAATACTCGGTTTTGCTGGGTAGGTGACCCTTGAGTTCATTCCCAGCTCTTTTGCCCTCTGGAATATCATATTCCATGCCCTTCAATCCCTCAGAGTAGAAGCTGCCAGGTCCTGGGCTATTCTGATTGTGTTTCCACAATATTGAAATTGTTTCTTCCTGGCTGCTTGTAGTATTTTCTCCTTGATCTGGGGATTCTGGAACCTGGTTATAATATTCCTGGGAGTTTTCTTTTGGGGATCTTTTTCAGGAGGTGATCTATGCATTCTTTCAACCTCTATTTTGCCCTCTGGATCTAAAACATCAGGGCAATTTTCCTTGAGAATTTCTTGAAGGGTGATTTCTAGGTTCTTTCTTTGATCATGGCTTTCAGGTAGTCCAATAAGTTTTAAATTGTCTCTCCTGGATCTATTTTCCAGGTCAGTGGTTTTTCCCATGAGATATTTCACATTGCCTTCTAGTCTTTCATTTGTTTGGATTTGCTTAACAGCATCTTGATTTCTCATAAAGTCATTAGCTTCCATTTGCTCCAGTCTAACTCTGAAGGAATGAATCTCCTCAGTGAACTTTTGAGATTCTTTTCCATCTGGCAAATTCGACTTTTTAAGGCATTCTTCTCCTCATTGCCCTTTTGGGCCTCCTTTGCCATTTGAAGTAGTCTATTTTTTAAGGTGTTGTTTTCCTCAGTCAGGCTGTTGACCCTCATTACATACTTTTCCTGCATCCTTCTCATTTCTCTTCCCAATTTTTCCTCCACTTCCCTTATTTGATTTTTAAAGTCCTTCTTAAGGTCCTCTGTGGCCTGCAACCCACTCGTGTTTTCCCCTGGGGCTTTTGGAGCAGGACTTCTGACCTCACAGGCCTCTTCCCACTCCATGCTTCGACCCTCCTTGCCCCCAAAGTAGAAGTCTAGGGTTGCATTTTTTCTGTTTAATTTGTTTCCTTTGCCTTGGCATGTTGCCACTTAATTACTTGACTTTTGGGCTTGTTGCCACACTATGGCTTTGTGGCCAGATAGGGGAATTTTCATCCTGAACGTGTGGGGGGCAACTTCCGTTTCTGGCAAGCTGGAAACCCACCCACGACCTCCACCCCAGATCACAATCCAGATCCAAGGAGGTTAAAGCAAGAGTGCTTACCCCCCAAGACTGATTGCTGGATCTCCCTACAGTTCGCAGGCCAGGAGCTGGAGCTGCCTCTGAAAACTACAAAATGGCGTGTCTCCTCAGCGGCTTCTAGCCCCCAGGGGAGGAAGCCGACTCATTCCCCAAATACTGGTCCCAAAGTCCATAGGGCACTAACCTCTCACTTTGTCCTAAGCATGTCTATGTTGATAATTCTGGAATTGCCACAGCTGCTGGTGTTCTGGCGTCCCTCCAGATGGCTGCTGGCCCTGCCACCCTGGGGCTAAAACTGCAGCTCAGGCAGAGGGACCTGTGCTCGGCTCCCCGCGCTATGCATGCTGCCAGCTCCGAGTGTGCTGCGCTGGTCCTTCCTGCAGTGCTGCTGGGCTGTCCTCAGTGGAAGGTTAGCTTCTCTGTGTCGTTCTGTGGATGCTAGGGTTCCAGAAGTTGTTCAGAGTCCCCTTTTACATAGTTTGGAGGAAATCTGGGGGCAGAGTGGCTTGGATGCGCTGTTTCTACTCCACCATCTTGGCTCAGCCCCTGCTATCATAGATCTTATCCTAGAAGTCAAGAAGGTAGGAGGAACCCTTGGTACTGTCATATACTGTTCAGTCAAAGGACCCCTGTGCCATGTCAGCTACCCTGCCATTGTACCCCCAGGACTTCCAGACCTCTCCATACACCCCTCAGCTAAACATTCCTTTTCTGGGTCTGCTTCTTACTCTAGACATTGACAAGTGCCTCAGCTGACTTCTGACCCAGAGCGTTCACTAGAACCCTGTGGTCTTCTCATCATGGAATATCCCTCTCTCCTTCTCATCCCCTTCTGCTATTGATGAATTCCTCAGGAATCTCCATTTTAAGGAAAAGTCCATCTGCATTCCTCTTCTGGTTTTGCTTTTTGTTATCCAGACTTCACCATATTTCCACTCAGATATTTCTTTCCCACTCCCACTTTTCAGATGCCTTTTATGTGTAGTCTTCCCCCCCATTTGAATATAAGCTCCTTGAGAGAAGAGTCTAGCTTTATTTTTTCTTGTATTTATATCTCCTGTGCTCAGTTGTGTCTGGCATGTGGCAGGCATTTAATAAATGCTTGTTGACTGACTGACTACATTTTCCTCCACTTACCTGTTTCCATGTATTAATGAAAGTCAGTGTCTAGAACAAGGAAGATGATAGCTTTCCTATTCCTCTGCCAAATGCCAAATCTGTAGGATTATGTCCTACTCTAAGAGCCATATTTCAATAAGGACATATAGAAGCAGCATAATACAGTACAATGTGTTCCTCCTCAGAAAGAAGGAAAGAAGGTAAGAGGCAGAGAGAGAGAAGTGTGTGTGTGTATATGTGTGCGTGCATGTGTGTGTGTGTGTGTGTGTGTGTGTGTGTGTGTGTGTGTGTGTGTGGAGAGAGGGGAGAGAGAGAGAGAGAGAGAGAGAGAGAGAGAGAGAGAGAGAGAGAGAGAAAGAGAGAGAGAGAGAGGGAGAGAAGGGGAGAGAGAGAGAAGGGGAGAGGGAAAGAGAGAAGGAGAGAGAGAGAAAGAGACAGAGAGAGAGAGACAGAGACAGAGACAGAGAAGCAATGAAAAGACATGAAGTGTTTGAAGTTTTATCAAGTGAAAGAGGGATTAACCTTCTCCTGCTTGGCCCCATAGGGCATAATTAGGAGCAATGCTTAGAAGTTTGTGGGAGACAGATTTAGACACCATGAAAAGACCAAAAAAAAAAATCTTCCTAAAAATGAGAGCTGTCCAAAATCAGAATAAGCTGCCTAAGAGATCATGGAAGCCCTTCAAGCACAGACGAGGTGACCAGTCATTGAGAATGCATTAGAGGAGATTCCTATTCAGGTGGAAGTTTGACAAGATGGCCTTGAAAGTCCCTTTCAGTATAAGATTCTGTGATTGTGTGACAGGGACCCTGAATTCTTGATGATATTCCAGTCAAGGACAAATTAGGTTTGGGTCTGCCAAGCAGACTGTGTGTCTGGCATAGAAGAGCCAGCCTGGCTGAGTCCAGAAAGAGTCATCACCAGAAAGTTGCAGACTTGGGGATCAATATTTTGGGTCACTAAGCTTCATGAAAATTTCCCACTAAGGCATGGTGTGAGTTCCCATGTTGTTGGAATCGTGGCTCTTTTGAAGTCAGTTCATGTCTTCTATCTCCTACTAGAACGCTTCGGGGAAGGACTCTATCTTATCTTTTTATCCCTATCAGCATTTAACTCAAAGCTTTAGATAGCATAGGTGCTGAATGAAATGCAAGATGAGTGAATAAATTATAGACAGACTGGCTGACTGAATTAATAAATGTAATGACTGTTTAAATCTCCTGTGATGTCACCAGTGAAAATGCATTAGTTCTACTCCGCTCTCTCTGTTGAAGACAGTAAGTGGAAAGGAAATTCCTTAGGAGAGATCCCATGTTATTTCACCATTGGAAGTCTCCCATTATCAGTTTGACTGAACTTCATTCAACATGTCAGTGTAAGGAAAAAAAGGAACTCATCATTATCAGAATCCCCTAGGATTTGGGTTAGACTTGACCACAATCTATGCTTCTTTTTGCAGGCTTTATTGTGGGCCCATAGAAATGCCTGCAAATGAAATAAAGATTACTCAGCATTCATACTATAGTAGTGTCAAAAGTAAGGCAGGAGATGGAAAGACATGAACTGATGCTGAGTGAAGTGAGAAAAACTAGGAGAACATCCACACAGTAACAGCAACATAGTATGATGACGACTTTGTTAGGCTTAACTCTTCTGAGCAATACAATGATCTAAGACAAATCCAAAAGACTCATGATGGAAAATGCTAACCACATCCAGAGAAAGAACCATGGAGTCTGAATGCAGAGCAAAGCAGACTATTTTCCCTTTTTTTGTGTTTTCTTTCTCATGGTTTTTCCCTTTGTTTCTGATTCTTCTTTATAACATGACTAATATGGAAATATATTTAATATGACCATACATGTGTAGCTTATATCAGATTGCATGCCATCTTGGGGAGGAGAGAGTGGAGAGAGGGAGGAAATTTTAGAACTCAAAATCTTATAAAAGAGAATGTTGAAAACTAAAAATAAATAAATATTTTTTAAATTAAAAAAATGATAAAAAAAAAAAAGTAAGGCAGGAGATAGTCTTGTTCCCCTCATCCTTGCACAAGCCACATCTGGAAGATTCTCACTCTCAGTGCTACATTTTATTTGGTACATTCATAACACACCAATCATGCTTCTTTTAATTACTCTTTGGAACACCAAATTGTGATTATTCTGTTTGGATGGTTGTTGTTCTTCATTCTCAGACACGACCAAAATTACATTACTATATTGAGGTCAAGGTACTGTGTTCCTGACTATGACTGATTAGACCAAAAAAAACCTCAAAAAACTCCCACTTAAAGCTCTGACAAAAAGTCAGGCACAAGTTATCCATAGAAATCTTTGGAGTAGAGATGTCTCTAAATTTGCTCCACCTCATGATTTTGTGATTCTTCTATAAGTGTAATGTCCTATGCTATAAGTATCTGAGTGACTCTTGCATTCAGAGCCCTATGATGACACTGGAGGAAATATAAAAGTTAGACAAAAAAATAGTCCCATGGCACTTGGAACCTATTAGGGGAATAAAACATGGCAAGATAATAATAATAGCCATTATTATATGATGAGAGCTTCAGAGAGGTAGCAACAAATTATTAAATTACTTTGTAAGACTTGAAGTAGGAAGCCATTATCCACAGAGTGGACCAAAGGAAGCTTCACAGAGAAGATGGCATTTGATTTAGACTTTAAAAGATGGGCAGGAATTCAAGATGTCAAAATGGATTGAAGATTATGTGGCGGGGAATAGAGCTAGATTAGTCTGTAAAGGTAAGGTAGTATTAATTTGTGGAGGAACACTAATACTGAGTAGAAGAGTTTGGTCTTTATAGTCATATTTCAATGATTCAGTGAATTAACAATCTCATTAATTTACCTTCTCCCTCCAAAGACCTGGATCATGGCATATTGATACTTCTCATTCTGTATAACTTTTGCCAACGTCTGCCCCATAATTTTTCTATTAAAAGGATCCATTTAATAAACTGGAGACCTTCATCTAGGTCTCTTTTATTAAGCCTTTTGTGGATAGCAGTGAAACACTTGAACTTTCAGTCTGTTATCCCGCTCCCTCATTACATGACCAACTCACTTCCTTTTCGGAGTATGCATTTCCTGGAGGAAGTCTTTTATGCTAAGTTTCATGTACAAAAATCATAAATAATATTCTATAGACTATTTGCACCCAACAAAAGTTATACTCTACAGAATATCTTCAAGAAAATTCACAATCACTCAAAAGAATTTGACCTAACAATCCAAGCAAAAAAAGTCAAAACAAAACAAAACCTTGAAGAAAAGGAATGCCTGCGGTTCAGACTACTTTATGCAACTAAATGTTAGTCAGTTGGTCAGTAAACAAACATTTATTAAGTTATTATTCTGGAGGTAGAACCAAGACAGTAGAGAAGAGACAGCACTCAGCTGAGCTTTCCCAACATTTGTCTCTAAAAAACTTTAAAATAATTCTTCAAATTGAATTTTGGAGTAGCAGAGCCAAAAAATGGTAAGAATATTACATTCTCCCAGCCCAAGACAACTTAAGAGATGGGAAAGAGAGATTTATGACATGTGTGGAGGTTGGCCTAGAGCCCATGTAGATGAAACACCAATTGTGGGATCAGAGGGTGGTGACAGAAGGAGTAGTAACTTCAGGAGCTCTCAAGTCAGAAACAGTAAGGAGACTGGACAACTGATCAGAAAAAGATTGTCCTGTACTTGCACTGGATCAAGGAAACCCCACAGTGCCTTCCTAGGCGAGGATTAAAGTGCATACCAGGAAAATAATTAACACAATTTGCCCCAGACCATACCACCTTGGGCACTGAAAAATTTCAAGCCCCTAACTAGCTCTGAAAAAAGTAATGCAAAAAAGTTTCAGTCTTGAGAGAGTGCCTCCCTCTCAAGCAGGAACAGAGGCCAATATTAACATAAAGCTCAAAATCAAGAAATAGGGTGGAAAGATGAGCAACTAACAACAACAACATGACTATAAAAACTGCTATGGTGACAGAGAAAATCAAGAGACAAACTCAGGAGAAGATCAAAATAGCAACAAGCAAAGTCTCAGAGGGGAAAAATATGAATTGGACATGAGTCCAATAAGAATATCTGGAATAGCCTAAAAATTATGTTCAAAGTGAAGTTAGGTGGTGGAAGAAAAATTAGGTAAAGAAATGAAAGCAAAGGAATAAAATTATGAAAACAAAATTAAGTTTGGTAAAAGATGTACACAAAAATACTGAAGCAAATAACACTTAAAAAAACAGAATTGGCCAAATGGAAAAAGAAGTATAAAAATTCGCTGAAGAAAATAATTCCTTAAAAATTTAGAACTGGGCAAGTGGAGGTTAATGACTCCATGAGACATTATGAAACAATAAAAAGGCAAAAGAATGAAAAAATGGAAGCAAATGCAAAATATCTCATCAGAAAAAAACTAACCTGGAAAATAGATCAAGGAGAGATAATTTAAGAACTATTAAACTACCTGAAAGCCATGATCAAAGAAAGAGCCTAGACATCATATTCCAAGAAATTATAAAAGTAAACTCCCCCAATATTCTATTACCAGAGAATAAAATAGAAACTGAAGAAATCTACCAATCACCATCTGAAAGAGATCCCAAAATGAAAACTGCCAGGAATATTATAGCCAAATTCTAGAGTTCCCAGATCAAAGAGAAAGATACTTCAAAAGCCAGAAAGAAACCAATAATATACCATGGAGCCATAATGAACATCACACAAGATTTAGCAGCTACTATGTTTTAAGAGAGGAGGGTTTGGAATATGACATTCTGGAGGACAGTGGAGCTACAATTGGAGCCAAAAATCACCTACCCAGCAAAGCTGAGTATAGCCCTTTGAGGGGGAAAATTAATATTTAGTGGAATAGAGAGCTTTCAAATATTCCTGATGAAAAGACCAGAGCTTAATAGAAAATTTGACTTTCAAATACAAGACTCAAGAGAAGCATAAAAAGGTAACAAGAGCAGTGGCTAGATGATGCAGTGAATAGAGCACCAGTCCTGGAGTCAGGAGGATCTGAGTTCAAATCTGGTCTCAGACACTTAACAATTACTAGCTGTGTGACCTTGGACAAGTCACTTAACACAAACTGCCCTGCCTGGCCCCCTCCAATAAGAAAAGAATATTTTATATATATTTAAAAGGTAACAAGAAAGAGAACTCATGATGGATTCAATGAGGTTAAACTTTTTACCTTTCTGTATAGGAAGATGGTAAATGTAATTTCTAAAACTTTCTTCATTATTAGGGCCAATGGAAGAATTCTGCATAAAAAGGGAATACAGGAGTGAGGAGGGAGTTGATTCTGTTGGGAAGATGTTTAAAAAAAAGATTACAGAAAAAAGAGTGATTCCCTGGGAGAAGGGGAAAGGAAGAGAGCTATCTCACATAAAAGTTATCTCACAAAAAAAAAAAGTTATCTCACATACAAGGAAAAGCTTTTAGAAGAGAAGGGAAAGGGGGAGGGGGTCAGGCAACACAAAACTCACTAACATCTAAAGTTGTACAAAGAAGAAAATATACACTCAACTGATAATAAAAATCTATATTACACAAAAGAGAAGTAGAAAGATAAAAATATAAGAGAAAGAAGCTGATAAAAGTGAAGGCAGATAAAGAAGGCAGGAGAAAGAGAGAGATAGAGAGAGAAGAGGGAAGAGACAGAAAGACAGACAGACAGAGGGAGAATGGAAGTAAATGTATGATTAGTAATCATACCTGTGAATGTGAATGGGATGAACTTACCCATAAAATGGAAGCAGATAACTGAATGGATTAGAAACCAGAATCTAACAATACGTTGTTTATAAGAAACACACTTAAAATAGAGACATACACAGAGTTAAAATAAGGTGCTGGAGCAGATTCTATTAGGCTTCAGCTGAAGTAAAAAAAAAAAAAAGCCAGGGGTAGCAAGCAGGATCTTAGACAAAGCAAAAGTAAAAATAGACCTAATTAAAAGGGATAAGTAGGGAAATTAAATATTGCTAAAATGAACCATAGACAATGATGTAATATCTACACTAAATATATTGCACCAAATGACATGACATTCAAATTCTTTATGTGTGTCTGTCTTTTTGGAGAGGGGAGGAAAGGCATTTGGGATTGACTTGCCCAAGGTCACACAGCTAGTAAGTGTTCAGTGTCTGAGGTTGGATTTGAACTCAGGTCTTCCTAACTCCAGGGCTGGTGCTTTATTCACTTCACTACCTAGCTCCTCCAAATTCTTTTTTTTTTTAAAGCAATTGGGGTTAAGTAACTTGCTCAAGGTTACACGGCTAGTCATTATTTATGTGTGGGTGCTCATTTTCTGAGGGCCGGATTTGATCTCAGGTCACCCCAACTTCGAGGCCGGTGCTCTTACTCACTGCCACCACCTAGCCGTCCCTTTAGGGCAATTGGGGTTAAGTAACTTGCCCAAGTTTACATGGCTAGGTTTTTGTTTGTGTGGATTAAGTGTCAGAGGCCGGATCCAAACTCAGGTCCTTCTGACTCCAGGGCCGGTGCTCTATTCACTGCGGCACCTAGCTGCCCCGCTCCTCCAAATTCTTAAAGGAAAAGTTAAATGAATTGCAGGAGGAAATAGTAAAAAGTGTAATTATGGATGACTTCAACTTTCCCTTCTCAGAACTAGATAAATCTTAACCATAAAATGAAAAATAGAAAGAAGTCAAAGAAATGAATTTCATCTTAGTAAAGTTAGATATTATAGGCCTCTGGAGAAAAATGAATGGGCATAGAAAGAAGTGTACTTTCTTCTAAACTGTATATGATATTTTCACAAAAATTGACCACATATTAGGTAATAAAAACCTCACAACCAAATGCAGAAAGCAGAAATATTAAATGTACCTTTTTCAGAGTATGCTCTGAAAATGCAATGAAAATATATGTTAAATATATATAAATACATATGAAATATTTATATATAATTAGGTTTATGTATAAAATAAACATAAATTATATATATAAAGGAACATGGAAATATAGATTAAAATTAGCTGGAAGCTAAATAATTTAATCCTAAAGAATGAATTGACCAAAGAACAAATCATAGAAACAATCAATAATTTCATTAAAGAGAATAACAACAATAAGACAACATTCCAAAATTTGTAGGATACGGTCAAAGGAGTACTTAGGGGAATATTTGTAGCTCTAAATGCTTACATCAATAAAAGAAAGAAAAAGCAGATCAATAAATTGGGTATGCAACTAAAAAAAGAAGAAGTTAAAAGTCCCCAATTAAACACCCAAATAGAAATCTTAAAGATCAAAGGAGAGATTAATAAAATTAAAAGTAAAAAACAAAAATCATTGAAATAATAAATAAAACTAGGAGCTTGTTTTATGAAAAAATCAATAAAATAGATAAATCATTAGTTAATTCAGTATTTTTTAAAAGGCAACCAGGTCTTCCTAACTCCAGGGCTGGTGTGACTGGCCCAGGTCTCACCACTTATAAATGTCTGAGACTGGATTTAAACTCAGGTCTTCCAGACTCTAGGACTGACACTCTATCCTCTGCACTACCTAGCTGCCCCTAGTTAATTTTATTTTTAAAAAAGAAAGGAGAAAACCAAGTCCCTGGTATCAAAAATGAAAACACTGAATACACTGCAAATGCAGATGAAATAGAAGCAATTATTAGCAGTTATTTTGCCCAATTACATACCAGTAAAACTGACAATCTAAGTGAAATGAATAAATATTTACAAAAAAACAAACTACCCAGATTAACAGAAGGAATGGAATATTTTAATAATCCCAACTCAGAAAAAAAAAATTGAACAAGCTATCAATGAACTACCTAGGAAAAATCCTCAGAACCAGATGGATTTACAAGGGAATTTCACCAAGCACTTAAAGAAAAATTAATTCCAATGCTACAAAAACTATTTGAAAAAAAATAAATAAAAGGTCCTACCAAGTTCCTTTTATGATGCAAATATGGTTTTGACACCTGAACCAGGAAGAATGAAAACAGAGAAAGGGAACTATAGACCAATTTCTCTAAGAAATATTGATGCAAAAATAAATAAATAAAATGCTAGCAAGGAAATTGAAGCAATATATCACAAAGATCATATACTATGATCATGTGGGATTTATACCAGGCATTCAGGGGTGGTTCAATATTAGGAAAATTAGAAAGGGAGCTCCTAACAACTTCCGGAGCCACAGCACCCACAGAACTGCACAGAGAAGCTAATCTCCTGCTGAGGACAGCCCAGCAGCCCTGCAGGGGGCAGCCAGCGCAGCCCTCTGAGAGCAGGCAGCCCAGCGCGCTGGGAACCAACAGCGCAGCCCACAGAGCAAGCCCAGGTCCGCGGTTTTAGCCCCAGGGCCGGCTGGTGGAACCCCAGAATACCAGCAATTGTGGCGATTCCAGAATTATCAGCACAGATATGCCTAGGACAAAGTGAGAGGTTAGTGCCCTATGGACTTTGGGACCAGTATTTGGGGAACACATGGCTTCCTCCCCTGGGGGCAAAAAGCTGCTGAAGAAACTGCTGCACAGAAGCCATTTTGCAGCATCAGCAGTGGCTCTAGCTCCTGGTCTGCGAACTGTAGGAAGATCCAGCAATCAGTCTGGGGGTTAATCGCTCTTGCTTTAAACTGCCTGGATCTGGATTGTGGTCTGGGGGGGAAGTTTGGGGTGGGTATCCAACTTGCCAGAGTGGGTGGAGGCTTTACAGAGGCCACCCAACTGGCAGAAGTTGTGAAGACCCCACGTTTGGGCAGAAGCTCCCCTGTCTGGTGGCAGAGTCCTACTGTGGCAACAAGCCCAAAAATCAAGTAATTAAGTGGCAATATGCCTAGGCAAACGAAACAAAATAAACAGAAAACTTCAACATTGGACTCCTATTTTAGGGGCAAAGAGGCTCAAAGCATGGAGGAGGACTGTGAGGTCAGAACTCCTGCACCAAAAGCCCCAAATGAAAATACAAGCTGGCTACAGGCCATAGAGGACCTTAAGAAGCAGATAAGAGAAGTGGGGGAAAATTTGGGAAGAGAAATGAAAAAGATGCAAGAAAAGTATGAAATGACAGTCAACAGCCTGACTGAGGAAAATAACACCTTAAAAAATAGACTAACTCAAATGGCAAAAGAGGCTCAGAAAGGCAATGAGGAGAATGCCTTAAGAAGCCAAATTTGCCAGATGAAAAAAGAATCTCAAAAGCTCACTGAGGAGATTCATTCCTTCAGAGTTAGACTGGAGCAAATGGAAGCTAGTGACTTTATGAGAAATCAAGATGCTGTTAAGCAGATCCAAACAAATGAAAGAATAGAAGGCAATGTGAAATATCTCATGGGAAAAACCACTGACCTGGAAAATAGATCCAGGAGAGACAATTTAAAAATTATTGGACTACCTGAAAGCCATGATCAAAGAAAGAACCTAGAAATCACCCTTCAAGAAATTCTCAAGGAAAATTGCCCTGATGTTTTAGATCCAGAGGGCAAAATAGAGGTTGAAAGAATCCACAAATCACCTCCTGAAAAAGATCCCAAAAAGAAAACTCCCAGGAATATTATAGCCAGGTTCCAGAATCCCCAGATCAAGGAGAAAATACTACAAGCAGCCAGGAAGAAACAATTTCAATATTGTGGAAACACAATCAGAATAGCCCAGGACCTGGCAGCTTCTACATTGAGGGATAGAAGGGCATGGAATATGATATTCCAGAAGGCAAAAGAGCTGGGAATGAACCCAAGGGTTACCTACCCAGCAAAACTGAGTATCTTGTTTCAGGGGAAAATATGGTCATTCAGTGGAATAGAGGAATTTCAAGCATTCTTGATGAAAAAACCAGAGTTGAATAGAAAATTTGACATTCAGACACAAGAAGCAAGAGATGCTTGAGAAGGTAATCAAGGAAAAGAAATCAAAAGGAACTTATCAAAGTTGGACTATTTACAGTCCTACATGGAAAAACAATAACTGTGTTTGATGAAACCTTTCTCATTATGAAAATAATTGAAGAAGGGTACATGGCATATGTTCACAGTTATACATGGATAGAGGGCAGAGGTGGAATTTGGTGGGAAGGGATGATTATTATTTTTTTTTTGGAGGGCAATTGGGGTTGGGTGACTTGCCCAGGTTCACATGGCTGGGTTTTTGTTTGTGTGTTGGGTGTCTGGGGCCGGATCCGAGCTTGGGTCCTTCTGGCTCCAGAGCTGGCTCTCTGCTTGCTGCGCCACCAGGCTGCCCCAAGGAAGGGATGATTCTTAAGGGGTGAAGTTAAGAGATGAGAGAGGAGAGTGGCAAGAGGAGATGGAGAGAGACAGGGTAGGACAAACTATCTCATGTAGAAGAGGCAAGCGGAAGTAGTTGCAGGGGAGGGGAAGAATAGGAAGGCAAAAAGGCAAAAGCATATTCTCATCGAAGTTGGCTCAAGGAGAGAATCACACACATACTAAATGGAATATCTTACCCTCACTCACTCTCCTGAGTAGGGGAAAGGGGGATGAGAGGGGGGATGATGGAGGGGAGGGCATTCTGGGGAGAAGGGAGGTTAGAAGTACCCACTATCAAAGAGGGACAGGACCTAAGTAGGGAATGGACCAGGTGGGAGGTGAGACAGGTGGGAGGGAAATATAAGCAGTCATTTACAATATATCTACTATGGTAATGTTTTGCATAGATATACATGTACAACACATACTGAATTGCTTATCTTCTCAGAGGGAGTGGGTGACAAGGGAGAAGGGAAATGGATCTGAAAATCGAAGTTTTAAAATTAAATGTTTCATAAGATGTCCAGGCAGTGGGGCTCAGAGATTCACCTTGCCCTAATGGCAAAGTCGAAGGGGGTATGGGAGAAGATATGGGAGAGAGCAGATTGGATGAGGGGATATCTAGTGGGACTGTTATTCTGGGGTGGTGGGTAGGGAAAAATGGGGGGAAAATGTAACTCATAATCTGGTGGAAATGAATGATGTAAACCAGAAGTTAAAAAAGCATTTGTTTAATCAAAAAAAAAAATTAGGAAAATTATCAATATAATTCACTATATCAATAACAAAAACAACAAACATCATATGGTTATATCAATAGATGCAGAAAAAAACTCTTAACAAAATACAATACTCATACCTATTAAAAGCAATAGAAAGCATGAGAGCCAATAGAACCTTTCTTAAAATGATAAGTAGTACCTTTGTAAAACCAAGAGCAAGCATTATCTGTAATGGTGATAAACATGAAACCTTCCCATTAAGAACAGGAATGAAGGAAGGGTGTCCATTATTACCACTATTGTTCAATATTGTGCTAGAAATGATTGCTATAACAATAAGACAAGAAAAAAATTGAAGAATTAAAATAGACAATGAGAAATCAAAATTATCACTCTTTGCAGATGATATGATATAGAGAACCTTAGAGAATCAATTAAAAACTGGTTGAAAAAATTAACAACTTCAGCAAAGTTGCAGGATATAAAATAACTCCACATAAATCATCAGCATTTCTATGTACTACCAACAAAACCCAGCAGCAAGATATAGAAAGAGAATTCCACCTAAATAACTACAGATAATATAAAATACTTATGGGGCAACTAGGTGGCACAGTGAATAAGAGCATTGGTACTAAAGTCAGGAGGACCTGAGTTTAAATCTGACCTCAGACACCTAACACTCACTGTGTGACCTTGGGCAAGTGACTTAACCTCAATTGCCCTGCCTTCCCCCTTCCAAAAAAATACCAAAAAATAAAATAAAATACTTAGGACTCTGCCTGCCATGACAAACCTAGGGAGTATATGAACATAATTACAAAACACTTTTCACACAAAGACAGTTCTAAACAAGTGGACAAATATTAATTGCTCATGGGTAAGCCAAGCCAATATAATAAAAATGACAATCTACCTAAGTTAATATACTTATCCAGTGTCATAGCAATCAAACAACTAATGCGTTATTTTATATCTACCAAAAAAAATCATCTGAAAGAAAATCAAGAATATCAAGGAAATTTATTTTAAAAATGTAAGCAAGGCAACCTAGCAGTTCCAGATTTCAAAATTTATTACAAAATAATAATCATCAAAAAAATCTAGTACTGCCTAAGAAAGAAAATGGTAGATCAGTGAAATAGATTAAGCACACAACACACAGTAATAAATTACTGCAGTAACCTGACATTTGATAAACACAGAGATCCAAGCTTTGGGGACTAGAGCTCACTGACTGACAAAAATTGCTGGGAAAGCTAGAAAGAAACTTGGGAGAAATTAGGCACAGACCAAAATCTCACACCATATACCAAGATAAGGTCAAAATGGACAAGTGATTTAAACATAAAGAGTGATTTCATAAGTAAGATGTATCTGTCAGGTTACAGACAAGAGAAGAGTTTATGACCAAGGAAGAGATAGAGAGTAACACAGGGAGAAAAAATGGATAATTACAAAACTAATGTAGCCAAAATTAGAAAGAAAACAGGAAACTGAGAGGGGGAAAATGTTTTCAGCAAGCTTCTCTGGAAAGCCTCATTTCCCAAATATATAGGGAACTGAGGCAAATTCATAAAAATAAGAGCCACTCTCCAAAATGGTCTAAAGATGGGAACAAGCAGTTTCCAGAAAAAGAAATCATAGCTATGAATAGTTACATTAAAAATTGCTTTAAATCACCACTGATTAGAAAAATACAAATTAAATCAACTCTGATATACCAGCTCACACCTATCAGATTTGTTAATATGACAAAAAAGAAAAATGACAAATGCTAAAAGGGATATAGAAAAATTGTAACAATGATGCAATGTTGGTAGAGTTGTAAAGTAGTCCAACCATTCTGGAGAACAATTTGGAACTACGCCCCATGAGCTGTAAAACTTCAGACCCTTTGACCTAGTAATGTCACTACTATGTCTGTATTCCAGAGAGATCAAAGGAAAAGGATTTACAAATACAAAAAATATTTATAGCAGCTCTTTTTGTGGTGGAAAAGAATTGGAAAATCAAAAGGAAGCCTATCAACTGGTGAATGACTGAATGAATTGTGGTATATGATTGTGATGGAATACTATTATGCTATAAGAAATGATGAGTAGCATAGTTTCAGAGAAACCTGGGAAGACTTATATGAACTCATGCAAAGCTGAAGTGAGCAGAACCAGAACATTGTATACAGTAACAGCAATATTATAGGGACAATCAATTTTGGAAGCCTTGGCTACTCTGACCAAAACAATAATCCAAGACAATTTCAACAGACCCATGATGAAAAATGCTATCCACCTCCAGAGAGAGAACTGAGAAACTCTGAATGCAAATTGAAGCATACTTTTTTAACTTTATTTTTCTTGTTTTATTTCATTTGTGTTTTCTTTTGCAACATAGCTAATATGGAAATACATTTTGTATGTTTTCACATGTGATTGGTATGAAATTGCATGCCTTCTCAAGGGCAAGGAGGTATAGGAAGAGGAGAACATTTAGAACTCAAAATTTTTTAAATGATTAAAATATTTTTACATGTATTTGGGAAATATTTAATGAAATATATAAAATATCTGGGTTTTTCTTTTTTTGCCTTTTTGGAGGGCAATTGGGGTTAACTTGCCCAAGGTCACACAGCTAGGTTTTGTGTGTGTGTGTGTTAAGTGTCTGAGGCCGGGATCCGAACTCAGGTCCTTCTGACTCCAGGGCAGGTGCTCTACTCACTGTGCCACCTAGCCGCCCCCTTGGGTTTTTTGGGTTTTTTTTGTATTCACTATGGGCCAGGCACTTTGCTAAGCATTGGGAATACAAATACAGACAAAAGGAAAGACAGTCCCTGCCTTCAAGAACTTATATTCTAATAGGTAAATACAACATACAAAAGGGTGAAGTGCTGAAGGTGGGGAAGGGAGATAGTAGATAGAGAAGGCCAAAGAGTAACGTGGTAAGAAATAAAGATATGGCCTGGGAGCCTTCCTTAAATGGAGGTTCTGGAGTAAACTATTCAGTCAGAGGGAAGGTTAAAGGAGAAAGGTTATTTACTAGGTGTGAATTCTAGAGATTGAGTGAATTCTACAATGAAGAGGTTTCTAAGGTGTGGCAGAGAAGTTGAGAGTACAACCTGGTGAAAAATGAATGAGTTAGTCTATTTGTGAATATATCTTTGATAGGAACTCCAGGTGAATGATGATATGAGTCAAGAATTAAAAAGGAATCAGAAAGGGGACTGGGTTACATTTGGGAAGTTTCACTGTGCTTTCAATAATATCTGGGTTTTTCTTGAAATGAAAATTCATCTTTTAAACACCAAAATTCTCCCAGTTATATGATGGGTCTACAAATTACGGATTACCTCAATCTTACAGGATCACAGAACCATAGGTTTAGGGCTAGAAAGAACCTCCGAGGTGTAATGGTAATGGAAATTTGAAGTTCTTCCCTGCCCCTTAATAGGCCTAGGGGAATTTGAAAATAAACTTTGCCCCCTAATAAACTGAATGTAATCACATAGTCTGTGGTGGGAGGAGTTTGCCAAAGGGTGAAGCAGGAGCCCACAGGAAGCCGAGTCAGAGCTAGAGAGATACAAGTAAGAGAGGATACTAAAGCAAGGAGTTAGGTTTGTGAGTAAATACTGATCTTGCTTTGATTTGTGGGAAGGCTAAAGGATGGTGTGGCTCTCTGCTATGATGTGGTGCATTAACTTCTATGTTGCTATGATGGATTTGGCTTCCTGGTGTTGGGTTTGGTTTTCTGGTGTCTAATTAAATGCTTTGCTTCTCTCCTTTATATGGAGAATTTGTTGTATTTTGCAATCAAGTGCCATGCAGGAATATTTATAGTCACAATTGATATGTGTATCGTGACCATGGGCACTGTAAAAATTGCATTGGCACTACAAGAGGTCATCTAATTCATCTACCTTATTTTATAGATGAGAAAAGTGTAATGGCAAGCACAGAAGTAGTTCACACCTTGTTTCAGCTACTGGATTAACACCTTGTTTCAGTTCTACTTTCTTTTGAGCCTTGTATCAAGTCTTTAAGAAACAGACCATATGAACCCCACAACTTGTGAACCCTAGAGCTCATGAACTCCTACAACAGGAAGATAAGGAGGTAATGACCATGTATAAGGAAAATTTCCAGGCTAGAGATAGCAGAACTGAGAAAAGGACTATTGTGGTGGCAGAGTGAAGAAAGAGAAAACTTGTGGTATCCTGGCACTCTGTTTATAGAAGTCCTGGAGAAGGGTTTTGGAGGTCCTGATTTGTGGTTTGTGCTGACTTTTTGGACCTATCTACTTTGGTCTTAGCTTGTAGCCTTTTCAAGTTGAAGAATTTACCATCAGTACGGTAGCTGACTTTGATGCTGTGTCCATATTCATTGAAGGTTCTGAAGGAAAGTATGAGGAAAGAAGAGGTATTAGACTGACTAATGAACTGAAGGTTTACAGAACCATGGTGCTGACCTTGTTGTTGTATGCCTATGAAACCTTGACAGTCTACCAGTGCCATGCCAGGAAATTGAATTGCTTCCATTTGAATTATATTAGGAAGATTCTGAAGATCCTGGCAGGATAAGGTACCAGACACTGAGGTCCTTTCTCGAATTAAAGTGCCAAGCATTCAAACTCTGCTTCAAAGAGTGCTACTTTTATGGGCTGGCCACATTGTTCAAATGCAAAACATATGCTTGCCAAAAAGACTATTTTATGGAGAACTCACACAGGGTAAATGTTCCCATGGTGATCAGAAGAAGCGATTCAAGAGTATTGGAAATGATTATGTGACATGGGAGACACTGGCACAGGACTGCTCAGCATGGCATGCCCACAGCAGACAGCAAAGCAGGATTGAAACAGCTCAAAGGAAACGTGGGATGTGCAAATTTACAGAATCTACTCAAATTTTCACATGGACCATTTGTGCCTGACCTGTGAAAGAGCATTCCAACCTGGTATTGGTCTGGTCAGTCACAGTTGGACACACTGAAACTTGACTCTCATATACTGACGTCATTGTGATCCTCTTTGAGAACAAAAGACAACTTAGATAGTCAACTTATTCCTCCTTTTACTCTCTTTTCTCTTTTTCCCTCTTCAAATTCTAAGGAAAAAACCATTCCCCCACCTCAGTACCTCTGTTTTTCTTATTTAACTCCCTAAATATCCTTTGAATATGTCAAGGTTCTGGAGAGATACTTGATTCTTGACTACCCTTCATTAGAACATGAGCACTACATCATCCTAAAACTCTTTCTAATTGATCAAATAAATGTACTTTTCTAAGTTTCTCTGTACCTTTGTATTTGTATATCCAAATTCTTACTTCATTCTGGTCTTTATATCCAAAATACTTGAAAGTCCTCTTTTCCATTAAAAGTCCATCCCCATAAAGAAATCTAAGCATTATATTCAGCTTTTCAGGGTAAGTTATTCTTGGTTATAAGTCTATCTATTTTGGAATATCATTCCAAGTTCTCCTCTGATTTTTAGAAAAGTTGTCAGTTCTTGTATGATTCTAACTGTAGTTACTGGGTACTTGAATTCCTTCTTTCAGGATGCTAACAGTACTTTTTCTTTGACATGAGAACTCTGGATTTTGGATTGGACATTCCTAGGAATTTTCCTTTGAGAGTTCCCTTTGGTGGAGGGAGGGGAGAGAAATAATTGGTGGATTATTTCTATTTTTTCTTTGCCTTCTTGTTCTAATAGATATGAGTAATTTTCATTTATAAAATATAGTGCCCGGGGGGGGGGGCGGCGGCTAGGTGGTGCAGTGAGTAGAGCGTCGGCCCTGGAATCAGAAGGACCTGAGTTTGGATTTGGCCTCAGACACTTAACACACACACAAACAAAAACCTAGCCATGTGACTTTAGGCAAGTTACTTAACCCCAGTTGCCCTCCAAAAAACAAAATAATAATAATAATAATAATAAATAAAAATAAAAAATAGTGCCCTGGTTTTTTAAAAATCATGGTTTTTGAGGATTTGAATAATTCTTAAATTATCTCCCCTTGAACAGTTTTCCAAATCGATTGTATTTTATACTAAATATTTTACATTTTCTCCTATTTATTCTATATTTTATTTTCTCCTACCACTTCTTATTTCTTGAGTTTAGTCTATTTCAATTTTTAGGTAGTTCATTTCTTGGATAAGGTTTGCCACTTCCTCTTCTAAGCTAATTATTTTCCTACCAGTTCTTTCTGTAAGAGCTTTTATTTCATTTTTTTATCTCTTGCTCCATTTATTATAGATATTCATGTAGTTCTTATAAAAAAAATCCTTTTCCCCCCTAGCATTTTTGTTTTCAGTTGTTGTGGAATTAGATCTGAAAAAAAAATTGTATGTTGATTGATGTTGCAGCTTTACTTTCTAAAATAGAGTTTTATGTCAGAGCTAGGCTCTATTCCAGGCTGCCTTCTTGGTCTCTCCCTTCGTCTCCTAGATTCTTGCTTTGACTTCCTCCACCTGGGGTTGAATCACCATGCATCTTTAAGATCCTTCGTGCTACACATTCAGAGCCCCCTCTGTAACTCAGAACAAAGTGTTAGGGACCTCTAGAGTCCCTGGGTCTAGGTTATTCCCGGTTTGAGTGCTGTAACACTGTGCTAATTGGCACTATGTTGTTCTTTGCTTTTCTATATGCTACCACTTCCCTGTGCTTCCAGGGTTCCTACCCTGGAGCTTTCTGACAACCTTAAAGCTTTCTCAGAAGTGGCCTCCACTCTTGCAGCCTCCATAAACACAGCCTTTCCCTTCAGACTACACATGCCCCCTCTCTATGTTGTCATTCTCTAATTGGAAGGGGTTTCCTTTCCCGTTACCTTCATTAGCTTCTGGATGCATATTTGTGCAGTTCTAGGGTAGACAAAGTCATTGTAGTTTTCCATTGGATTTCTCGATCATCAATATGGTATAAAGAAAGATTTGATGAAAAAAGATAACAGGGGAGTTACACAATCTGCCTTCCATTCAGGCAGATATCTTGTCAGGAAGTCTCTGGTATATTTTCCACTGCACCTTATGGTGGCTGTCTTCCAGTATTAGAAAGACTCAGTATTTGTGGGGGATTAGCCTTTTTAAATTCCTGACTCCAAAGAATTAAAACAATGGGCAAAAGCTGCAGGAATATACATTTAGTTTCCATTTTAGGGGGAAAATCCTAATATTTAAAACTGCCCCAAAGAAAAATGGATTTCCTGAGGAGCTCTCCATCACTGAAAGTCTTCAGGTCTTCAAACAGAGGTTAGATGACCCTTTATCAAGAAAGCTAAAGAGGGGATTTCTGTTCAGATATTGGTTGGACTGTGTTCTGAGGTGCCTTCTAGCTTGAAGTTTCTACGCTTCTGGGTGGTCTTATTATTCTACAAAATTTCAGAAAGAAATATTTGAATGCATGCATGAGTGAATGGCTGAATGAAGGAATGAATAAGCATTTGCAAAATGCTTACCATGTGCCAAGAACTGTGCTAAGCTTTTTAGAGATACAAATAAAAGCAAGATAAATTATCCTTGCCCTTGAGGAGTTTATGTGCTAACAGAGAAAGACAATCTATGCATATATTTTTAAAATATATATAGTCATGTATGTGTACATATACATATATACATATACATATAACATGTACAGATATAAAGATACATTTAAGATTTTCTTCCTTCTATATAAAATTGAAATATAGGGTATCCCAAAAAAGTCTCAGTTCAAAGTGACCTGAGTTCTGAGTCAGAGCAAAGATTCACCTATCAGAGCCTAGGATCCCAGGGACAGAATCTAACTTTCAGTTATACAGGGTGTGTCAGAAGCCTATTTTGGGCTATTAAAGTTGAAAACTGCACTGAGACTTTGGGAACAGGCTATATTTCCATTCAATATATAAGGAAGATAATCTTAATAATCAGAGATATTCTAAACTACAATTGAATGCCTTTTCAGGTAATGAGTTCCTCATCACTGGCACCTTTCAGAGAAGCTTTGGCATGGATTCCTACATGTAGCAAATGGAAGATTACACTAGATGGATGACTTTGGGTGTTTCTTCCAGTTTTTAGACCTTTTGATTTGATAACAGAAAATTTTTCAGTGTTTCAGATTTTAATTTTAGTTCTTTGTTGATGAAATCATGGAGTTTGTAAAATATTTCCTATCTTCCCTCTGGAACTTTACTAAAACCCAGCTATATTTTTTCTACCAATGGGCTATAGAATCAAAACCTAAGAAGAGAACTTAAGGAAAAGAGTATCTTGGCTCTAACAGAACTCAGTTTAATAAATACCTGATACTCATGTGCTGGACGTGATACACTGCATTTCTGGAACTGTTCCCTGGAGCTCAGCCAGAGCAGGGATGGAAATGATTTACTTTACTTCTGGCTAGGTGTCAGTTCCATGAGTCTGGCCTATAGGGAGGGAGAGCCAGAAAACTTTAGAACAGGATTCTTGTGTGCTGATAATCCCCTTTATCAACTCCTGAGGATACTACTATGGTTTATATTTAATATCCTGGACAAAAAATAATTGTTGGAATTCTTCTATTCCAGAGTTCTTAGCTTTGTTGTGTCATAGATTCCTCTAGCAGTCTGATGAGGTCAATGGATCTTGTTCATATATATTTTATTAATTATCTTCTTTAAAATAGGATTACATGAGAAATCAACTATATTTTGATTGTATTGAAATGCAATTATCAAAAAAAGTTTTAGAAACCAATTCACAGACCCTTGAGGGGAAGAACTATTGTTCTAGGACAGCAGTGGGAAACTTGCAGCCTTGAGACCACATGTGGTCCTGTAGGTATTCAAGTGGGGCCCTTTGACTGAATCCAAACTTCACAGAATAAATCCTCTTAAGCAAAAGATTTTTTTCCATAAAACTTGGACTCAGTCAAAAGGCTGTACCCAAAGACCCAGATGCCCACATGTGACCTTGAGGTGGAAGATTCCCCACCTCTGTCAAGGATTTCATGATTTATGAGGATTTTTGAGTCAATCTCCTCATCATCATACCCTGTGATATAATTAGCACAAGTATCACTATCACCATGTAACAGACAATGGAAGTGAGACTCAGAAAAATAAATGATTTACCCCTGGTCAGGGAAATAACAAGGGATGGGACCAAGGCATGAACCTATTTCTTCTGCACCAGGTCATTCATTGACTGTCTTATATAATAGCTGTTTGTACCATAGTGTTGTATAAAGGTCTCATAATCTGGCTTAAACCCTGGCTCTCACACTTACGATTTGTGTGGAACAAGCCTCTTCACCTCTCTAGACCTCAGCTTCTGTAGTCAGCTAGATGGTGTAGAGCATAGGGTGGCAGATATGGAGTTAGAAGGAGGTGAGTTCAAAACCCTCCTCAGGCTGTTCCTGGACAAGTAACTGAACCTCTATCTACATGCACACTCACGCACACACACACACACACACACATGTGTGTACATGTATATGTGTATTGTGCATGCATGTATATGTGTGTGCATGCATATGTATACACATATGTCTCTGTGTTGTATGTATATATCTACTCATATGTGGGTACCTATAGGTGTACATGAATCTATACATACATACACATGCAAATATGTACAACATATACATATGACACAAATAAATACATAGTATATGTGTATGTATATATGTCTCCCTGTGTGTATATGCATATGCATTTATTTGTATATGTGTGCATGTTTATATACGTGTATATGTCATGTGTATGCATGGTGTGTGTTAGTGTGTTGTATGTGTGTACACATATATTTGTATGTGTCAGTATATGTATATATACCACTTTGCAAACCTTAAAGTGTTTTAAAAATATCAGCTACCATCATCATCACCACAATCATTATTGATCTTTAAAATGAGTATAATCATGCTATAAGGCTATTGTGCTGAGAAAAATGAGAGATATCTTCATCTGATAATTCTTTTCTAGCTTTCCTCTATGTTTCCATTCCAAAATGCTTTTTTTTTCTTTCCTTGAAGAAGGACAGCTACCTGCCTTCACTGATATACATCAGGCTAAGGTACTCCTATAATAGAGTGACATGTGATCTAAGAAGGTGCATCTTCTCCCAGTCAGCCTGAACTATGAATCTATATTGAAAGACCTTCAAGCCAGTTAGGATAGCTTTAGTTTTTAGGATGTATTCCTTTTTTAAATTAAATTTTATTTTTATTTTTAGCTTACATCATTCATTTCCACAAGATTTTGAGTTACAAATTTTCTCCCTCTCTCTCCCCTACCCACCATCCCAAAACAGTGATCCCACTGTATATCCCCTTCCCCCAATCTGCTCTCTTGAGTATCCTCTCCCATTCCCCCTCCGACTTTCCAGTAGGGCAAGATGGATCTCTAGACCCCAGTGCCCGTATATCTTATTTCCCAGTTTCATGTAAAAAAATAATAATGATGATATATTTTTAAACATCTGATTTTAAAACTTTGAATTACAAATTCTTTCTCTTCCTCCATTGTCACCCACCCTTACTAGGAAGATAGGCAATTCAATATAGGTTGTACATATGTAGCTATGCAAAACATTTCTATAGTGGATATATTGTGAAAGACTGACTATATTTCCCTCCATCCTATCCCACCCCCCACTTATTCTATTCTCTGCTTTGACCCTGTCCCTTTTCAAAAGTGTGTGCTTCTAACTTCCTTCCCCCCACAAACTGCCCTCCCCTCTATCATCCCCCCTCTCATCCCCATTCCCTCCCTAAGCCAAATTCAATGAGAGTAAGGTTGACCCATTCCCTTTTGCCTTCCTGTTCTTCCCCTCCATTGTAACAGTTTTTCCTTACCTCTTCTATATGAGATAATTTAACCCATTCTGTCTCTCCCCATCATCTCTCATTATATTCCTCTCTCACCTCTCAATTTCACCTTTTAAGTATCATCCCTTCCTATTCAATTGGTCCTGTGCCCTCTGTCTTCGTATACCTGCACACATATATACATACATTCACATATGCATTCAGTACATATACCCTCCTATAAAGATATATATATATATATATATATATGTATGTATGTATATACACAAACACACATTTATATTCCCTTCAACTATTCTCATACTGAGAAAAGCTTCATAATTTACAATCATCATTTTTCCATGTAGGAATGTAAATAGTTGAACTTTAATAAAGTTCCTTATGATTTCTTTTCTCTGTTTACAGCCTCATGCTTTTCTTGCTTCCTGTATCTGAATGTCAAATTTTCTATTAAACTCTGTTTTTTTTTTTCATCAAGAATGCTTGAAAGTCCTCTATTTCATTGAATGACCATAATTTCCCCTGAAACATGATACTCAGTTTTTCTGGGTAGATGATTCTTGTTTTTAATCCCAGCTCCTTTGACCTCTGGAATATCATATTCCAAGACCTTCCATTCCTCAGTATAGAAGCTACCAGATCCTGTGTTATCCTGATTGTGTTTCCACAATATTAAAATTGTTTCTTCTTGGATGCTTGTGATATTTTTCTCCTTGATCTCAGAGCTCCAGAACCTGGCTGTAATATTCCTAGGAGTTTTCTTTTTGGGATCTTTTTCAAGAAGTGATCAGTGGATTCTTTCAACCTCTGTTTTGCCCTCTGGTTCTAAAATATCAGGGAAATTTTCCTTGAGAATTTCTTGAAGGATGATTTCTAGTTTCTTTCTAAACAAGAAATAAAATAGTCTGTTTACTATATTAAATGGAGGTAGTGCTTGACATCTAAATGAATATGAGAATTCTTTTCTGTATTAGTCTCAAAAAGTCACAGATATGTACCATTATTTGTGCAGAGACTCTGTGTGTGTGTTTCCTTTTGACTATAGCAATGTGCTAATCCAATTCTTTCCCTGTATCATGTATGTGTTTTGGATGTTTGTAGACCCCCAATTCAACACCCTCCCCACACACACACACACACACACACACACACACACACACACACACACACACTTTGCTCCTTAGAATATGAGCTCCTTGAGGTCAAGAATCAGGTTTTTGCCTTTCTTTGTATCATAAACACTTAGCACCATGTTTGGGACATAATAAATGTTTGTTCACTGATTCGAGCACTAGGTTTGACAGAGCATCCAGGCTATAACTATTTTTATCACTATTATTTATAAGTTTGAATTTGATATTGATTAGATTTCAAAGACAAGGTCTCAGTGACCAGAGAACTTCCTTTTTGCTGTGTCAAAATGCTTTGCCAGAGTATTCCTCCTGCCCTTCTCTCATGGCATAAAGGTGACCTTGGCCTTGAGAAGTTATGTCAGTGGAGCATAAACGTCACAGGGGGATGCAGCCTTGTGGAAGTATTTTCAGCCAAGCATAATGGATTAGAGGTCAGTCTGAAAGCCAACCAAGCTAAGTGTGGAACAACTCATCCCCAGAGCCTTGGCTCCCAGGAGATATTGTTCCATTTTATTTGTTGGTAAAGCAAATAGTAAAAGCCAAAGAAAAGACAAAACAAAAAATACCTGGGCAAACATTTCAAGTTCAGCAGTTTGTAGTAAGAATTTAATCATCAAGTTTTGAGAATTGGAAAATTAAGCTATGGAATTTCATTAAGCTATCTATAAAGGTGGGAGATGGTAAAATCCCATTCCCTGGAGGTCTTCCAGCAAATGGTGGAAGGCTGTTTGCTAAGATTCTTGTAGAAGGATTTCTTGCTCAGGGACATATTGGATTAGATAATCTCTGAGTTCCTTTCCATCTCTGAGAAGACATAACTTGTGTGAATGTTTTTGGCTATAGTAATTCCCAAAGACAAACAATCTCTTCTTGCATGAGTTTTTCTAGAGCATTTTTAGATCTCTCCTTTGTTCTTATAGCCCTCTATCTTATGTTATTCTTATTCCATCCACATTATCTCCTCCCTTTACAGATTATGCAGGAACTATGCCATTTTTTCATCTTTATATCCCCCAGCACAAAGACTTGTGTATAGTAGGTGCTCAACATATCTTATTATTACTTGAATTAGATCCTCAACAGATAGAAGTGTTACCATCTGTATTAACTGAGAAAGCATTGACATCAATGCAGAAATCTTTAATGCCACAAGTTTGCAACACAAGCTTAAAGCATGCATCACAGTGTCTAAATTCTCTTCATCTATTAAAAAAAAAAGATGCCTGCTCCCTATGTGAAATATTAGATGATCTTAAACTCACCAAGCCTTTGGTTTCAATAAGGCATCAGCTATCTCCTATTCCACTTAGTATGCACAGGACTCTTAAGATGAGAAACAAAACCAAGAGCTCACTCTAAATCTGTTCACCCAGAACATTTCTAGTCTGTACTATGTAATTTCACCACTTGTTATGATCTGCTTTGTATCATTCTCCAATTGTTCTGGTTAGGGGTCTTGTCTTCCTCAACTACACAGTGAGCTCCTTGATGAAAGGAGGTGTCTCCTATACTCTTTTATCTACACACACACACACACACACACACACACACACACACACACATAACGACATATAAGACACTTGGAGACATAGCATACGCTCAGGAAATATGAGCCTGGAAGGGTCAACTAAATGAGAAAATTGGGATCCAAGAAAGTCTCAACCCTGCAGAGGCAATAAACCAAAAATTAGATGAGCTTGAAAGGAGAGAAAATTTGAATTACTACATATGTATTAAAAATAAAAATAAAAAACAGCTGCACAAATCCAGATAAAGGGAGGCTTGGTTATGTTTTGTTTTTTTTTTAAACCCTAGAGTTTTGGTAGATTGCATGTTCAATGAGAGAGCAGGATGATGTGGTGACTGAAGGAGCATAGGCTGCATTCTGCACTTCCAGAGTGACAGAGGTAACCAACTGTATCATAAACACTGTGTTCATTTCCTGGTGCTATAATTCAGAAGGAGCATTGACAGTCAATTCAGGGGTGCTTAACCTGGGATTCATGAAACATATGCTCACTGAATAGAATGAACAATATTGAAAGGAAAATCACCTGATTTTTGAGGTAGTAAATTCCCTGCCCCTGAAGATGTTTAAATGGAAAATGGATTTGTCTTAGGTATTATTTTTTTTGGAGGGGTGAAGGCTAGGAAATTGGGGTTAAGTGACTTGCCCAAAGTCACATGGCTAGTAAGTTATAAAGGTGATTCGTAAAGTGAGGAGGCAGAAATAGTGGCCTCTAAGGACCCTTCAGCTATAGGATTGTGTAATTCTCATACTTCATTTCAATTGGAAAAGCTATAGATAAAAATTGATATGAATTTAATGGAGACCATACTCCAGGGTTTTAAACTCTAGAGACAGACTGTCTCAGGCACACCTTTAGGATACAACTATTCCTCCTTTAATAGAGTAAAAAAAACCTTAAAAGTCATGCCCTTGGTAGTTTCAGAAAAATCTTACAAGGTTCATATGAAATGATACAAAGTGAAATGTGCAGAACCAGGAGACATTGTACACAGTAACAGCAATATAGTAGCAAAAATCAACTATGAATTACTTAGACACTGATCAATACAGTTCCAAGGAACCCATGATGGAAATGCCATTCACAACCAGAGAAAGAACTGATGAACTGAGTATAGACTAAAGCTTAGTTTTTTTATTTTATTTTTATTGCTTTTCTTTTCTTTTTCTTTCTTTCTTTCTTTCTTTTTTTTTTACAACATGGAGAATGTAGAAATGCTTTGTATAACTTCATATGCAATAGGTATCATATTACTTGCCTTCTCAATGGATGGGAAAGGAGCTGGAGGAAGGGAAAGAACATGAAAGTGAAAATAATTTTTTTCATTATTACCTTGCTGGCTAAAGATAGAGGAGAAACAAACCATATTTTTTAGTATAACACACTGGTATTTTGTGTGTTTTCCTTTCTTTTTTTGCTTTTTTTTTCTTTTTTGGGAGGGCAGGAGGCAGGGCAATTGGGGTTGACTTGCCCAAGGTCACATAGCTAGTAAGTATTAAGAGTCTGAGGCTGGATTTGAACTCAAGTCCTTCTGATTCCAGGCCTAGTGCTCTATTCACTGCACCACTTAGCCACCCCCATAATACACTGTTAAACAGGAAATATATCCAGAGTTTCCCTGACTATTTCCAGTTGATGTGCTTTGGGGATAATGAGCTCCCTGGTTGCTTCTGACATGACTCAATACTTGGATGTTTGGGGAATGACAAAGTAATTGGCCACTAAACTAAAATAATGACTTGGTAGACATTTTAAAAGAGGATGGATGTGCCTCTGTCTCTGTCTTCCTTTTACCCACCAGGTGGTATCATGTAATACTGGGACTTCCAGAGAGGGGTGAGAGAAAGTTTGCCCTTTTTCCCACCCTAACCACCATGTAGCCATGAGGGCATAGCATTTAAAATGCACATCCTGCCTTGGCAACTCTTGAGACTGAACCTCAGGCCTTTAACTATCTTTTCTGATTTTTATTTCTTTAATGGCCAAACTAAACTAAACTGACCATTCATCTCAAGATAAGTGTGTTCTTGCAAATAAGAAAGAGTCATAGAGCCTGGATCCTGGAGCTAGTTGGAACTGAAAGGAGACAGAGAGAGTTTCTGAATTAGAAAAGATGATACAGGATCAGAAGCCATTTGGCAGCTCAAAATCCCATTACTTAGTTCCAGATCACCATTCCAAGGCAGAGAGTAAGGGTTTCAGTCTTGAGTGGGGACCCCAGCTGTATAATGACCAGAGTGTAAATGAGAAGAGCAGTAAACAGACCTCCATTCAGGTCATACCAGTTTGGAAGCTCCAAAATCCTGCAGGTCCTTAGATTGAGATGTGCTGGAAAAAAATGAATAAACAATGAAAAAAAGGAATCTGATCATAAAAAATCTACTGTGGTGAAAGAGAAGCTCAAGATATAAACTCAGAAGAAGATAGTAACTTGAAATCATCTACAAAGTCTCAAAGAAAAATGCAATTTGAACACAAACCCAAGAAGAATTCCTAGAAAAGCTAAAAAAAAAAGGAGATTTTTTTAAAAGAGCAAAAGAATATTTGAAAAATCATAGCAACAAAGGTAAATTAGGAAAAAGTGATGAGAGCTACATAAGAAAGTTATGAAAAGAGAATTAATAGCTTGGTAAAAGAGGCACAAAAAAATGATGATGAAAATATCTCCTTAAAAATTAGAATTGGCCAAATGGTAAAAGAGGTACAAAACATCACTGAAGAAAATAACTCCTTAAAAGTTAGAATTGAGGGGTGGAGCCAAGATGGCGGAAAGGAAGCAGTAACCTCTTTAAGCTCCTCCGTGAATCCTATCACTAAACCTTAAAAAGTGAATCTGAACAGATTCTGGAGTGACATAATACACTGGGAGGTGGAGTGTGGCAGAATCCAGCCCAGAAAGTGCCCAGTGGGTCTGTACAGGGGGAGCGTGGAGCACATGGGGTCTGTACAGCTCAAACTTGAGAACAGACATGCAGACTACAGCAGAGAGAGAAGAAGCCCCAGCCGGCCAACTTACCCATCCCAAGGATGATTCACAGTCATCTCACCAGCGTCTCACCAGGGGACAAGAGGAATCATTGAAGCCGGGTAAGAGAGGGCTCAGGGCCCCCAGCAAAGACAGTAGCTTCTCCTGGGGCTATCAGCCCCCAGCCTGGAAGTTTAGAAATCACCTGCCTGTTTTACCAGAAGCCAGAATTAAAAAGTAAACTCTGGCAGCTCCCCTCCTTCATGAAGTAGAAAACCCAAAGATAAGTGTCCCACCCAGAGTGAAATCCTAAGATAGTGGAAATAGATTCAGGCTTGGGAGTCGTGGAGAAGGGGTATAATTGAGGCAGCAAGGAGTCTGAAGAGAAGAGGGGGAGAGGTCCCAACAAGCCCCACCTCACAGGACCAGCAAAAGACTTCCTGAGCTGTAGCCCAGGGGTATAGAGGCAGAAATGTGAAGCGGCCAGACTACCCCTCCTCCACAGATTACTCTGTGCACATTAGCATACCTCACTGAGACTCCTGCCTTAGCCTCAAACTAGACACCCAGAGGCTAAAGCATTCAAAGTCAACAACCAGGCCCTTAGCTCACAGCCTGAGAAATTAAGAAATAGGAAATTACAATGGGAAGGAGAAGGGGAAGGCAAGAAAATCAATCAGAGCTTATTATGTAGGTCAAGAACAACTAAATACAGAGGGCAACTTGGACTCTTTACTCATACCTGAGACCACAGAAGGAAACATGAACTGGTCTCAAGCCCAAATAGCATTCTTGGAGGAGCTTAAAAAAGGTTTTAAAGACCAAATCAGGGAAGCAGTGACCAAATTGGAAAAAAAGTTTCACTGAAGAAAACAAATCCTTAAAAAGTAAAATTAGTAAAGTAATTGGGAAAAATAGCTCCCTAAAAAAGGACATTCAAAAACTAACCAAAGACTATAATGCACTAAAAATTAGAATCAGTCAAATTGAAACTGAGAACTCTATGATGCACCAAGAATCAATCAAACAAAACATGAAGATTGAAAAATTGGAAGAAAATGTAAAATATCTCACTGGAAAAACAACTGACCTAGAGAATAGATCCAGGAGAGATAACTTAAGAATTATTGGTCTACCAGAAAGCCATGATGAAAAAAGCAGCCTGGACAACATCTTCCAGGAGATTGTCAAAGAAAACTGTCCTGAAGTCCTGGAATCAGAAGATAAAATAGTTATCGAAAGAATTTGCCAGACTTCTCCTGAAAGAGATCCCAAATTGAAAACTCCAAGAAATATAGTAGCCAAATTCCAGAATTACAAGATTAAGGAAAAAATACAGCAAGCAGCCAAAAAGAAACAATTCAAATATTGTGGAACTACAGTCAGGATCACACAGGACTTAGCAGCTTCTACATTAAAAGATCAGAGGGATTGTAATTTGATATTTCATAGGGCAAGAGAGCTAGGACTACAACCAAGGATTAAGTACCCGGCAAAACCGAGCATAATCTTTCAGACAAGGAGATGATCGTTTAATGAAATAAGGGACTTCCAGACTTTCCTGATGAAAAAGCCAGAGCTCAATGGAAAATTTGATCTCCAATTACAAGACTCAAGAAAGACATAAAAAGGTAAACAAGGAAAACATAGACTCACACATACATACATGTACACACGCACACTCGTGCACACATGCACACAATTTGGGATGCAACAAGAGCAACATGTTCACATCCCTATATGAGAACCTGATAAATGTCAATATTGAAATGTATATGATTATCATGACCTTTAAAAGGGTTATACATAGATAGAGGGTGTGAGTATGAATGAACTAACCTGAAAATAAAAAAAAAAGTTAGAATTGAACAAGTGAAAGCTAATCATTCCCTGAGACATCAAGAAACAATAAAACAAAGTCAACAGACTGGAACAAATATTAGAAAATGTGAATTATCTCAGATAAAAACAACTGACCTGGCAAATAGATCAAGAGATAACTTTAAAAATTATTATATTATTAACATATAATATTATATATTATAGAGCTCCCAGGTCAAGGAGAAAATATTGCAAGCTAACAGAAAGAAATTATTCAAATACTGTGGAGCTACAGTCAAGTTGACATAAGACTTAACAGCTACTGCAATAAAGAATGAAGAGTTTGAATATGATATTCTGTAACACAAAGAATTAGAATTACAACCAAGAATAACCTACCCAGCAATTCTATAAGTATCATCCTACAGAGGAAAAATGAAATGAAACTAAAGACTTTCAAGCATTCCCAATTAAAAGACCAGAACTTAATGGAAAATTCAACACTCTAACAAAAGACTCAAGAGAAAGACAAAAAGGTAAACATGGAAGAGAAATCAGAAGGAGCTAAACAAGGTTAACATTCCTCTATAGGAAGATAATATATGTAACTTCTAAGATCTATATCATCATTAGGATAGTTAGAATGAGACCACTTAAACATTGGACATGGATATGTCTCTTATGTTGCAATGAACTCAAAAGAAGAATTAGAGTAAGAAAGAGAGATACACAAAAAGAAGAAGGCGGGGAGAGGAAAAATGGGAGGAATTATCTCACATAATAGAAGACAAAGAAGGGTTTATACAGTGGAGGGGAAAATCAAAGGAAAGGGATAGCAGGCAGTATTTGAACTTCAATCTTATCTGAACTGGTTCATAGAGAGAAGATGATAGATAGATAGATAGATAGATAGATAGATAGATAGATAGATAGATACACAATTGGATACAGAAATCCATCTTATTCAACAGGAAGTAAGAGTGAAAGGGTCTTGGGAAAAGGGAGGTGGTGATAAAATGAAGGGTAAATTAAGGGACTTGCTGGTCAGAAACAAAATAGACTTATGGAAGCAACAAGGTGCAAAACAGGATCAATATAAGAGAATGTGATAAAGGGAAATGTACAGTTAGTAATGGCAACTGTAGATGTGAATGGGATGGACTCATCAACAAAACAAAAGATGATAGCCTAGTGAATTCAAAGTGAGAATCTAATAATATGTTATTTACAAGATAAGCATTTGAAACAGAAAGATACACACAGTTAAGATAAAGGGTTGGAACAGCATCTACTATACTTCAGCTGAACTTTGAACAGACAAAACAAAAGTAAAAATAAACCTAATTAAAAGAGGTAATAGGAAAGTATATTTTGCTATGGTGCACCAAATGAAATAGCTTCAAAATTCTTAAAAGTTAAAGGAGTTAAAGGAAGAGATAGATAGCAAAATTGTACAAGTAAGGAACTTCAATTTATTCCTGTCAGACCTAGATAAGTCCAACCATGAAATAATCCCCCCCCCCTAAAAAAAGATAAGGATATATATAGAATTTTAGAAAAGTTAGAAATTATAGGCCTCCAAAGAATAATAAATGGGAATAGGAAGAAGTACACCTACTTCTCAACTGCGTATAGCACTTTCACAAAAAAATAATTGTGTATTGGGCCATAAAAGCCTCACAAACAAATGCAGAGAAAAAGAAATATTAAATGCACCTTTTCCAGACCATAATTAAATAAAATATATTCCACAAAGGGTCCTTGATGCATAGAACAAAAATTATTTGGAAACTAAGTAATCTAAACCTTAAGAATGGGTGAGTCAAAGAGCAAGTCATAGAAATAATAAAAAAAATTCATTAAATATAATGACAACAATGAATTAATATACCAAAATTTGTGATATGCATTAAAAGAAGTACTTCGGCAGAAATTTATAGCTCAAAACATTTAGATCAATAGAAAAAGAAAGAACAGATTAATGAATTGGGCATGCAATCAAAACAACTAGAATCACAAATTTAAACTTTCCAATTAAACTGAAAAATTAAATTATTGAAAATCATAGGCAAATTAATAAAACTGAAAGTAAAAAAATTCATTGAACTAATAAACAAAACTAAGTTCTGGTTTTATTTTTATTACTAGAATAGATAAACCATTGGCTAACTTTATTTAAAAAAATAAAAAAAGAAAGAAGAAAACCAAATTACCAGCATCAAAAGGGAAAAGAGTAGATGTGCAACCAATGAAAATTAAATTAAAGCACTAACTAGGAGCTATTTTGCCTAAGTGTATGCCAACAAAACTGACAATCTAAATAAAATGCATGAATATTTATCAAGATATAAACTCCCCAGATAAAATGAGGAAGAACTAGAATAGTTAAATAACTGTATCCAGGAAGGAAGGGAAGAAGGAAAGAAGAAAGGAAGGAAGGAAGGAAGGAAGGAAGGAAGGAAGGAAGGAAGGAAGGAAGGAAGGAAGGAAGGAGGTTAAACATGCTATAAATGCACCCCCTAGAGAAAAAAATAAAAACTCCAGGTCTACATGGACTTACAAGCAAATTCTAACAAACACTCAAAGAGTAATTAATTCTAATGTTATATAAACTATTTGGAAAAAAATAATCAAATCCCATCCATGACAAAGATACAATTTTGATGCTTAAACCAGGAAGAGAAAACAGAGAAATAAAAACAATTGTTCCAATACATATTGATGGAAATTTAAAAAAATAAAATACTAACAAGGAGATTACAGCAATATATCCCAAATATATGCCAGTCTGGATTTATATCAGGATTGAAGAGTTGATTCACCATTAGTAAAATTATTACTACAATTAACTATATTAATAATAGATCTATACCTGATCCAAACTGCATTGTGAATCCAGAACATAGAGGCCTCTAAGTGGAGAGAGAGAAAGAGAAAGAGAGAGAGAGAGAGAGAGAGAGAGAGAGAGAGAGAGAGAGAGAGAGAGAGCAAAGCACCTTACATCTCTTGGTCTCAACAAAATTTCAATAATTAAATAAGGCACTTAGGGATTATAAGTGATCTGCAGCCCAAAATTTGACAAACAGAAAATCCATTTCATAGACTCAGAGAATCTTAGAATTGGAGGGGACCCATCAGTCTATCAAGCACTACTTATTTTGAACAAGAGTATTTTCTACAACTTTCCCAAAAAATGATCATCAGCCTTTGCTTGAAGATGATAAGTATGACTTTTTTAAGAAGTCTGGGAGACTGAGACTTTGTTCCAAGGTTCTTTCCTGGTGGTGCCCAAGCCTTCCTTACCCACATTCCTCTGTGTTCTGCTAGCCCTGTATGTTATTATATTCACTTCCCTAACACAATAACCACTGCACCCTCACCCAAATTTCAGCCCCAAGTCCTAATGTTCTTATGCTCCCCTAAGATCCACTTCCCTGCTTTGCAATCTCATCTGCTACATTCTTCCCATGTCCCAGGATCAAGAAAGATGGCCATTGCTACTCTCCCGGCATTCCCACCCTCAAAGGAGTAGTTTCATTTACCAACTTATGTGATTATAGACCAAATTCTCTGTGAGACAAGACGATCCTTCCCTGGCATGACTATACCTAATCCTCAGTAGTTTGCACAAAAGTCACTCATAACAAAGTGAAATCATCTATCCGAGATGAGAGCCTAAACCCCTCCAGACCTCTGCTGAATTCCTCTCCAGTTTGGCCTAGTCTAGCCCAGCTCTATTATGTCACCAGCAGCAGGATCCCCAAAAGTGACTTTGTTCTCTTCCCAAGGTCTCTACCCTTATCTTTTGATGATATAAGAACTAACAATCCTGATTATAGCTCTGGTAAAGGAGAATCCACTACCTTCCGTTCCATTTTTTTTCTTTCTATAGCCCTAGTTATTGGAAAGCATTTCTTTATATCAAATCTAATCCACCTCTTCAACACTTTTCTTCTAGTTCTGCTCTCACAATTCAAGAAAAAAAAAAAAAGACCAAAATTCAGTAATCAAATCAACCCATTCTTTTATTGCCTGGGGATATAATTTTATTTGAGCCTGGCAACTTGAATTCCACAAGGTCAGCTTGGAAATCTTTTGCTCTCTTTTTAACATCTCCCATTTTTTATTTTGTACTTCCTGATTCAAATATCATTCACCCCCCCCCCCCCCACTCTCAGTTCATTCTGAACTTCAGCAATTCGGAAACCTTCTTATAGAAAAGAAAACTCACCCATTTTGCATTTAGCTTCCATTACCTGTCCTTGCTTCCATCTGCTGTACATATGTTTTTTTTTAATCAAAGTTGATCCATGAATTCCTTCTATTAATCTCTTAATACATCTCATTCTTCTCTTCAACAGAATTGTTTCCTTTTTTGACTGGAAGAATGAAGAAAAAATTAGGAAAGTGTCACAGTTATCAAGGCAAGAGATGCTTTAGGCCTAATCATCATACTAAAGGTGGTGGCTGCATATATAAAGAGAAGAGGTGGACATGAGAGGTGCCATGGAGGTAGTGAAGAAGTAACTGTCAAAGATGACTCTGAGATTGTAAGTTTTAGTGACTAGGAGAATGGTGGTTCCCTCACCGAAGATGAGGATGGTTAGACAATGTTTTTAGAGGTAAAGATGTTTTATTTCTTGATCTCTTACAATTTCACTGGCTTCCCCTTGCCCAATTCTGAATTTCAAGGAGTCATTTTCTTCCTCAAGATTCTGGATCTCCTTTTCTAATTGGTTGGCTTTCTTTTCATAATCTTCTTATTTTCCTTGGATTGTTCTTTTTTTTTTTTAGTTTTTCCTCAATCACTCTTGTTTGATTTTTAAAGCCTTCCTTAAGTTCTTCTGTGAATTCTTTTTGGACAAGTGATCATTTGACCTCTTTGGGGTAGGAAAGGATTTCTTTGCTTCAATATCCTCTTCTGAAGACAAACCCATCTTCTTTATTCCCATAATAAGTTTCTATGGCTAGATTCTTTCTTCTTTGCCTGTGCTTTTTTTTTTTTCATTTTGTAGGAGCTTACTTTTTTATAATCACCTCTAGTCCTGAAGGATGAGAGATGGTGCCTCCTTCAGTTCTCCCTACTGGCCTGGAACTGAGACTAAGACCCCTATCTTCCTATAAGTGCCCACAGCCAGCAGAGCTATGGCCCCACTGTTTCTGCACTCATCAAGGTTGTGCTGGTTTCTTCTTGCTCCCCATGTCCTTACAGCACAGCTGGGTTTGGCATTCCTTGTCAGTAGATGTTCCCTCAATCTTCCCAGGCTCAGATACCCAACACCCCTCACTATCCCACTGGTAATAAGTTCCTATGGCTGAGCCTGAGGCAGCCTCCCAGCCCAGCTAATCCCAGGACTTGCTTCTTATTGTTTAAGCAGACCTAGGATCTAGTCTGCAGGTCTTGGCTCCTCACAGGGACCAAACCTAGTCCTGGGACTTTTCTTCAGATCTCTGTCCCAGGAGGACTCTTGTTCTTCCCCTACTCTTATTTATTTTTACTACTCTATGTTCACCCTGAGGCACTATTTCATATCTTTTGTAGGGAAAAATATTGAGAGATTGGAATTTTCTGACCTACTCTGCCACCTTCCTAGAATACTCTCAACATATGCTTTTTTATGGATATGTTGTCTCCCCTGATAGGCTAAAACTTCCATGAAGGTAGAGACTTTCATTTATGTTGTTCTATCCTCAATGGCAAGCACACTGTCTGACACATAATAGACATTTATTGATTGATAATTGATTGATAGAACTTTTTGTGCTAGTGAAGAAGTAAAAATAAAGTGGGTCAGGGGCGGCTAGGTGGCACAGTGAATAGAGCGCCGGCCCTGGAGTCAGAAGGACCTGAGTTCGGAGCCGGCCTCCGACACTTAATCCACACAAACAAAAACCTAGCCGTGTAACCTTGGGCAAGTTACTTAACCCCAATTGCCCTAAAGGGGCGGCTAGGTGGCGCAGTGAGTAAGAGCGCCGGCCTCGGAGTTGGGATGACCCGAGATCAGATCCGGCCTCAGAAAATGAGCACCCATGCATAAACAATGACTAGCCGTGTAACCTTGAGCAAGTTACTTAACCCCAATTGCTTTAAAAAAAAAATTAATAAAGTGGGTGTCCATCAGTTTGGGAATGGCTAGAAAAATTATGACACAGAAATGTGTTGGAATACCATGTTATAAGAAAAAATAATGTGAACAATTCAAAAAATCTGGAGACATGAGCAATAAGTTGCAAGACTAGATATTTTCTCTAATCCTCACAGCCACTCAAACCTCTCCAAAAGAGGAATTATATGCAAGGAATAAAGCAATTTCAACTGTCTCCACAGTCTAGGACACAAAGAATCTAACTAGGTTAAAAATCTAATGAACTGAGAAAGCTAATAATCCCTAATCTCTAATTCACTCACTCAGCACCCTTTCCCCACTGCCCACTAAGCTCTGGTTGCAGGCCTGCATAAGGTAACATATGGGCTTGCTAAAGAGTTCAACTCTATGATGATTCCTTCCTCTCTCCCCACACCACCCAAAATACTTCAGAGATCCAAAAGGTAAAAGTTTGCTTAGGAAGCAAAAGCAGCAGGAAGAGCAGCAATGCACCATGTCACAACAGAATTCAATCAGACAATTAAAGAATAGAGGGGATGGAGGAAGGACACATGTGTCACTGTATGACACTCCACTTGGCTGGAGAGAAAGAGCCTAGAATTCATCTAGGGCCTGTTCTGTCCCTCCAGAAGCCACAGTGAATCATGAATTGAGGATGCTGTGATGACTTTGAAATCTAGTCCCCAGAAGAACTGCCTTCAAAGGAGATGAAGTAAGAAAGTGAACAATAAAAGGAAAGTAAGGGGGGAGACCAAAATTACCAATAATATCAGAGAGAAGAAAACTCACTTAAAGATCTTGAGCATATGCAGAAAAGCCATCAGGAAAGATCTTAATAACCAAAGGGAATATGGTCTCCAGCTCAGGTAAAAGAGTTCAGAAATCCATAGAAAAATATTTCAAGAAAAGGAAGATTAATCAATACCTTAAAAAAGTAAGACTGCTCAAATGGAAAATGAGGCACAAAAGCTCACTGAAGAAAATAATTCCTTAAAAATTAGAATTGGATGGTGTGGCTAGGTGGCACAGTTAATAGAGCACCAGCCCTGGAGTCAGGAGAACCTGAGTTCAAATCCATCCTCAGACACTTAACAGCCATGTGATCTTGAGCAACTTCCCCCCTCCAAAAAGCAAAAAAAAAAAAAAAAAAATAGAATTGAGGAAGTAGAAGCTAATGACTTTATGAGACATCAAGAAAAAATAAAACAAAGACAAAATAATTTAAAAAACAAAAAATATGAAACATCTCATTGGAAAAACAAATGACATGGAAAATAAATTGAGGAGAGATGATTTAAGAATAATCCAAGACCAATCCATGATCAAAAAGACCCTACATATCATCTCATAAACCGTCATGGAAAATTACCCTGATATTTTAGAACCAGAAGATAAAATAGAAATTGAAAGAATCCACCAATCACCTCATAAAAGAGATCCCAAAATGAAAACTCTCAGGAATATTATAACCAAATTCCATAACCACAGGTTAAGGAGAAAATGTTGCAAGTGGACAAAAAGAAACAATTCAAATACTGTGGAGCTGCAGTAAGGATAACACAAAATTTAGCAATTTCCATATGCAAGGATTAGAGGGCTTGAAATATGGTATTCCAGAGGGAAAAAGAACTATAATTAAAACCAAGAATCAGTTATCCAGCAAAACCTAGTATAATCCTTCAGGGCGAAAAATGATATTAAAGGAAACTGAAGAGTTTCAAGCATTCCTGATGAAAAGAACAGGGCTAAATAGAAAATTTGACTTTCAAATACAAAACTCAAAAGAAGCGTAAAAAGGTAAACAGGAAAGAGAAATCATAAGGGATTAAATAAGATTAAACTGTTTACATTCCTACATGGTAAAATAATACTTGTAACACATAAAACTTTCTCATTATTAGAGCAGTTAAAAGTAGTATATATAGACAAAGGGCATCGATATAAGTTGAATATGATATGATGATTAAGATAAATGATAAAAATAAAAGTAAAAGGTGAGAAAGAGGAAAGCACTGGAAGAAAGGGAAAAGGAGAAATAGAATAGGGGTAAATTATCTAACATAAAAGAGCCATGAATGAGCTTTTATAGTGGAGGGGAAGATGTAGGAGTTGGGGCAGGGGAGAAAGGGGAAGCTAATGAACCTTACTCTCATTGGAATTGGCTTAATGAAGAAGTAACATACACATTTAATTGGGTATAGAAATCTATCTTAGCATACAGGAAAGTAGGAGGATTAGGGGATAAGAAAAGGAGGGAAGGGGGTTGATAAAAGGAAGAGAGGATTGGGAGAGGTAAAAGTCAGAAGCAAAATCTTTTTGAGAATGGACAAGGTGAAAGAACAGAGAGAGTAGAATAAACAGAGAAAATGAGATGGAGGGTAATACCTAGTAATCATAACTGTGGGAAAATATTTACAACAAGTTTCTTTGATAAAAACCTCATTTCTCAAATATATAGATAACTGAATCAAATTTATAGAAATAAGAGACATTACTCAGTTGAAAAATGGTCAAAAGATATGAACAGGAAGTTTTCAGATGAAATAATCAAAGTTATCTATAGTCATATGAAAAAATACTCCAAAGCACTATTGATTAGAGAAATGAAAATTAAAATACCTCTGAACTACCACCCCACACCTATCAGATTGGCTAATATGACAGAAAAAGGAAAATGACAAATGTTGGAGGGATATGGGGAAATTGAGATAGTATATTGATTCAACCATTCTGTAGAGCAATTTGGAACTATGCCCAAAGAGTTATAAAACCACACATACCCTTTGACCAAGTGACACCACTACTAGGTCTGCATCCCAAAGAGATTTAAAACAAAATAGGAAAGGACTTATATGTACAAAAATATTTACGGCAGTTCTTTTAATGGTGGCAGGGAATTGGAAACTGAGAGTATGCCCATCAGTTGGTAAATGGCTGAACAAGTTGTTGTATATTATGATGGAATATTATTATGCTATAAGAAATGAAAATCATGATGCTTTCAGAAAAAAACCTATAAAGGCTTACATGAACTGATGCAAAGTGAAAAGAGCAAAACCATAACATATATATACTATACAGAAACAGCAATATTGTACAATAATCAGCTATGAATGACTTAGCTATTCTTAATAATACAGTGTTCCAAGACAGTTCTAAAAGACTTGTGATTAAAAAATGCAATTCATCTCAAGAGAAAGAACTGGAGTCTTAAAGCATATCAAAGCATACTTTTTCTTTATTTTTCTTAGGGTTTTTTTTGTCTGTGTTTTATTCACAATATGACTGACATAAAAATATGTTTTGCATGACAGCACATGTATAAATTATATCAAATTGCTTTCCTCCTCAATGTGGGGGGAGGGGAGAGAGGGAGAAGTAGGAACTCAAAATATTTTTAAATAAACGTTAAAAATTATTTTTACATGTAATTGAGGAAAATTCCTCAGTAATTGAGGGAAAAAATATCAACTTTTTAAAAAAGAAATCCTTAACATACTATATAATTGTCCATCATTATGATATGGTTAAATTGACATCTCAGCAAAATCTGGACACCATAATGCAAGAAATAATTAAAGAAAACTGGCCAGAATTTCTGAACACAGAAAATAAAATGCCAGTTGAAAGAATCAACAGACTGCTTCTAGAAAACAAAAATGAAAAAAAAAAAAACTATGCTCAAAACTCCAAGACACATAGTGGTTAGATTTATTCCCCTGGCAAAAAAACAAAATTGGCAAGCAACCAGGAGAAAGGCTTTAAATATAAAGAAATAACACAGAGACTTCAAATAACACAGAGAAACTTGGGTAGATTTGTATATATTGATGCAGAATGAAATAAACAGGACCAGGAAAATAAGGTAAATAATGACTACCACAATGCAAACCAAAAGAACAATAAAAGTGATACTAGACACTACTTAAAAGGACAAAACTTGGCCTCAGAGAAAAGATAAGATGATGTATTTAACTTCTTACATTGCTGGTGAAGTGAGTGTATGGGTATAAAATGTTTTGCTGAAGTTTTATTTGTTGTTTTTTTCATCTTTGTTACATCGATTTTCTGAGTAGGAGAAAGAATTTGAAAACGAATTCAATGTGAAAAACAAAAGGCATCAATAAAAAAATGTACATAAGGCTTCAGTCAGACATAAACTCTCCGGCTATTCAAACTTTCCTTTTATTTTATTTTATTTTAGAATATGCCGTGGTTAAAGACAGAGTCAGTGTAAGATCATTTTTCAGATATTTCTGTAAATACTTCATTAATGAAGCAGCAATCTGGTTTATTCAAGCATTTGCTGGCCACAAGTCAATAATGAGAACAAGAGACAGTGATTCTGGGCATGTTGCCCAGATTATGACTGGCAGTTGGATAGGCAGCCCATTGACATAATCAGTCCATCAGTACATACATCTTATAGAAACACTGGAATTAGTATTTTGTCAAAACTAGGATTTGAACTCAGCACTCTTCTGTTCAACCTCGCCATGATACCTCCCAAATTCCCTTTACTTGAGGACAGATCCCATCCATTATATTTTGTGTTTCTGACTTACCACCACAACCTCTGGTTCACAGGTTTGGTGGATAGAGTATTGAACTTGTAGTCAGGAAAAACCTGACACTTCATATCCTCACATGGGGCTGAACACATGACTCTCCAGACAACTTCTTCACTAGCCCCCACCCCCACCCCCCACTGGTATCTGGCCCCAGCTTTTCAGCTTCCTTTAATTTGTTGTCAAATTCCTTGAGGGCAGGGTTGTATTTCTTTTTGCTTATATTTGTACTGCTAGTTCCTATCATAGTGTTTGGCACATAGAAAAGGAAGAAATAAGTATTAAGTGCCAATTATGTTCTAGGCAATATATTAAATGCTTTATAAATATCATCACATTTGATCCTCCAAACAACCCTGGGAGGAAGATGCTATTATTATCCCTGTTTTGCAGATAAGGAGAGTGAGACTGATAGAGATTAAGTCACTTGCCCTACGTTGTATGGCTAGTAAGTGTTGTTGTTTGGTTGTTTCAGTCATGTCCAACTCTTTGTGACCCTGTTTGTGGTTTTCTCAGCTAAGATACTAGAGGGATGTGCCATTTCCTTCACTAGTTCATTTTGCAGATAAGAAAACCGAGGTAAACAAGGTTAAGTGACATGTCCAGGGTCACCCAGCTAATAATTGTCTAAGGTAAGATTTGAGCTCAGGAAGTTGAATCTTCCTGACTTCAGGCCTGGAGCTCTATCCACTGCTCCACCTAACTGCCTCACATTAAGTGCCTACTCCATGCTTTATCTAGTTTGCCATTTCCTGTCAGGTAAGTAACTCAATAATTCTCAAGAAGTTTTTCCTTACAGTGAGCTTAGATCTATTTCCCATTGGCCTTTTTCCACTGGCTCAGCTCTACAGGACCAAGTAGAACATTGTCTAACCATTCTTTTGCATGACATTCCTTCAAAATATTTGAAAATTGCTATCATGTTCCCTCTAGGGTTTTTCTTCTTCAGGCTAAAAACCTTCAACTAAGCTTCCATCCTCCATTTAATTCAACCCAACAAGCATTTATTAAATGTTCATTATTGCTAAGTCACCAAAGGCACCAGAACAAAAATAGTCCTTGTCCTCACAGAGCTTTCAATTTCCTGGAATATTAGCAGGAAAACCAAAGTACTGGGATGTGTGGGTTTCTCTTGCAAGGTTACTCCCAACAGTGCTTTCTGCACCCACCCAGCAAATGAAGAGACTGAAAAGGATAGAGAAAAGAGTTCTTGGAATTTGGAGGCAGAGGGTGCATATTGGAATCCCAGCTCAGTTATTTATCTGTGACCTTAGACAAGTCTGTCTTCCATGGGACCTCAGTTTCGAAAAGGAGGCAGTTGGACTAAATGGTCTCTAAGAACCTCCAGCTTTAAATCTAAAGGGAGTTGAAAACCAAACCAGGCAATACCAAACAAGCCTCTAATTGTTGCATGTTAAGTTGTGAAGTAACAATTTCACTGAAGTGTTGTCTGCATGGGACTAATCCAATTAAATATTTTCCAGATGGAGCTAATGTATATGTTAAGCCCCATTATTTTCACTTTTTAAAAAAAAAAACTGTCTTCAATACAGTTTTTATGGTGCTGCTTAAATAATTTAATTAAACTCAAATGGCATTATAGAGCCAGGTATAAAAAGGAGGCAATTCATCGCTAAAGCTGACATTTGTTTCATAGTTAATTCAATGGTGCCTAATTATCTTGCTGCCTCCTCCTACAACTAACACTAGTTACCAAGAACATTGCCCGTAATTATAGTGCAGCCAATGTAGCTAGCAACCTTGCAGAGATAACATGAGTAATACTCAATATTCTCCCCATCTCCTGCTATGTCCCGGAATGCCCCTGGGCACAGGAGAAAACAAATCTACTTGTTTTCCAAATCTAGTGCAGCATGGAGCTAGATATGGAGTCAGAAAACCTGCATTCATGCCTGACTCAGCTAGGCATTAATGGTGTAGCTTCAGCCAAGTCTTGTAGCCTCGCTGGGTTTTAGTGTCCCTGATATAATGAAGGAGGGAAGACTTTTCTTGTAGTCCTATATCAGGCCTTTCTAGCAGCTACATAATTCTAAGCCCCCTTCCAGTTCTAGAAGGATACAGTCCTAGCATTATAAAGTCCTTCCAGTTCTGACATTCTGTGTTCTATTTATTCTAAGGCTCCTTCTAGCCCTAACACTCTATGCTCCATTATTTTATGATTCCATTCCAATATAATTTCTTTTCTCCATTTGGGGACAAATCTGCTAGGACAATATTTTCTTGCCCTGTACCACCACTAAAACTAACTTGGATGCATCTGATTCTAAAACTTCACCAGTTAAGTAGCAAGTTGTTATTTTCTCTCCACTCTTACTGAAGAGTAAATCAATTTTGAAAACTGGGGGGAAAAATTTAAATCTCAACCTCAAAAATCTCACCAGGAAATAAAATAATCCATGATTCTTGTCATATTTGAGCAATTGTGTGTGTGTGTGTGTGTGTGTGTGTGTGTATTTAAAGTAATTGTACTGGATGATTTCTCTTTCCAAGAAAAATGGATTTTTTACAGAATCAATTACTTCATGTATTTTGAAGTTAAATGGTACAGAATTTCTTGAATGTTCCCAAATCATGGTTACTTCTCATGCTCTACTCTTTATAGTAATTTCATTAGGAGGCCAAGCTTTCAACCATATCAAAGATAAGTATTTCTAAAACCTGAAGAACATTCATTTAAATATTAATTTTCACCTAAGAGACTGTGAATATGCTAATATACAAAAACAACGTCAGAAGTCTTGCTCCTGAAAAAGAGTTGAGATAATATAGCTTTATTCCTCCTTTGGTGAGATGGGGGACTATTGACTAAAAGAATACTCTATGTCACTGCTAGGCACTATCACAACGACACTCATGCCTAGTCAATTCCCAAGGCTGGATTACTTCCATGATTGTCTTAACTGCTCCTCTTCACGTGCTTCTAAACAAAGTTGGAGAAAATCTTGTTACAGAATCTCAACTGGGCCCTTACTACCTCAAGGCAATAATTTACTCCTGCTTAATTAATTCTTTATGGCAATTTCCATAGAAGTTATTCCAAACCACCTCTTCTCTCCTCAAGACTCCCATACTGTCTCCTCTCCTTTAATCTCACAACAATCTCACCTCCTAGAACCTGGTTGCCATGAGATCCCTGTTTTCCCTTACTCTTCAAAATCTCTTCTCTTGGGGCGGCTAGGTGGCGCAGTGAGTAAGAGCGCCGGCCTCGGAGTTGGGATGACCCGAGATCGAATCCAGCCTCAGAAAATGAGCACCCACACACAAATAATGACTAGCCGTGTAACCTTGAGCAAGTTACTTAACCCCAATTGCTTAAAAAAAAAAAAATCTCTTCTCATCAGCCCCTATGCGTTTCTCCTTTTACTTCAGGCTTAGATGGAGAGCTCTTTTCAAAAAAGCCAATCCCTCCACCTGTACCCTTGATCCCACCTCTTTTTGTATCTGAAATATTACTGTCACAGTCATCCTCTCGAATTTTTCATTTCTCCTTATCTACTTGTTCCTTTACTGTTGATCACAAACTCACCCAAGTCTCCCCCATCCTTAAAAAAAAACACTCATATTTGACCCTTCCACCCCTCAAGCTAATCATTCCATGTTCTTCCTCCTTTTCACAGTCAAATCTGTGGGGGGAAAAAAAACCTGTTAACTCTCCTTGCCTCCACTTCCCTTCTCATTCATTTCTCAAGCCTGTACAATCTGACTTTCCTCATTTCTCAACTGGAATTTCTCCCTCTGCAGCTACCAGTGATCTTTCAGTTTCCAAAATGAAGAGATTTTTCTCAATCCTCAACCTTTGTGACTTCTTTACAGCCTTTGATAGTTGGCCACCCTCACTTTTTGTGTTCTTATGATACTCACATCTTGTCCTACCTGTCTGACCATTCTTTCTCAGAATCCTTTGCTGAATTATCATCTATATCATGCCCCCAAACGATGGGTAAATCCCATATCCCAATCCTGGGCTTTTTTCTTCTCTCTCTCTACATTTTCTCTCTTGGTTACCTCATTAGCGGACAGTGGACAGATCTATAAATACAGCCTTACCTTCTCTCCTGAGCTCAAGTTCCACATCATCAATTGCTTAAAAACATTTATCTTAAAAATTGTTAAAGGTTAAAATTATAGGTATATGTAATTGGGGGAAATAAAATATTGAATAATTTTTAAAAGGACATTTAAAACAGATTCTAGTCACCTCAAACTCAATACATCCCAAACTGAACTATCTTTCTATATTCCTCTTTAGAATTTTTCTGTTTCTGACAACGATACCACCATCCTCCTACTCACTCAGGATCACCGCCTCAGAATTATTCTTGGTTGTTTGTGCTCCCTCATCTCACATATCCAACCTACTTCCAGTTTTGATTCTATAGCATCTCTTGCATCTATCCCTTCTCTCAGCTCTCTAATTCAAGCCCTCAATCACCTCTTACCTAGATTATTACATTCACTTACTAACTGAACTCTCTGTCCCAAGTCTCTCCCTTCATCAATCTTTCCTCTACATGGTTGGTAGAGAGATTTCCCTAAAGTTCAAGGATGCCACATCACTCTCCACTCAATAAACCTTAGCAGTTCCCTTTAAAAACATATCAAATTTAATTTTTGGTTAATAGTTTTCAACATTCACTTCCATAAGATTTTGAGTTCTACCCCACCCCCCTCCAAAATGGCATGCAATCTGATATAGGCTCTACATATACATTCATATTAAACATATTTTCACATTATCCATGTTATAAAGAATTAGAACCGATGGGAGGAACCATGAGAAAGAAGAAACAAATAGTATGCTTCCATCTTCATTCTGACTCCATAGTTCTTTCTCTGACTGTGGATAGCATTTTCCATTATGAGTCTTTTGGAATTGTCTTGGAACATTGTACTGCTGAGAAGAGCTAAGTCTATCAAAATTGGTCTTCACACAATGTTGCTGTTAACTGTGTACAATGTTCTCCTGGTCTTCACACAATGTTGCTGTTAACTGTGTACAATGTTCTCCTGGTTCCCAGCAGTTCCCTTTTGTCTTTAAGTAAATGCAAGCTCCTATGTTTGTCATTTAAAACCTTTCACAATTTAGCTTTACTCTACTTTTCTAGATTTCTTAAACTTTAATCCCATCCAAACACTACAAAGTATAGCCAGACCAACCTGATTGTTCCTCACACTCAACACTAAATTGCTTCTTTGCTTTTTCACTGACTTTCCTCAATGTCTGAAAGTATTCCTCAACTCAACTCTGCCTGGTTTCCTTCAAAGCTCAATTTAAGAGAAACCCTTTTATATGAGATCCTAATCGATTAATGCCTTTCCTACTCCCTCAAATTACCTTGTATTTATTTTATAGATAGCATGTACATACTAATAAATATAAATATAAATGTAGCCATACACATAGACATAGATATAGATGTAGGTTTAGATGTGTCTCCTCAAATAGAATGGAACTTCTTTGAAGACAGGAACAATTATTTTTGTCTTTCTTTTGCACTTATTATAATGCCTGGTATATAGCAGGCACTTAATAAATGCTTGTTGATTGACTAATTGATTTTCTAGAAATATTTTATTTTCTCTTATTTATTCTATTCTTTTTTAAATAAGAAATAGTTCTCTAGTAGAAGAGGCAGAAGGGATATATTCAGAAATGGAGTTGATAAAGAAACAAATAATATGAATACAAGTTTAATTTTTTTTAAAGTAAGGTCAAAAATATTACAGAAAGTCTTCAGGGTTAGCTACTAGAACCTTGAAAGAATCAGTCTAACAATTTGTATTTACTGAGTACCTACTAGTTATGAATGCTGTAAAAACAATAATCACCAGCAGCAATAATGAGCTCACATTTATACAATGCTTTAAGATTTTTAAAAATGCTTTAAATATGTTCCCTAGGTCAGTCCTCATGAGTCCTAAAATGTAAATAGGTGGTACAAGTTTTGTTATCCTCATTAAATTGATGATGAAAGAGAAATTCAGAGACATGTGACTTATCCAAGGCCACACAACTAGAAAGTGGTTACAACATAATCAATAAAGTAAAATAAATCATTGGTGCAGCAGGAAATCAGCAGATATTGCCAAAAACCTCTGATTAGAGTACCAGTTTCTCTTCCAGGTAATAAGTGTCTAAAAACAGAGCTAGTCCAAGCCAATATTTCACGTACTGGACCTCACAGCAAAGGTACTTATGTTGAAAAGAAGACAGATAAGAGAATCAGGTGAGATGGGTTTGGGGCAGAGCAGTACAGTGCCAGGGAGGCCAGTGACTGGGATGACTTTCCCTCTGAGTCTGTGCCTTTTGTCCCCTATGCTGTGTATTATCTCTAGAGAAAATCTCAAATAGGGAGTTATAATGGAAAACTATTGGAGGTCTTAGGCACACAAAGCATTAAAGAGCTGGACGGTAGGAATGTTGTATCATAAAATCATTCAATCAATCAATAAGTATTTATTAAGAATCTACCGTGTGGGGGCAGCTAGGTGGTGCAGTGAGTAGAGCGCTGGCCCTGGAGTCAGAAGGACCTGAGTTCGGATCAGGCTTCAGACATTTAACACACACAAACAAAAACCTAGCTGTGTGACCTTGCGCAAGTTACTTAACCCCAATTGCCCTCCAAAAAGCAAAAATTAAAATTAAAAAACAAAAGAATCTACCATGTGCTAGGCACTATACTTGGGGGATGGAAACTGTCCTGAATTTAATTCAAAAATTAAAAACCCCTCATTTCCTTGATTAAGCTTACCCCTCTGTAATCACCCATTAGGTCTGTGTCTTTTCAGAATAGATGTACTCAACATATATTCCTGGGAACAGAAAAACCAAAAGCAACCTGAAAGTCATTGCTTTCAAGGGGTTTGCACTCTCTCAAAGAGCCAATATGTGGAGGTATGAGTATATAGAAAAATGGATGCAGTGACAGCTGCATCTTTGAAAACATCCTCTGGGCCCTCCCCTAGTCCCTTAGCTGTTCCCAGGCCAGAGCTCATGGATCTCTGATGGTCAGAAGTTTCTGGCCCCTAGCACTGGCACAGCTGAAGTTGTACCATCATCTCTCTCTTTTAGAAGTGTTTAACCTTGGAGCCTGCATTGAAAGGCAGGACACCATCAGGCTAAAATCATGACTGTGCATACATAGCTCTTGCCTTTGACAGCTGAAACATCAGTGAAACCTGCCAAATGAATGGGGAAAAGCAGTGAGAAGGAAAAGGCGGGTAGGCAGCAGAGAGTAAGAAGATCTGCTACAAAGAAATTACAAAAAGAACTGGGGCATCACGAAAAAGAAGAGAAGGTCTTGGCCCTCAAAAGCTTACAATAAAATTAAGAAAGAAAAACAAGAATAAAACAGCATTTTTAAAATGACAGCAAACAGAATGTAGCTGAAATCTCATTACAAGCAATAACAAAGAGCCGTCCCTGTTCTTTCTCTGACCCAGAATTTTGTGGTATTTAAGTCCTGTCTGGATTAAGTTGGCTCTAATGTTTTGTTTTAAAAAAAAAAACAGTTTGTGGTTATAATGGGATTTAACCCAGGAATATATGTTGAGTACATCTATTCTGAAAAGACACAGACCTAATGGGTGATTACAGAGAAGTAAGCTTAATCAAAGAAATAAAGCTTTTTTAATTTTGAAATTAATCTAATTTTTTTCAATTAACAAGGATTTATTTTCTCTCCCTCCCGCTCCACCCCTTACTGGAAAAAGAAAAGAAAACCCTTGTAACAAATATGTATAGGCAAGCCAAAATAATTTCTCCCCTTTGGCCATGTCCAAAAAATGCTTGTCTCATTCTGCTTATGTAGTTCATCATTTTTCTGTCAAGAGGTGAATAGATTTCTCCAACATCAGTCCTCTGTAATATGGTTGGTCAATGTGGTGATCTGAGTTATCGTTATTGTATAAATTGTTCTCCTAATTCTTCCCACTTGAGTGGGATCTTACAGGAGTCTTGAAAGAGCTGGAAAAGAGATATGCTTCAAGATAGGGGGAATTGTATGTGCAAATGTATGATGGTATTAGTTACGAAATTATGGGCAGATCTTAATGGGGGGCCCCAAAGGCCATACCTGGGGGCAAAAGCCCTGGCAAGTCCTACCAAATTAGAAAGGCAGATGTTGAAATAAGAACCTTAACTGAGCTATCCTGAAGATGCCTACAGTCTAAGAACCAGCCTAGCTAAATCTGGAAGAGTTGAGCACCAAGCTTGATCATCAGAGAATTAAAGTTTTCAATCACAACTCTTACATATTTTCCTCTAAGACCCCAGAAGTTATGATCTATCATTGGGAGGAGTGTTGTTTGATGTTGTTTGGTGTTGTTCAATCATTTCAGTCATGTCTGACTCTTCATGACACTATTTGGGGTTTTCTTGATGAAGAGCTAGAGTTGTTTGCCATTTCTCTCCAGTTCATTTTACAGATGAGGAAACTGAGGTAAACAGGGTTAAGTGACTTGCCCAGGACTGCTCAGCTAGTCAGTGCCTAAAGCCAGATTTAAACTCAGGAAAATAAGTTTTCCTGACTCCAGGTCCAGCATTCTATCCACTATACCAATAGCTGCCCTATGGGAAGAGTATGCACATAGTAAAACCTTTAATCTCTTAAAATTAAATATAGAGGAAATTGTTCCTTCCTCCAAGAATGACTGGCTCTAGAATCAGAAAACCTGGGTTCAAATCCCACTCCTGATGTTTACTACTCACGTAACTTTGGAGAAGTTATTTCATCTCCCTGGTCCTTAGTTTCCTCATCTACAGAAAGGGAGAGCTGGGCTAGACGGCTCCTGACGTGCTTCCTAATCTAGAGCTGCTGTCCTAAGCCTTGAACTTCCATCAGTGAGCACCTTTCTAACCAAGATGTGGTGTTCCCTGTTGTTTGCACCTCTATATTTATCATATTTTATTTTCTCTTACAATTCTCTCTATTTATGTTTTATTCCCTATAGATTCTAAGAAGATAAGAGATTATGGTTTATCTAAACTGTATAGCTTCCCTATCACCTACCACAAAGCTCTAGACACGGTAAGCATTCATTAAACATGTTCAGAATTGGATAGAACAAGTGGATTGTCCTATGAGTAGGGAAAGATGAAACACAAAAGTCTATTAATGGCGCAACTTGAATTTCAGTGCAAGACAGAGGGGTCCATCAGGCCTGTAGTTTATTCTAATGGAAAGAGCACTAGATTTGGAATTGAGATCTGGGTCTCAAAATTCTTTCCTTTACTAGCTGTATGATCATGTGAAAGTCATATTACCTTTTTGAGTCTCATCATCTCCATCTATAAAATGGATGTAATATAATGTATACATTACCTACCTGACTGAGATTTTCTTAAGGAAATAAATTCATAAATTTTATAATTTTAATAAAAGATCAACAGAAATGAGAGTTATTGCAGCAGAATACAAAACAAAAGGAAAAAAACGCAAATAAAAGAGGAAAAGGAAATAAAATTTTAAAGGAAGAGGATAATTCCCTCTCTTCTTCCTTCAACTCTCCTTTTGCTCATCACTCACCACCACTAAGCTGGATTTAAATTACTGAATGTTTTCGCCAATCTGTAGGAAATAAATTATTTTAACAAGTGGTAAAATTTGGCTCTTTCTCCAAGCAGAAGGCTCTGCCCTGCAGTCTTCTATCCCTTCCACAGAAAACTCTAAGCTATTTCTGCAGATTCCTTTTCCTTCATTATATATCTGGAATTTACATAATCTCCAGCAAATAAAAAAATACAAATGCCTTAGTCTTGCATAACTGTGGTTCAGTTTCTATTACACTTCTCGGGGGAATTAGCTTTTGATTACAGAGACTAGCCAAAACCATGGCTCTGTTGGCTGCCATGGATGGTAGAATCCAAAGGAGGGGGCATCATCTCATCAAATACTCACACTGCAGAGAGCTAAACTTAAGGCTAATAGAGGGAAGGTGATTTGCCCAAGGTCACACAACTAGTAAGTAGCAGGGTGGGGGATATGAACACATTTTTTCTCATTTTAAATCCAACATTTTGCCATGCTATAGGGCTGAGGCTCCAAGATGGAACTGTGAGCAAATTAGACTCTGTAAAATCATTTGGCTATCAATTTTTACTACTCAGGAAATAGGTGTCCCCATAACTTGATTCTAACCATATGCACTCCTTTCCATTCCTTTTATTTTTATGTTGGCTATCCTTTAGGGACAACTAAGTGGTCCAGTAGCTTGACTGCCCAGCCTGGAGTCAGAGTTCATCAGAACTCATTGTCTGAGTTCAAATCTGGCCTCAGTCACCTACTAGCTCTGTGACCCTGGGCAAGTCACTTAACCCTGTTTGCCTCAGTTTCCTCATTTGTAAAATGAGCTGAAGAAGGAAATGACCAACTACTCCAATATCTTTGCAAAGAAAAGCCCAAATGGGGTCACTAAGAATCAGACATGACTGAACGACAATAAAAATCTTTTAAGTGCCTACCTGAGATTTTGCTTAGAAAATAATCCCTAAGTATAATTAGGGAATGATTAAGTTAGTCCTATGGGTGAACATTGACATAGGTGGAAACATGAGTGGGGAACCTTGGGCCTCAAGGTCACATGTGGCCTTCTAGGTCCTTGGGTGTGGCCTTTTGACTGCATCCAAGTTTTACAGAACAAATCCTTTTATTAAGGGGATTTGTTCTGTGGAGTTTGGATTCAGTCAAAGTACCACACCCAAGGACCTAGAGGGCCACATGTGACCTCCAGTAGGCAGGTTCCCCACCCTTGTTTAATCCATCTATTTGCTCTAGTGGGCAGAATGCTAGACTTGGAGTTAGGAGTCCTCAGTCTCACAGCTCTTTTATTTACTAACTGTGACCATGAACAAGTCACTTTACATCTCTGAGTATCAGCATCTTCATCTGTTAAACTGGTATAAAATAAAACATATGCTATTTATCTGACAAAACTTTCCTTGAAGAAAGCATTTTGTAAACCTTGAAGATCAATAGAAATTATTATAATTATTATATTTATTATTATTATAATACATTATTACAACAAGATAAAACATAGGGGAGAGGGAAATCACAACTCCTGAAAACCTTCCCCTAAGACCATAAGGAGTTGTGACTTGTGTGAGCAGGAGAATATACATCAATAAAGTCATTCATTTCTTTAAGTGCAGAAGAAATGACTGTTTCTTCCAGAAAGGAAGAATGGGCCTAGAATCAAATGACCTGGGCTCAAATCCTACTTCTGATGCTAGCTTCGGGCAAATCATGAACCTCCACGGTCCTCAGTTTCTTTATCTGGATAAGTAAAATGATTAGGCTAAATGTTTTCTGAGGCCCCCAATATGTCTGAAGGGAAGATGCATGCAAATAGAGGGAGGGCTCTCTGTTTCCTTAGAGAAGTAAATTAAAAAGTAAATAAAAAACTTGTGGAGTTGGCAGTTGAAAGAACACTGAACTTGGAGTCCCAGGACCTGAATTTGAATCCCATCTCTGCTATTTACCACCTATATGACCTTTCCACCTAAGATACCAACGCAAAGGAGGTACACCTCTCTGTGGAGGATTTATGGAAGGATCATAGCATTATGGCTTTAAATGTGGAAGGAATCTTGGAGTCCACAGAATCCATTTTTCAGGTAAGGAAACTGAGGCTCAAAGAAGTGAAGTGATTCACCTAAATTTTCATAACTCACAAGGGTCTGAGATAGCCATGGATAAGGGTTGCTCGAAAGGAGAAGGCACATATGCTCTGCAATCTGAATCTCCAGAGGAAGTGCCCTTGTTGGTAAAATCCCAGGTCCATCAAAGCACTGAAGTATTTGAGTACACATAAACATATCTATCGAGAGATATATAGATCTATACATCAATCTGAAGTTGGAGATGGGACTTTAGTACTGGAATCTATGTCAGTGGTTAATGTAAAAGTCAAAAGTTCAAATTAAATTCAACAGTATTTGTTGGGCACCTCTCTCTACTTGTGTCTTCATACACACAAACCAAAAGCCTTCTATTGTAACACTAGTCATGTCTACTTAGAGAAAAAGCATTACTGGTCCATCATCAGTCTTTTAGATCAGAGAATCATACAGACTTAGAGGCTAGAAGAAACCTTAAAAGCTATCTAGTCCAAACTCTTTAATTTACCAATGAGGAGACAAAGACCCTATAAGTGAGAGCAACTTAGCCAAGTAGTGACAGAGGTGGTGTTAGTAATTATAGTATAATCGTGATAATAAGTAAATAATAAATAATGCTAGGTGGTGCCATAGATAGGACCCTGATTCTGGAGTCAGGAAAACCTGAGTTCAAATCCAGCCTCAGACACTGTGACTGTAGGCAAGTCACTCAACCCTGTTTGCCTCAGTTTCCTCATCTGTAAAATGAGGTGGAGAAGGAAATGGCAAACCACTCCATTATCCTTGCCAAGAAAACCCCAAATGGGGTCATGAAGGGTCATACAAGACTGGAACAATTAAACAAAATGAGGATAATAATAGTATCTACCTCCCAGGATTGGTTTAAGGATCAAATGAGATGTTTGTAAAGCACTTAGCCCAGTGCCTGGTACATAGTTAGTCCTATGTAAACTGCACTATCATCATGATCATTGTTTACATAGTGTTTTAAGGAGAAGCTGTGAAGCAGTGTGGAGTAATGGATAGAGGCCCAGCCTCAAAATCCAAAAGACCTGGATTCAATTCCACAGTCACGTAGCCTCTTCTTACAGTGGGAAGTTCTCTGTAAGCTTCAGAGAACATGCCAACATGCATCAGTAGAGTTTCCTTACCCAAGAGTTCCCTATAACAAAGAAACCAAAAGTGAAGTCCCTATTACTATCCCTATCTCCTATGAGGTAAGTAGCATGAGTATTTTCATCCATATTTTACAGATGAGGAAAATGAGACTGAAAGAAATCTAAGTGACTTCTCCATGCTTACCTAGCTATTAATTTTCAGAGCTGGCACTCAAACTCAGGAACAGAAATTTATTAATGACAATAGGAAGAAGTTGCCAAGGAAGCACACATCTTGGTTAAGAGGAATTAAGAGAGTTACAAAAGGTCAGATGGTTGGAGGTCTCCCCACCACTCTAGGGATTTTACCCAGGAGTCACTCTACTCCCAAATTCAAGAATCATCTTGCTTGAACTGAATTGAATTTTTTAACTCAGTGATTTACATCTTGAAAAACTTCAAATCTCACCTTGACCCTCTTTAAAAAAGGGTTAAGAATTATGATATGGGGCGGGGGGGAGAAGAGTCAAGATGGCAGAGTAGAAACAGGACTTCTGTGTAGCTCCAGCTTCCACTTTCACCAATCCATGTAAAAGGGGACTCTGAACAAATTTTGGAGCAACAGAACCCACAAAATAACACAGAGAAGCTAACCTCCCACTAAGGACAGCAGGACAGCCCAGCAGCCCAGCAGGGAGAAGCCAGGAGAGCACTTTAGGAGCCAACCACAGCCCTGCATGAGCCAGAGGTTTTAGCCCCAGGGCAGCCTGACCAGCAGCCAGCTGGAGGGACTCTAGAACACCAAGAGCTGTGGCCATTTCCAGAATTATCAACACATAGATGCCAAGGACAAAGTGAGAGGTCAGTGTACTGTGGATTTTGGGACAAGTAGTGGAGAGAGTGTTGGCTTTTGCCCCCAGGGCAAGAAGCTGCTAAGATGCTTAGGTGCAGCTGGCACCATGTTGCAGCTTCAGCTCCTGGCCTGCAAACTGCAGGGTGACCAGGAAACCAGTCTGGGGAGTAATTGCTCTTGCTTTAACCTTCTTGGATCTGGATTGAGATCTGGGGTGGAGGTCCTGGGGTGTGTGACCAGCTTTCCAGAGCGTATGGAGGCTTCAGAGAGGGCACCCAACTAATACTTCCAGCAGCTGAGAAAACCCCAGCATTTGGGATGGAAGCTCCCCTTTCTGTGGCAAGTCCTACTGTGGCAACAAGTCCAAAAGTCAAGTAATTGAGTGGCAACATGCCTAGGCAAAGGAAACAAAATAAACAGAAAAATTCAACATTAGACTCCTATTTGGGGGGCAAAGAGGATCAAAGCATGGAACAGGAGGAGGACTGTGAGGTCAGAAATCCTGCACCAAAAGCTTCAAATGAAAATACGAGCTGGTTACAGGCCATAGATGACTTTAAGAAGCAGATAAGAGAAGTGGAGAAAAAATTGGGAAGAGAAATGAAAATGATGCAAGAAAATTATGAAAGGAGAGTCAACAGCCTGACTGAGGTAAATAACGCCCTGAAAAATAGACTAATTCAAATGGCAAAAGAGGCTGAAAAAAGCAATGAGGAGACGAATGCCTTAAAAAGCCAAATTTGCCAGATGGAAAAAGAATCTCAAAGCTCACTGAGGAGAATCTGTCTTTCAGGTTTAGAATGGACAAAAGGGAAGCTAGTGACTTTTTGAGCAATCGAGATGCTGTTAAACAAATCCAAACAAATGAAAGAATAAAAAGCAATGTGAAATATCTCATGGGAGAAACCACTGACCTGGAAAATAGGTCCAGGAGAGAGAATTTAAAAATTATTGGACTACCTGAAAGCCATGATAAAAAAGACCCTAGAAATCATCCTTCAAGAAATTCTCAAGGAAAATTGCCCTGATGTTTTAGAACCAGAAGGCAAAATAGAGGTTGAAAGAATCTACCGATCACCTCCTGATAAAGACCCCCCCCAAAAAAAAAAAACTCCTAGGAATATTATAGCCAGGTTCTGGAATTCCCAGATCAAGGAAAGAATATTACAAGCATCCAGGAAGAAACAATTTGAATATTGTGAAAACACAATTAGGATAACACAGGATCTAGCAGCTTCTACAGTGAGGGAACAAAGGGGCTGGAATATGATATTCCAGAGGTCAAAGGACCTGGGATTAAAACCAAGAATCATCTACTCAGCAAAACTGAATATCATGATTCAGGGGAAAATATGGTTATTCAGTGGATTAGAGGACTTTCAAGGATTCTTGAAGAAAAACCAGGCTTGAGTAGAAAATTTGACATCCAGACACAAGAAACAAGAGAAGCATGAGAAGGTAAACAGGGAAAAGAAATAATAAGGAACTTATCAAAGTTGAACTATTTACATTCCTACATGGAAAAACAATAATTGTAACTGAGGAAACTTTTCTCAGTGTGAAAATAGTTGAAGGGAATAGAAATATACACACACACACACATATATGTGTGTGTGTGTATATATATATATATGCATATATAGTCTTTATTAGAGGGTATATAAGTGTAAGAATGCATATGTGAATGTGTGTGTGTGTATATATGTATATATATATATATATATATTTACATATATATATATATGTTTACAGGTATACATAGGTAGAGGGCACAGGACCAATTTAATAGGAAGGGATGATACTTAAAAGGTGAAATCAAGAAATGAGAGAGGAATATAATGAGAGGAGATTGGGGAGAGACAGAATGGGGCAAACTATCTCATATAGAAGAAGCAAGGAAAAATGGATACAATGGAGGGGAAGAACAAGAAGGCATAAGGGAATGAGTCAACCTTATAATCATTGAATTTGGCTCAGGGAGGGAATGACATACACACTAAATAGAGTATCTCACCCTACAAGAGAGTAAGAGGGAAGGGGATAAGAGGGGGGATGATGGAAGAGAGGGCAGGCTGGGTGGGAGGGAAGTAGGAAGCACACACTTTTGAAAAGGGGCAGGACCAAAGTAGAGAATAGAACAAGTGGGAGGTGGGATAGGAGGGAGGGAAATATAATCAGTGTTCTACAATATATCTACTATGGTAATGTTTTGCATTAGTTACACATGTACAACCTATATTGAATTGCTTATCTTCCCAGTAAGGGTGGGTGACAAGGGAGGAAGGGAATGAATTTGGAATTCAAAGTTTTAAAACCAAATGTTTAAAAAAATATATATAGGGGCGGCTAGGTGGCGCAGTGAATAGAGCGCCGGCCCTGGAATCAGAAGGACCTGAGTTCGGAGCCGGCCTCCGACACTTAATCCACACAAACAAAAAAACCTAGCCATGTAACCTTGGGCAAGTTACTTAACCCCAATTGCCCTAAAGGGGTGGCTAGGTGGCACAGTGAGTAAGAGTGCCGGCCTCGGAGTTGGGATGACCCGAGATCAGATCCGGCCTCAGAAAATGAGCACCCACACATAAATAATGACTAACCGTGTAACCTTGAGCAAGTTACTTAACCCCAATTGCTTTAAAAAAAAATATATATATATATATGTATATATATATATGTATGTATGTGTATATATATATGTATATATACTATTATTAATACTATTTTACATGTAATTGGGAAAAAAGAGGAGGGGATATCCCGGGGACTGCTATTTTGGGGAGGTGGGTAGGGGAAAAACAGGGAGAAAATTTGTAACATAAAAACTGGCAGAAATGAATGAAGTAAAACAGATGTGAGTATAGAACTGTCTAAAGACAGAAGAGGTTGGTCACCCAGAAGGCAACAAAGTGAGATGGGAGCTCAGGATGGAGTTTGAGAATGAAGATATAATTTTTGAAAGACATTGTCATAAGGAAGATACAGATTGACTGAAAGGTAAAAAACAAAGAAAGCTCCAGTTTGCCAGTCTTCTAGGTTAGAAAACTGATGGCTTTAGTAATGGAAATGGAGACTTTAGGAAAGGAACTAGACTTATAGGAAAACTTCATGGGTTCAGTTTAGGAAAATGCATTGAGTTAGACTGAGGATGAGATAACTAAATAGAGTTTTCTTATAAGCAGTTTGAAATATGGAAATAAACACAGGGATAGAGCTATAGATACTGGGTGAAGCTGTAAAAGGGTATTTGTCCTCTGTAGTAGAGAGAGAGAGAGAGAGAGAGAGAGAGAGAGAGAGGAGAGAGAGCACAAAATACCAAGGGCAAAGACTTTGGGAACACACGTAATAATTAGATTTAGAAAGCATTGAAAAGAGATTAAAGAATCAAAATTGGGGGCTGTAGGGGAGCTCAGAGGCTATATAGCTCAACCTGTAACAACTATCAAGTAATCCTCTGTATAATATCCATGAAGAACAGTTCCAGCACCTACTAGAGAATCTCTAGCAAAGGGGAACCCATGACCTTTTGAGACAGCCTATTCTACTTTTGAAAGGGTCTATTTTTTTCTGACTATGTGTATGAGAGACTGTATGTATATCACATCACTTTCATTTGCCAGAATATCCATCTTTCCTTTCCTTCCCAGAGTACCATCCCTTATAATGATGGCTAGAAAAGAAAGAGGGGAAAAACCCTTCAGCAAAACAAACCAATACATCAACAAAGACGGACATTGTTTGCAGTGTTCCACAAATATAGTCCCCCATCTATGCATTACCATATCTTTTCTTTGTGGCCAAATATGATCACTATAATTTAACAACTTTCAGTTTTTATTTTGTTATTGTTTTTTTCTTGTTTGTTTCATTTATGTTGTTGTAAACAATAAATATATTGTTTTACTGGCTCTGCTTAATTTACTCTTCATCTGTTCATAGAAATCTTCCAATGCTTCTAGATATTCTTCATATTCATCATTCCTTATAGAGCATTAATATTCTATTACATTCACATACCACAATAGTTTAACCATCCACACAATTAATGGGCATCTATTTTGTTTCCACTTCTTTGCTACAATGAAAAGTTTTGCTATTAATATTATTTTTGTTTTACATGAGTTCTTACTTTTTAGGTTGGACCTTCTTCAGTACATGCCTAACAGTGGAATGGACATGTTAGTCACTTTTTAAAATAATTCCACATTGCTTTTCAGAATGATTGGATGAATTCATAGCTCCACCAATAGTATGTTAGTGTACCTGTCTTTGCCAATTTTCTGAGCATAAGATGAAATATTCACAATTGTTTTGCTTTGCATTTATTTTGTTATTAGCTATTTTAATCAATCTTTCCTATGGTTGTTAATAGTTCCAATTTCTCTTGTGAGAACTACTTATTCATATCATTTTACCATTTCTCCATTGGAAAGTGGATTTTGGTTTTATATATCAATATTCATTTTCTATATAGCTTGGGTATCAGACCCTTATCATGAATAATTGATCCAAAGCATTTTTCATAATTGACTTATCAATAATGATTTATTGAGTGAACCTAATCTGTTATCAAGTACTGTTGAGTCTTCCTCCAGAATATCTCTAGGATTCAGCCCCTTTCTTCTGCATCCCAAATGCCACCCACTAGTTCAGCCTCATATCATCGTGCCTTATTTATAAAAGTTTCCCAAATCATCTCTCTGTATTATGGTTCCCTCTTTAGCTGAGAATATCCTGCACAGTACTATTGGATTGATTTCCATTTTTCCCTTTTGTTTTGTTTTGTTTGCTTTTTAGAGGGCAATTGGGGTTAAGTAACTTGCCCAAAGTCACACAGCTAGGTTTTTGTTTGTGTGTGTTAAGTGTCTGAGGCCAGATCTGAACTCAGGTCCTTCTGACTTCAGGGCCAGCGCTCTACTCACTGCGCCACCTAGCTGCCCCCTTTTGGTTATTTTTAAATTTTGTTTATTTATTTTTAGTTTCCAACATTCACTTCTACAGGTTTTAAATTTTCCCCGCCTTCCTCCCCAGGATAGTGTACAATCTGCTATAGGTTCTACATATACATTCTTATTAAACACATTTTTACATCAGTCATGTTGTATAGAAGAATTAGAATGAATGGAGGAGCCAGAAGAGAAGAACAAGAAAACAAAGAGAGAGCAAATAGTATGTTTTGATCTGCATTCAGACTCCACAGTTCTTTCTCTAGATATGGATGGCATTTTCCATCATGACTCTTTTGAAGTTGTCTTAGGTCCTTGCATTGATGAGAAGAGGTAAGTCTATCAAAGTCAATCATTACACAATGTGGCTGTTACTATGTACAATGCTCTCTTGGTTCTGCTTACTTTACTCAGCAACAGTTCATATAAGCCTTTCCAGATTTTTCTGAAGTGTGCCTACTGATGATTTCTTATGGCAAAATAGTATCCTATTCCATTCACATACCACAACTTGTTCAGTCATTTCCCAATTGATAGGCATCCCTCAATTTCCAGTTCTTGGCCACCACAAAAAGAACTGCTATAGATATTTCTGTACATGTGGGTCCTCCCTTTTTCATGATCTCTTTGGGATACAGCCCTAGAAGTGGTATTGCTGTTATGAATATTTTTATAACCCTTTGGGCATAGTTCTAAATTGCTCTCCAGAATGGTTGGATCAGTTCACAACACCAATAATGCATGGATTGGTTTTCTTAAAACAGAGAATCAGAAAATCTCAGAAATTAACATGACCTCAGCCATAATTTAGATCCAACCATATCTGAACAAGGATCTTTTCTATACTATCTCCAATGCCATCCAGTCCTTATATGAGACCCTACAGTGAGGGACAGTTAACTCATTAAAAGTAGCTCATTCCACTTTGGCGACAGTACTTTTTGTTACAAAACTTCTCCCTATATCCACATGAAATTGAGCCCTGTCCAGTTTCCCCTCACTGGCCCTAGGTCAGACCTCTGGGACCAACCAGAGGATGTTTAATGCTTTCCCATGATAGCCCTTTAAATACCTCAAAATATCAATCATGTTTCCTGTGAGCCTTCTTTTCTCTAACTTAGACATTCCCAGTTCCTTAGATTAATCGTCACATGTCACAGTTTCTTCTCACTTGCAAAAGTCACCTCCTTGGATTTTTAATGCACTTGTACATGTTGCATGAAAATAAGACTATCACCACTCTTGGCCCAATATGGAATTTCTAATGTTCCAGTGTGTCATCACTATTAATGGAGTGTGTTACAGTAAAAGATTTTTTCCTTATTTCAACATACTGGAGGGAAAAAAAAGCAAACAACACCCTACTGATGCCCCCCTCCCCAAGTGCCAAAGAATTAAATGCTTTAGCTTCTGTCACAACAGAGTTTTCCTGAAAAGAGTTCATTCAAGTGAAAGGAAGATCAGATGAAAGCTCGTATCCAGCTGATATAAAATGATCACTAAACCCTCTCCCCAGCTCACAAAGGGATGAACAGAGAGGTCTGCACAATGCTTTGGAATGAGAATCAAAGGTTAGACAGAAGTCTGTAGGGAACAAATTCATTGCAATCATATCAGTCTGTTTCACATATCTGTTTCTTGCCTGCTTCTCTTCCTTCTCTAAACTTACCTTTTACTGGGAAGCACATCTGTCTCTTCTGTTACTTGGGCATTACTCTTTCTTCTGGGAATATCAGTAAAGGTTTTCTAGATGTTTGTGTGGAATGTGGCTTCATCCAATTCCACTTCATTTTTTAAAAACACATTAATTTATAGCCAGCTGTATACAAGATACTATGCTCATTCCAAAGGGTACAGAGTTGAAAAATGGTATATTCTCTGCCCTCAAAGAGCTCACATCTTCTTGGGGCAAGAGATGGAGAGATTACATGGAGACAATTTAAGTAATGAATGTTCATTTTCTCAGTCAGAATTATTGTTCACAGGCAAGTTAGACAAGAGCTATAACTGGGCAAAATGATTAGAGCTTTAACCTAAGGCACCACATTTAGAAGGCACATTTAGAAGTCCTTCAGTAGCATCCAAACTGTAAAGGTAGGAATCATTTAAAATAGAAAGTTGCCAGGATGCAGTCTAGGTTAAGTTCCTCACCCACTCTGCCCTGCTCCACCATCATCACTGTCCACATGGTTGTCTCCGCTAAAACAACCTGTCAACCTACAGTCACTATTTCTGCTTCCCCAACTAAGTGACAACTCTGCCTCTTATTCTAGCTATGCTTTTGTAATTCTTGGGCACAACAAGTCCTAGTTATGGCTCTGAACCTCTGAAATCTATTCTAACTAAGTCATATGATTCCATGATCCTATGGATTCTCAAGTTCTAGCCCTGATGTTCTTTGATTCTGTGATTAAGAATGGAGTTGTGTAAAATGTGTGAGGGCCAAAGGAGAGACACAGACAAACCCGATTAGGGAAACTGAGAGAGGAGAAAACATTTTCAGCAAAGGGAACAGTTTTAAAATTTCATGGAAGAGGGGGTATCTGGGCAGGGTCTTGAAGGAAGATGATTTTATCAGGCAGAGATTAGCAGGTAGCATATTGCATGCATAGAGAAAAGGCTCTAGGTGAGAGAAAGCCAAAAAGGTTAAATTAGATTGAGTAACCATTAGTAATAATTTAATTAGAAGAAAAAAATGTAGAACACAATAAGCCTGGAGCAGGCTTATTTTGAAGGATCTTTTTTTCTTAATAGTATTTGATCTTTTTCCAATTACATATAAAGATAGATTTTAACATTCATTTTTGCAAAATTTTGAGTTCCAAATTTTTCTCCCTCCTTCCTTCTCCTCCCCCCTTGCCAAGACAGAAAATAATGTGATATAGTTTATACATGTACAATCATGTTAAACATATTTTCTTATCAGTCATGTTGTAAAAGAAAAAGCAGAATAAAAGGAAAAAACCAAGAGAAAGAAAAAAAAAACAACAAAAAAGTGAACATAGTTTGCTTTTATCTGCATTTCAGATTCCATAGTTCTGTCTCTGGAAGTGGTTAGCATTTTCTATCGAGTCTTTTGGAATTGTCTTGGATCACTGTGTTGCTGACAAGAGCTAAGTCTATCATATCATTGTTGCTATTACTGTGTACAATTTTCTCCTGGTTCTGCTCACTTCACTCAGCATCAGTTCATGTCTTTCCAGGTTTTTCTGAAACCCACTTGCTCACCATTCATCATAGCAGAATAGTATTCTATTGCATTCATATACCACAACTTGTTTAGCCATTCCCAGTTGATGGGCATTCCCTCAATTTCCAATTCTTTGCCAATTGTGGAGAATCTTGAATAGCGTAACCTAGAAGATCAGTTTTAGAAATGTGAACAGTCATAGGACTTTCTCTGTTAGACTTTATGCCTCAGAAACTCCAATAACTATGGAATAGAACTGAATCTCTGGTGTGATATCATAGAATCATAGCATGATGAGGCATAACCAATACTTATTAACCATCTATTGTGGGCACAATCCTGTATAGACTGTAAAGTGAAGAGGAGGCCTCTAGATGTAGAATCATAGATCTAAAATTAAAAAGAATCCTAAAGATCATCTAGTTCACCACTTTAACAGATGAGGAAACTGAGGCTTAGAGAGGGGAAGGGATTTATCCAATGTCACACAGAGAAATAATAGAGTTAAGGTTTTATTCTAAATTTAGTGTTCTTGATCTGTAACCTGGGAGCATATAGTCCAGTAGAAAGCTAAGACATATACAACTCTAAATATTTGTTGAATTAGTAATGATAATATAATTAATTTCATATTTGAATTATTTAAAAATAACTTATTCAGGATTTTAAGATTTGTGAAGCACTGTAACCATATTGCCTTATCTGATCCTCAAAACAATCCAGTGAAGAATGGTATTATCACAATTTGAACCAGCCAGTTTCATCATCACCCAGACCTTACAATTCTTTCTTTTTACCTGGGGCTCTTCACTTTGTTTGTGTCATGGACCGTTTTGGCAGCGTGGTGAAGCCTCTGGGATCCTGCTCAGAATAATGTTTTTAATTACATGCAATAAGATACATAAGATTACAAATAAAACAATTATATTCAAATGAAATTATCCATTGTTTTTAAGCTCACAGAGCCTAGGCTCTGTGAGCATAACTAGACCCTAACTCCTGCTATAGAATTATCTTTAGAATGTTCCCCTTTTTCTTTATTCCCATAGCCACAGAAAGCTAGTCTAGGCCTTTATCTTCATATTACAAAATGAAATGTGGTGGGGGGAAAGAAAGACAGAATAAGAGAGGTGCAAGATGTTATTAAGAGTTATGAGAGAAGGGTGCCTTGAAAAAGGAGGTTAGGTAGGCATTGAACACAGTAGAGAGGGAAAGGAATTCTAGATAGAGGAGGCAAAAGCACAGAGGTAGGAAAATATGGGGAGCAGATATCATCTGGTCCAGTTCTCTGCTTTAAAATCGCTGACTCTCTGAAAAAAGAGTGAGGAACCTCTTAGTCTTGAGTCCTGCTGTTTGAATTAAGCAACCTGAATAAAAATAACATCATCATCATTAGAAGCAACAACATCTATTTCTATAGCACTTCTTAGTTTACATAGTGCTTCCCTTTGTAAATAACCCTGTGAGTAGAGAGATGGTTCATGTGTTATTAACTAGAACTTGACTTGTCTAAGACCACACAGTAAAAGGCAGAGCAGGGACTCATGACCTGGCCATTGAATGCTCAGACTACTGTTTTTTACATTCCAATTCCTTGTCTTCCCACTTCAAAGTACCAATAGAGATGGAAACCCATCTATAACTTAGAAAAGACTTAAGGACTTTTAGGAAGCCAAGAGACATTAAGTAAATGACCTCTGGTGCCACAATCTGTGTCCTAAATCCAACACTCTATCCACAATGCCATCCTCCCTCTCCTGCTTCCCAAATGCCACAAGGAACTGTCAAAGTAGTAGGGAGTACAACAAGGAGGGGAGATACATAAAGTGGGGAAAGGAATAGAAGGAGGGGAAGGAGAGAGAGAGATCCAGTACACAATGGTGAATGGTAGGGTTCCATCAAGAATTTCCTCCTTAACTAAAGTTTACCTCACTCACAAAGGACAAATGGTTTTCCAGTCACAGACTCAGATCTAAGGTAGAATGAGGTGCAGAGGCCATCTAATCCAATTCCTTCATTTTATGGATGAGAAAAATGAGACACAGAGAGGATAAATCACTTGTCCAATGTTACAGTTAGTAAGTAGAGAAACAGGGTTTGAATCTGTCACTTCCTCTCATGTGGAGGTGATAACTAGAGATTATGGAGAAAATATAAAATCAAGATGTCTAGTACAACCACATTTTCTTTCTAGACAGTCCTAGAGAAGTCTCAGGAAGATGTAGGCTCACAGGGAATACACTTGGAAAGTTACTATTCATAGAAACTCACTTAGAATTAATGATAAGAATTAACTAATAAAACTCTAATTTCTACAGCACTTTAAGGTTTACAAAATGATTTCCTCACAACAATCCTGTGAAGTATATAGTACAGGCATGATTCTTCTTATGTTCCAGGGAAATGGCATATTCCCTGCCCTCAGGGAGGTTATGCCTTATTGGAGCAAGGAATTAGATGTGAAATGGAAACAATTTAAATAATGGATGACTATTTTCCTGGGAGGAATTATGGGGAGAAATTCAGATGCAAGTTACACAAGAGCCCTAAGTAAGTCAAAGTGACTGTAGCTTTTACACAAGACACCAGATTTAAAGGGTACTGACCTTGAACAGCCCTATGAAATAAGTAGTGTATGTATGATTATTCCCATATTACATATATGGAAACATGGCTCAGGGATTTCACGTGACACAGACCACTGAGTGTCCAAGCTGGACCTTGATCTCGTCTTCAAACTCCAAGCCCAATGTTCTTTCCACTATCTAACATTTCAAAGCCATGGAGGAATAAAACAAAGGTTTGGGTGAATAAGGAGCATTTGTGAAGGTGGGTAATTAGAAAGAAAGACACTTGAAGGGAGACAGAGCCAATAAACAAGTTATAAGTGTTTACTATATATAAAGCCCTAGAGTTGGCATCAGGAATACAAAGATGAAAAATGGCATTGTCTCTGGTGTCAGAGAGCCATCAATCTATGAGAAAGTACCAATGATACACACCACCCATTTCCAAGGTCTCTTTCAATTGGGAGTTGACCTAAGTGACATGTAAGGCCTCTTCTAGCTCTGACAGCACAAGGTCCCTCCTAGCTAAGAGATGTTAAGGGTTAGGAGAGTCTGTGGAATTAGATGGGGCTATAAAGTAGTGAGACTGATTTTCATATCTAGTCCCATACAATTGCCCCAGTCCAGATGTGTTATAGACAGAGGTAGAAATTTTGGGATAAGACTTTGGCATATAAGAGGGACTATTTTGAATGCCTGACTTTATTTGAATATAAATAGATTGTTTTTTTGTTGAAAAAATTAAATAAATTCATATACAACTTTATGGCTGGCCCTCTCAAAACAGTACTCTTTATCCTTTGTCCTTTTGTCTTGTCTACAAAGTACTGTAAGACATTTGAGGAAAGAGAGATCACTTTCTCCTGGAGATACAGGGCTAGTCAAGGAAAGCCAATGATGGAGGTCACTATTCAGGACAAATTCTTGTCATACCTATTACCTATAGTCCAGGTTCTCATCAAAGACTCTGGACTAACATGAACGGGATTCATTTTCAGAGGTCAGACTTAAAAAGGAGTCTCTTTAGTCCATTGTGCCTCCACTTCAATTTCTTCAAGAAATAGAGCTTAAATATGGCCCATGTCTACATATTCCCAAAAGTAGCTAACAAGATTCCCTTTCCTAAAGACACCTTTTTTTTGCTTTATTTTTTTGGAGGGGGAAAGTAGGATAATTGGGGTTAGGTGACTTACTCGAGGTCACATGGCTAGTTTTGCATTAAGTGTCTGAGGCCAGATTTGAACTCAGGTCCTCCTGACTTTAGAGCCAGTGCTCTATTCGCTGTGCCACCTAGCCACCCCTAAAGGTACTTATAATATACAATATAAGTAATAGATATGGAGCACTTTTATCTTACCCATCACAGAAAGTGAATAAGATGCAAAGGATTCACAAGCATCCATGAATGAATCCAGAAATAGAAAATACAATGAATTGTGTAAGATTACTGAAGAAAGACCTATGCAATTTGAGTAGCATATAGCAATATGATGGAAAAAACTGTTTGTCCTGTGTGTGTAAGGTAAATTTATACCTGATCTCCTGTGCTGTATCTTTAATCTTCCTGCTGGTAAGTCAATCCTGTTAGTGGCCATTTTTTCCTTCCAAAAATCTTCTCCGTCCAAGAGAAGTTTCTGACTCTCAAACTTGTTTCCTTTTGTGATCAAGAGTTTATTTGTTAATTCTTATCATTATTCCTAATTCTAAGTGAGTTTCTGACTCTAAAACTCATCAACTCATAAAGTCAGGGTGGAGCCAAGATGGCAGAGTAGAAACAGCATGTCCAAGCCACTCTCCAACCAGATTACTTCCAAACTATGTAAAAGGGGACTCTGAACAACTTCTGGAGCCCCAGCACCCACAAAACCACAAAAACACAGAGAAGCTAACCTCCTGCTGAGGAGAGCCCAGCAGCCCTGCAGGAAGGACCAGCGCAGTGCTCTGGGAGTTGGCAGCAAAGTGCGCAGTGCACGGGGAGCTGAGCACTAGTCTGCTTGAGGCGTGGTTTTAGCCCCAGGGCGGCTGGGCCAGCAGCAGGCTGGAGAGACCCCAGAACACCAGCAGCTGTGGCGATTCCAGAATTATCAACAGACATGCCTAAGACAAAGTGAGAGGTTAGTGCCCTATGGACTTTGGGACCAGTATTTGGGGAACGCGTCGGCTTCCCCTCCTGGGAGCTAGAAGTCGCTGAGGAGACACGCCATTTTGTAGTTTTCAGAGGCAGCTCCAGCTCCTGGCCTGCGAACTGTAGGGAGATCCAGCGATCAATCTTGGGGGGTAATCGCTATTGCTTTAACCTCCTTGGATCTGGATTGTGATCTGGGGTGGAGGTCATGGGTGGGTTTCCAGCTTGCCAGAAATGGAAGTTGTCCCCCCACACGTTCAGGACGAAAGCTCCCCTGTCTGGGGACAGAGCCATACTGTGGCAACAAGCCCAAAAGTCAAGTAATTAAGTGGCAACATGCCAAGGCAAAGAAAAAAAATTAAACAGAAAAATGCAACCTTAGACTCCTACTTTGGGGACAAAAAGGATCAAAGCATAGAACAGGATGAGGACAGTGAGGTCAGAAATTCTGCTCCAAAAGCCCCAAAGGAAAACATGAGCAGGTTACAGGCCATAGAGGACTTTAAGAAGGACTTTAAAAATCAAATAAGAGAAGTGGAGGAAAAATTGGGAAGAGAAATGAGAAGGATGCAGGAAAAGTATGAAATGAAGGTCAACAGCCTGACTGAGGAAAACAACACCTTAAAAAATAGACTAACTCAAATGGCAAAGGAGGCCCAAAAGGGCAATGAGGAGAAGAATGCCTTAAAAAGTCGAATTTGCCAGATGGAAAAAGAATCTCAAAAGTTCACTGAGGAGATTCATTCCTTCAGAGTTAGACTGGAGCAAATGGAAGCTAATGACTTTATGAGAAATCAAGATGCTGTTAAGCAGATCCAAACAAATGAAAGATTAGAAGGCAATGTGAAATATCTCATGGGAAAAACCACTGACCTGGAAAATAGATCCAGGAGAGACAATTTAAAACTTATTGGACTACCTGAAAGCCATGATCAAAGAAAGAACCTAGAAATCACCCTTCAAGAAATTCTCAAGGAAAATTGCCCTGATGTTTTAGATCCAGAGGGCAAAATAGAGGTTGAAAGAATCCACCGATCACCTCCTGAAAAAGATCCCAAAAAGAAAACTCCCAGGAATATTATAGCCAGGTTCCAGAATCCCCAGATCAAGGAGAAAATACTACAAGCAGCCAGGAAGAAACAATTTCAATATTGTGGAAACGCAATCAGAATAGAACAGGACCTGGCAGCTTCTACACTGAGGGATCGAAGGGCATGGAATACGATATTCTAGAGGGCAAAAGAGCTGGGAATGAACCCAAGGGTCACTTACCCAGCAAAACTGAGTATTTTGTTTCAGGGGAAAATATGGTCATTCAGTGGAATAGAGGACTTTCAAGCATTTTTGAGGAAAAAACCAGAGTTGAATAGAAAATTTGACATCCAGACACAAGAAGCAAGAGATGCCTGAGAAGGTAATCAGGGAAAAGAAATCAAAAGGAACTTATCAAAGTTCAACTATTTACATTCCTATATGAAAAAACAATAACTGTGACTGATGATATCTTTCTCAGTATGAAAATAATGGAAGAAGGGTGTGTGGTCATATGAATACATATGTGAATGTGTGTATATGTTTACAGTTATATATGGATAGAGGGCATAAGTTGAATTTGTTGGGAAGGGAGGATGCTCAAGGGGTGAAATTATGAGGTGAGAGAGGAAAGTGGCAAGAGGAGATGGGGAGAGACAGGGTAGGATAAACTATCTCATGTAGAAGAAGCAAGGGGAAGTGGTTGCAAGGGAGGGGAAGAATAGGAAGGCAAAAAGACAAAACCACATTCTCATTGAATTTGGTTCAGGGAGAGAATGACATACATACTAAATGGGATATCTCAACCTGCAGCAGAATAGGGGGAAGGGGGATGAGAGGAGGGATGATAGATGGGAGGGCATCCTTGGGGGGAGGGGAGGTTGGAAGTACCCACTATAGAAGAGGGACAGGATCAAGTAGGGAATGGACCAGGTGGGGGGTGGGATGAGTGGGAGGGAATTATAAGCAGCCTTGTACAATATATCTACTATGATAATGTTTTGCATAGCTAGACATGCACAACATATACTGAATTACTTATCTTCCCAGAGGGAATGGGTGACAAGGGAGGAAGGGAATGGATCTGAAATTCGAGGTCTTAAAATTAAATGTTTCAAATATATATAAATACTATTATTAATACTCTTTTGCTTGTAATTGGGAGATAAGATGTGCAGGCATTGGGACACAGAAATTCACCTTCCTATAATGGAAAAGTTGAAGGGGGTATGGGAGAAGATATGGGAGAGAGCAGATTGGAGGAAGCTATATCTTGTGGGACTGCTATTCTGGGAGGGTGGGTAGGGGAAAAACACGGGGGGGAATAATTGTAACTCAAAATCTGGCAGAAATGAACGTTAGAAAAAGATAAATAATTAAAAAAAGAAAAATAATAACATAAAAAAATAAAAATAAAATAAAACTCATCAACTCTTACTCTCTCAGTAACTGAGAACTAAGGATTACCCAAAGGGCAACTTCTAAAGTCTGGAAATGACCATTCATTCTCAGGATCATTAGTTGTTGATCTTGATCACAAAAGGAAACAAAGGGGGATGGAAAGGTAACAAGCATGTGTTAAATACCTTCTAAGGTCCAGGCACCATACTAAGAACTTTGCAAATATTATCTCATTTGATCCTTTGAAAGGTGAGCAGTAATTAGAGATTCAGAAAATACCCTTTCTGGCTTGCCTAGGAAAGTGCCGGTGGCTGACCATGTGTCCCTCTTGCAAATTCCATTTTCTGCCAAGGAGGAAAAATTTCCCTATAGGGAGAAATCCTCTACCTTTTCTACCACCACCACCTCTTGCTTCATTGTGGACTGGAAATCCAAAGGAGAAAAAGTATAAAATATAAAATATAAAAATTCACTCTTACAACCTATGAGAGAGGGGTAGATCTTCTCATGAGAATCCAACCACTCTGATTTTCAGCATCCAATCATCTTAGAGCCAGCCCCAGTCACTGGAGACCAATCAGAGATGCTCTTCATGTTCTCTTAATGAAGAGCTGGGGGTAGGTATATCCACCTCCATGGTGGATACCATAGGAGGCACCTTTGTTGAGGTAATTCACCAGTCTGATCTGGGCATCTCTGATCATCCCCATTACACACTACTAGTAATATACATATTAGACACCATCTGAATTCTCTTGGGCAATTATTAGAAGAAAAAAAAACAGATCCAAACATCTAAACTATCTAGCATTTTCAAAGCTCCAATCATAGAACAAGAAGTGATTATGGGAAGCAGTGTGGTGTAGTGGAAAGTGTGCCTTGTACATGGTAGGAACATCATTTAAAAAATGCTTATTGTTCAGGTTCACACACTTGTGGGAACTTGAGTGATTCATTTGCTTTCTCTGAACTTCTAATTCCATTTACAACCCGTAAAGTGCCATAGAATTGGGAGTTTTTATTACTATCCAAGGAGGAAATGCTGCTACAGCCTAGAGAAAAATGGGAGCCTTTGCACACTGTGGTATGTGATGGGCCATGTTCATAAAATCGTTGTTGCTCATTGTTCCCATTAAGCTGGGTCAACATGTGCCTGTAAATTCCTCCCCAAAGAGAAATCAGAACAGCATCATCAGCACCAGAATATGACAAACAACTCAACTATGGAGAGGAAGCTGCCAAACATTCAGCAGTGCTCAGATTGCACCAGAAGGGGGGGAATCAGATAAGAAAAATAAACTCAGTCTTTTGCCTAGTTCCTTAAATATGTATCCTGCCTGGCGGTTACTGTCCACTCTCACTGTAATGAATATTTGCATTTTGTGGCCCTCAGGGAGCGGTGGTCCCATGGTGCCTTGTAGAATGTGTTAGTCACTCTCCCCTCTGCTTTCTTCTCCTCCCCCTTCTTCCCCTCAGGCCAAGAGCATGGCCTGGTCCAGAAAGTTCAGGACACGGCACCACCAGCCCTCTTTGTAAAACCTGACCTTCCTGCTGAATAACTGCTGTGTGACCTTGGCCGACTTGCTGGCCTCTCTGGGCTTTGGCATCTCTATTCAGGAAAATAGCTTTAGAATACATGTTTGTAAAGTGGTCTGTCCCCTGAAAAGCCAGTGCAAATCACTTTGGGGAGGAAGACAGTTGTTTTGTTTTTCTGAAATATGAACCTGCACATGTTCCAGCCCTATAACAGATTCTGCCAATTCTCTGAGAACCAATCAATCAATCAATCAAGGAGCATTTATTAACTACCTACTGTGGACTAGGCACTGTGTTAGGTGCTAAAGATACAAGGACAAAAATAAAACATTCCCTGCCCTGAGAGAGCTTATATTCTATCTGTAGAAGTGTTTGTATAAGTGTATACAAACTATATAGAAAGTAAATACAGGGTAGTTGGTGTGGGCAGGAAAGACTGAGGGAGGGGTGGTGGGAGAGATCAAAAGAGCTCAGTTTGAAAAGCTAGGGACTCTAAGAGACAGAAATGAGATAGGAGTACATGGGAGGTGAGGGTGGGTTGGAGAGAAGCAAAGGCACAGAGACCAGCCTACCTACGTGCAAAGAGATTAATATCCAGAATTGGCTATCAGAAAATGAATAATTATTTGCAACATAGATCATAGGGTCATAGCTTCAGCATTGGAAGGGACCTTGATGGGGAGGCATGTAGTGATACTACTTTATTTTTTTAGATTGAGGAAACAGTCTCAGAGTCGTGACTTGTCCAAAGTCACAAAGATGATAAGGAGCAAAGCCAGGAAGTGAACCCAGGCTATCTGAACTGACTCAAAATCCAATGTGCATAGAGGTAGCCCAGTGGACAACAAGAACCATATGAAAATGTTATTGGGAAATGTTAAGATAAATAAAAATACAGTACAACAGAGATAATATTAATTTGTGGTTTTCTTTTTTATAATTATTTTTAATTAATTTATTTACTTTTAGTTTTCAGCATTCATTTCCACAAGATTTTGAGTTCCAAATTTTCACCCCATTGCTCTCCTTCCTCCCACCTTGAGATAACTTGAGATCTGGAGGGATTGTAGAGTCTGACCCCACTGTGACACTCACTCATAAAGGGGAAAGTCCACATTGATGAAATCGCAGAACTTGACATATGAGAGAAGGTATTTTACAAGTGGGAAGGTTGCCTCCAACACAATTCATTGGAAAAGAATCCTATCTACTGCCTACACTAGTCAACTAATGATAATGAAGAGGATGATGCTGATGATAACATTTATATAGCACTTTAAGCAAAGCACTTTACAATTATTATCTCATTTGATGATCACAAAAACCCTGGGAGGTGGGTATCATTATTACATAGATAGATGGATAGATAGATAGATGAACTGAGGCATACAAGGAAACTGAAGCATACTGGGTAAGTGACTTGCCCAGGGTAACAGAGGTAGTAAGAGTCTCAGTTTAGATTTGAACTCAAGTCTTCCTGACTCTAGGACCAGCACCCAACAAATAGTCATCCAGCTTTTGTTTGAGTGCCTTCACTCATGAGAAGCTTGCTTTTTTTTTTTAGGAAGCTATTATGGCCAAGATATAACCCTGTATCCTATAATGGTCATTCATCTCCTGAGTGTCTACTATGGCTTTCTGCCTGCTTGTTGAATTCATTTTCATATTCAGTGCAATTGATTGAAGTGTGTGTGTTGTAAAAGTGGCAGTGGCAAAGTCTCTGGGCGAACAAATCTCTGACTCCCCCTGACCAACTGGGAGCCAACAATAAACTGTACAATGTAAATGTGAGTACTTTGCCCCCTAGTCATTTGCTCTCACATAGCCCAATTACCCCAAGCATAGCACTTTAATGTCAAAGGGGCTCTTGGTCAGCAGTGGCAGCATTCTCTTCCCACCTCCCCCAACACCACTACCCTGAAGTGAGCTCATGCTGACAAATTCTTTTAAATAAAGTTTGTAGCTTTTTTATTTTGGGGAGAGTCTCTGCTATCTATTTGACCCTTTAACCTCCCACTGAACTCCTGGACACGGTGCTGTAAAGGTCATTAGATGACTCCCCGGGAGGGATACTCCTCCTCTCCCTACACCATTCCTTACTGCAGCATCAGCCTTTTGGATTATTCTCATATTAAGAAGTTTTTCCTTATATTCAGCCAAATTCTGTCTCTCTCCACCTTCCACCCATTGTTCCCATCTCTGCCCTCTGGGACAAAGAAGAACAAGTCTAAGCCCTCTTTCACAGGGCAGTTCTTCAAATACTTGATGACAGCTAACATGTCCCCCTAAGCCTTCTCTTACACCAAACATTGCCAGTTCCTTCCATCAATCCTCAAATGGCATATTCTTCAGTCTTCTCACCACCCAGGTCATCATCCCCTGGTACATTTGAGCTTTTTAATGTCCTCCCTAAAATGTTGCACTCCAAACTAATTGCATTATCCTGAAGATGACCTAACCAGTTCAGAGAACATGGCAAACCCGGCTCAATATCTCTAGTCTAGAGGAAAAATAATCAGATCCAATGGACCTCCTTGCACAGAAGGGGTCAACAGTTGTTTGTTTAGGGATCACTGGGCTAGAAGGGAAAGAGGAACCACAAAACCTGAACAGACCCAACAATGTTCAACCACATGAAGTTGGCCAGTGGGACTTCATTTTAGGCTAACGCCAGGACCCATGCCAACCTCCCAATGCCACCAATGGAATGTCGGCAAAAGCCACAACATAAATAGTGACAGAGATGGAAAAGAATTTGGCATGAAACCAAGACTGCTTCAGATCCCATGGCCCGTAGTCTTAAAACAAGCATAGTATGCTTGTCAGGGGAGAGGTGGGAGACATCTGACTCCAAGGTTACTGAAGTTGGGATAGTAGGATGATAGCACAAGGGGCATTAGAGTCATAGAACACAGAATGTCAGAGCTGGGAGGAGTCTTATAACATAAGACATACAATATCAGTGCTGGAAAGACCATTGGAATCATAGAACATAGAATGTCAGAGCTGGAAGAAACCTACCTTAGGATCAAAGAAAATGGAATGTCAGAACTGGAGAGGCTTTAAACAGGAGGACACAGAATATCAGAGCTGGGAGGAGCCTTAGATCCTAGAACATAGTCTATTTAAACTGAAAGAGAATTGAAATCAAAAGATGATAGAATATCATAGAAATATATAATGGAAGAGCTAAAAGTTCTATTAGAATAATAGAGTACTGTTTTATATTGGGGGGGTTTCAGTGATAAGAGGAAGGTGGGAGGAAGAGAAAGTAATTTTTTATTATTTGGAAAAAATTAAATTAAATCTTGAAAGTGATAGAAATGCAAAAAAGGGAGGGGAGTATCAATATAACATAAAAATACATGAAAAACAGAAAGTTCCAAAGGTGCCACAGAGAGATTCTCTTACTACCATGTTAAATGCAAATATCTATGTTTTAAAAAGAAGCTGCACATAACATATTTTCATGGTTTTATACAAAAATCATAAAGTAATAAAGTTCTAGAGCTGGAATAAGCTTTGGAATGACAGAACACAGACTATCTACAAAAAGTGACTTAGCTCAATCCCCTCATTGCAGAGGTAAGGAAAAATGAGGCTCACAGCTTGCATTCTTGAAGCATTTCTCCAAAACCAGAGTCCCTAGAAATGTGCCAATGAGCCACCTCAATCAAGATTTTTTTTTCTGGTCCCTCTCAGATGTCAGGAACAATGTGTGCTGCCTCACTTTAAAGGAGAACAGCATCCTGAAATCCTAATCTTGCTGGGGAAGTTGTCTCAAGTCTTGATGCTCAGCCTAGTAGATAGACATGGTCACTGACTTCTCAGAAGAGGCAGGTACCAGCAATGTCTCTAGTCATCCAGGCCACTGTGTTCTGTTGAGCGGCTGAATCGATTTGTCCATGACCTGAGGTAGTCTCCAATTCCCCAAGACAAAAGGATATGGAGTGAGAAGAATTCAGGCAATCTGTGATAAGGTCATTGTGACTCTTGGGGCTGTTCCACTTTCCTCTCCTTGTAATGTTACTCATAAAGTCTGAATATTTCTTCATTCTTGTGTTAGCTTTTCTTACCCATATCGTTTATTTCTAATTATTCCCCTAAGCCTCTAATAGGAAATTTTAACTTTTTAAGATGAAATGCAAACTCCTTAGGTCAGTCTTCCAGGCCCAGAACAATTGGGTAAGAACATGATTTTTCAGATTCACTTCTCCTCAGTCACTGGATGTCCTAGCCAAACTGTTCCTGGTTACAGCCTTGTCCTCCCTCCACCCTACACATAAAATGCCTGCACACACCTAAAATGCATTACTTACTCTTCTCTACCAATCGATATGCTTCTCTTTTTCCAAGGCAGCCTCCTCTATGAAGCCTTCTCTGATCATACCCAGTTTTTGACATTGTGATCCTTCTCCTTCTATCAAAATTGCTTAAAGAATTTTGGTGTTGCCTATTTTTGTTATTGTTCTTCAATTCTACCTTATAGCTTATATATTCTTGTCTTTTCCTCTTAGACTACAAACTATTTGAGGACAGAAACTGCATAATGTTCCATCATTGGGTACACAGTACATAACACAGTACTTTGAAAATAGTGATGTTTAGTAAATGTTTGCTGAATTAAATTGAACAATGGTCTACATTTAAACCAACTTTAGCATTCTACAAATACTCTTTTTCCTTCTTCAATGAATAAGCATTTATTAAATTTGCAATGAGCTAGGTACTCTGTTATGTGCCAGAGATACCGAAAAAGGCAAAAGACGTCCCCTGCCCTCAAGGAGCTTCAGAAAAGACTCTATGAAGAAAGTGGCCCCTGAACTGAGCCTTGAAGGGAACCAGGCATTCCAAGAACCAGAGGTAAGAAGGGAAGTCATACCAAATGTGAAAGATTGTCAGTGAAAAAACAAGGAAACAAATGTGGGGGGGGTGGAGAAATAGGCCAGTATGATGGATGGTTAGAATAGAAGAAGAAGAGTAAGGTGTAAGAAAACTATAAAGATAGGAAGGAGTCAGTTTTTGAAGACATTTAGATGTGAAAAGGGGGGGGGGGTTTATATCTGATTCTGAAGGCAACGGAAGCAACTAGAGTTGATTGAGTAGGGGATGACATGATCAGACCTACACTTTAAGAAAAATCACTACTACATATGTGGAGAAAAGATTTTTATTGTTCAGTCTTTTTTAAATCATGCCTGACCCTTTGTGACCCAATTTGGGGTTTTCTTGGCAAACATACTGGAGTAGTTTGCCATTGCCTTCTCCAGCTCATTTTACAGATAAGCAAATTGAGGCAGATTTAAGTGACTTGCCCAGGGTCACACAGCTAATAAAAGGGTTTGAAGCTGAATTTGAACTCAGTAAAATTTGCCTCCCTGACTTTAGGCCCAACACTCTATCCACTATGGCACCTGGCTGCCCCATGTCTTCCTATAGATCCTCCATAGTCATTAGCAAACCATGACTGTACATGAAAAAAGAAAAAAATTAATTAGAACAGTCTCCATACTGAAATAGGTGAAGGGGGGGAAGGAAAAAAAAACTAATCAAATACTTGTCTTTAAAATGATCTCCATGCTGAAGTATTAATGAGGAAAACATCACCAAAGGTCTTTCTAATAGTACATAACAATGTCAATGTATGACTTTTCTAGTGGTCCAGCAAGCATTCATCTTGAAGTCTAGATTTATAACAGAGGTCATTCTAAGTTTATTTACTAAAAACAAATCGTGTAACAACATATCCCATGAGGATCATTCTTGCCATATAACCAGTAAGAAATGGCCAGACTCTAACCTCAAATTTGCATGTTCAGGTCAAACTCTCCAAGTTTCTAATAGCAGGTGCTCTACAGAATCTCCCAACACTCCCACCCAAAGCTGACTACACAGTCTCTACATTTCACTGTTGTCTAAAATGTTGATGTAACTGCTTGGTGAGGCCAGCCCAGAACAAAACTGACTTTGATGGTACCCAACATCTCATGTTCCATCATGAAGATTGACCCTAAAGTGACTTCAACATTGGTTACAATGAGTCAGCTTTAAACCCTTGAATCTGGTTTCAGAGTCTGTCTTCCAATGCATTAATGATAGGATAGGATAGGATTTTTTTCCCAGAAAATTCCCCAGTTTCACCAACTCTATGAAAGGCATCTTCCATCATTTGCAAAGATACTCCATCTCTTTCACATTTTGTGTATGAAAATCTGATGAAAAAAGTTTCATCAATTCAGTACAGAAAGAGCATGCTGTCTTTTTTTCTGAAAGTTCTTTTATGGAAGTTACTTTTTAACTTGTCTCTAGATGCAATGAAACTATGGATCATAGTTCCCCATCACCTGAGCTTTAGTCACCAAGGGGTATATTTTGTGGGGGAGGAGGAGAGTTTGGTTTGGTTTTTATTATTACATAATGACAACCCCAAAAGTATATTTCTTAAGGTGTGGAGGAACTACAATCTATTTGATGTAGAGAGGGTCGACTCAAGGGTAAGGAACCTGCAGCCCTGAGCCACTAGGTCCTCAAGTGCGGCCCTTTGACTAAATTCAAACTTCACTGAACAAATGCCCTTAGTAAAAATATTTGTTCTGTAAACTTGGACTCAGTCAAAAGACTATATCCAAGGACCTAGAGGGCCACATTTGGCCTCAAGGCTGCAGGCTCCCTACCCCTGGAATGAATTCAGAGTTCTTTTGATGTATTTAAGTAGCCACGTTCATATTTCCCTAACCCTTAATTTCATAGGACAAAGTAGGTGTTTAATATGTACTTGCTTCCTTCCCCCTTAATATCCATGATCTCATTTGATAAAGGAAATCACATAAACACTTAGTCAATCAGCAAGCATTTATTAACAAAAATTATTAACATTTATTAGCATTTATTTACTATGTTTCAGGCATTATGTTAAATATTGGGAGATGCAAAAGGGAAAATAGTCTCTGGCTTCAAGAAGCTCACATTTCAAAGGGTGAAACTAGATAGATAGATAGATAGATAGATAGATAGATAGATAGATAGATAGATATAGATATAGATATGTATGTATGTATGTATATGTATATATATATGTATATATATAAACAATATATAAATAACTAGTTACATTCCAAATATGTTACAGGTATATGGAAAGAGATCTCACAGAGGAAGAAACTAGTAGTTTGGGGTAAGAGTTAGGGGATGGAAACCAGGAAAAGATTTCTGCAGAATATGGGATTTTAGCTTAGTCCTAAAAGAAGTTAGGAAGACAAAGAGACAGAAGTAAATGAATAGCATTCCAGATCTGGGGAATATGATATTCAAGATGGAGTATCATGTATGACGCTAATCCATGAAAAACAGACCTACAATTGGTTTCTTTTCTAAGTCTTTCTACCTTCATAGGCAGAGATTGATGGGGCAGCTAGGTGGCGCAGTGAATAGAGCACCAACCCTGGAGTCAGGAGGGCCTGAGTTCAAATCTACCCTCAGACTTAACACGCACTAGCTGTGTGACTTTGGGCAAGTCACTTAACCCCAATTGCCCTGCCTTCCTCCCTTCAAAAATAAAAAAAAAAGACATAGAGATTGCATTGCACTGGCAAAGTCCTAGAGTATTCCAACTCACCAGCACATCAAGGACATTTTGAAGAAAACAGTTTCAGACAGAGAAATGATGGCTCTTCCACAAATAGCTGTAGAACTCTGTGGATTGCAAGGAAAATACCACCACCCCCCACCATGTCCATTTGAAAGATGGATAAACTAAGGCTCAAAGAGAAAGGATGATTTTTCTTTAAGCACAAGGCAGAAACTCAGGACTTGACAGTACAGTCCTATGTGCTAATCATTATTTATCATTATTTATTTTTCCTTCATTTAAGAAAAATAACTGAAAAATCATTGCTAGAACTCTGGGAATTAAGGGGATCTAGGTTTTACCCACCTTTACAAATGACAGGTTAATGTCTATTACTAAGATTTGGTTCAAATTAAGAAACAACTTTATATATTGACAAGAATACTGCTACATTCCAGGAGAAACAGATTCTAGTGTCAATCAATCAATCAATCAACACTTATTAAATGCCTACTATGTGCCAGGCACTGTGCTCAAGTAAACACTTAATAGATGTTTGTTCCCTTCTCCCTCAATATCCATTATCTTGTTTGATAAATGGAAACCACATGACGCTTAACTTTTAAGGAAGAAGAATTTCTCTCTCAAAGGTGATGATGCTAGTCATCACTGGGGGTGAAAATAAAGGCAAAAAACAGTCCCTGCCCTCAAGTAGAGTATATACCACAATGGATAAAGTCCTGGACCTGAAGTCAGAAAGAGCTAAGTTCAAATCCAGCTTCAGTCATGTATTTACTGAGCAAGTCCCTTAACTTCTTGCAGCTTGTTTCCTCATCTATAAAGTGTGTATTATAATAACAACATCTACTACCTAGGGATGTTTTGAAGATTAAATGAGATAATATTTAAAATTTAATTTAAAAATCTTAAAGTATTCCATGAATGCTAGCTGTTACTATCATTAACTATGTCTAAACATCTTCACTCTCTGGGCCCTTGGAACAACATCTAAAGGATGATGAGATTAGGTTGGGACTAGTGGTACCTGTCTGTAATCCCAGCTACCAGCGAGACTGAGACCAGCAGGTCTTTGAGCTCAGGGGTTTGAACTGCAGTGGGGCTCTGAAGATCGGGTGTTCTCACTAAGGTCGGCTTCAGTCTGGTGAGTTGTTAGGAATAGAAAGCCACCAGGTTGCTTAAGGGGGGTGAGCTCAAAGCCCCTGTATTCATAGCCTGGGTAAGATATATGTGGCATAGTCTTTAAAATAAATAAACAAATGAATGAATAGATAGATAGATAAATAAATAAATAAAAATGGACAGATGGATAAATAGATGAAAAGGCAGACATGATTGACAGATAAATAGAGAGGCAGACATAACAGATAGATCAATTGATCAATCTATAGATGATATATGTGAATGGATAGATAGAAATGATAGGCAGATAGGTAGAATAGAAAGATAGATAGATAGATAGATAGATAGATAGATAGATAGATAGATAGATAGATAGATAAAAGGGATTGATCAGGCTAGTTCAGTGCTTCTTAAAACATAGGGAGTCATGAAAAATTTGGCAACAATAAAAGATTGCTGAACATGCAATGACCAAAAATTAGTTCAAAATCAAACATGTAATGAATCTGAGGTGTTTCTGGCAGTGCTTGCCCATGTTGCATCTTACTTCATTGCAGTCTTGGTTCTGAACACAAAGCATACACACTGTGCATTGAACATGCCTTCAGGCCACACAACTGGCACTGCCAAAACACCAAAAGGGGTCAGACTGGAAAAAAAAAAGTTTTAAAAGCCCTGTGCTAGTATTAGGGGTGGGGATCCTGCAGCCTTGAGGCCACATGTGGCCCTCTAGGGTCTCAGGTGTAGCCCTTTATTTGAAACTTTAGAGTTTCGATTCAGTCAAATAGCCACATTTGAGGACCTAGCAGGCCACATGTGGCCTCAAGGCTGCAGGTTCCCCACCCCTGAGCTAGATGATCCCTAAGGTCCCTTCTAGCGTAGGACACCGAATCATGGAATCTCAGTTCTGGAAGGAGTCAGTACAACTCCTGATTCTTCCCTCTTTGGTCAAGCAAAACAAGTCTAATTCCCCTTATATATGATAACCCTTCAAACTTGAAGAAAGTGATCGCATCCTTTCATGTTTTCTCTCCTAAACCTCCCCAGTGTCTTCAATTTATCTTTCTGTGCCAAAGTTGATGGTTTATGGATGTTCTTACCAAAATGAGGAGCACAGAATTTAATGCAATATTTCACATGTGTTCTGATCACCACCAGGGTACAGGAGATGGTAACTATAACCTTCCTTACCTTGGGAAATATACTTCTACTATGCAGGCTAAGACTGTATCTGCTTAGGAACTCTCATTTCATATTGAGTTTGCAGTCAAGTAAACAAAGATCAAATGAGATAACACTTTCCTTGGCAAACATTAAAGTGCTATATATGCACTATTATCATAATTTAGCAATAATAAATAAATAAAAATTTTGTTTTAAGGGAGAGCTTCCTAGAAGGGAGTAATAAGAAGGATATGTTGGTGTATAAAGATTTTGTGGAAAAAAAAGATACAAAAAAGTAAAAGATAAATTTCATTTTTTTTTTGGTTTTGTTCATTGCTTAACATGTCTTATGCCTTACAGCTTTCTTCTTAAAGAATGTATTTTTGATACACAAGTGTAGGTTGATAACAGTTCTCCTGGAAAGGAGATGAAGAGGTTTAGTAGATTATGTGATGTGACAGCCCAAAAAAAAAACCAGTGGGATTCTGGTCTGCATTAAGGTGGTCATGGTTTCTAGGAATAGGTAGGCGACAATCTCACAATATTCTGCCCCTGTCAGACCATAGCTGGAGTATTGCATTCAGTGTTGGGCACAACAATTTAAACAGGACATTGATAAGCTTAAGGGTGTCCTCAGGAGAGCACCTGGAGTCCATGACAAATGAGGAATGGTTGAAGGCCCTGAGGATATTTAGCTTGGAGAAGAGAAGATTCTGGTAAGTCAGGATGGTTAACTTTAAATATTTGAAAAGCTGTCATGGAAGAGGAAATAGATTTATTAGCACCTACCTCACCTGCCTCTCAGCATTTCTGTGAGGATAAAATGTGGTAATATTTGTAAAATGCTTTGCAGGCCTTAAAATACTTAGCTATTATTATTACTATTACTGTTCTTAACAAAGATGTTCTATTTGGGTCCTGAGGACAGACAGACCAAGGGCAATGAGTAGAAGATGCAAAAAGGCAAATTTAGGTTTGAATTCAGGACAAACTATAGATTAATGCTGCAGAAAATTGAAATGGGCTGCCTCAGAAAGCACTTTGGTTGACCGTTCCGGAGGTCTTCTAGAAGGAGCAAGACAATTACTTGTTTAATGTTATGTTAAAGATTTTTGTTATTAATTCATTCAAGAAAGTATTTGTTAGGCACATATTATATGCCAGATTAATTCATCTATTCTGCTAACTGCATTGTTCTCTTATTGATTCAACTAGAATGATGTCCCCAATTTGTAAAGTGATTCCGTCTAGACACATGGCATTTACACATTATGCTAAGCATTGGGAATACAAAAAAGGTAAAAACTGTCCCTTCCCTCAGAGCCGATATTCAAATGGGGACGAAAACATGTAAATACCTTCATACATAAACTATAGACAGAAAAGCCAGAAGGTTATCTCATAGGAGAACTAAAGCTGCTAGAATCTATGGGTTTTAAGCTAAGACTTGAAGGAAGCCAGTGATGGTAAGAGAAAGAGGTGAGAAAGGAGAACATTACAGGCATGGAAAACAACCAATGAAAAGGATGAAGTGCTATGTATCAAAGAATAAAGGTAGGCAGGTAGGCAAGTGTTGGTGGATCATAGTGTAAGAAGCCTGGGAAGGTAGAAATGGACCACACCATAAAGAAGTTTGAATGCCAAGCAGAGGACTTTATGTTTGATGCTGCAGGTTTTAGGGATCCACTGGAGTTTGTTGAGTAGTGAGTAGGGAGGAGGACAGAGGCCTATATTTCAGAACAATTCTTTTGGAAGGTGAGTGGAGGTGGAGTGGGAAGAGCTTTGAGACAAGGGGATCAATTAGAAAACTATTGCAAGAGTATAGGAGAAAAGTGATAAGGGTGTTAGCTATTAGATTATAGAGAAAGGGATATATACAAGAGATGTCATAAAGGTAGATCTAGTCACAGATTAGATGTGTGGGGTAAATGAGAGCAAGGAGCCAAGGATGATAGCACAGTTGCAAATGTAAGTGAATGGGAGGGTTGCGGTGGCCTTAGTAGTCATCAAGAAATAAAGAAGAGGGAGCATTTGGGGGTAAATATGAGTTCCGTTTTAAACATAATGAATTTTAAATGCCTGTAATTTAAGATGCCTGCAGTTCAAGATGTCCAAAAAGTAGCTGGCAATGTGGGACTGGATTTCAAGAAAGAGACTAAGTCTGAATCCCAAAGAGATTTTTAAAAAGAGAGGATAAAGGACCTGTTTGTACAAAAATATTGATAGCAGATATTTTTGTGGTGGAAAATAATTGGATATTAAGAGGATGCCCATCAATTGAGGAATAGCTGAACAAGGTGTATCATATGAATGGAATACTATAGTTCCATAAGAAATGGTGAGCAGGCAGATTTCAGAAAAACATGGAAAGACTTACATGAACTGATGCAAAGTGAAGTGAGAAGAACCAAGAGAATGTTGTACACACTAACAGCAATATTACACAATGTGGTCAACTATGAATGATTTAGCTATTCTTAGCAATACTGTGATCCAAAACCATTCCAAAGGACTCATGAAAAAAATGTTACCCACCTACAGAGAAAGAACTGATGGAGTCTGAATGCAGATCAAAGCATACTATTTTCACTTTATTTTTTATGTCTTTTTTTTCTCTTGGTCTGTTTCTTCTTTCACAAGATGACTAATATAGAAATATGTTTTGCATGATTGCACATATATAACCTATATCAAATTGCTTACCATCTTAGGGAAGGGGGAAGTGAGAGAGGGAGGGAGAAAATTTGGAACTCAAATTTTTTTAAAAAGAATGTAAAAATTTGTCTTTATATGTAATTGGAAAAAACAAAATACTATTTAAAAAGGAGAGAGAGAGACTAGGACTGGATAGATTTGGGAATCATCTCCATAGAGACTGAACTCATGGAGACTGATGATAGCACAAAGTAAGATAGTATAGAGATAAAGGAGAAGAGGATCCAGGGTAGAGCCTTGGGTGACCTTCAAATGTATGATATGGATGAAGAACTGGAAAAAGAAACTGATGAGTGATCATACAGGTCCCAAAGGAGCCGGAAGAGTATCATTAAAACTCAAAATGGAAAAGTATAGGCAGGAGGAGAATGTGATCAATAGTGTCAAACAATGTGCTAAAAGGCTTCTGAGGTCTCTCTCATTTATGTAATTCTGTGATTCTATGATTGCAAATAGTCTACAAGTCTCTGTTCATTTCCCAACCCTAAGCTATATTGTTCAACATATTTTTTGCCATTTTTCTCTGTCACTTTCCACTGAAGTCACCAAGTATCAGGGTTTATAGTATATTATCAAGCTCATAGAATATCCTTTTTTTCATCCCTTACAACAAATGTTGGTGCTTCTGCTGCAATTAACTTCATGGTAGTTCATTCTGTTGACTGTCATCATTGGCACTTCAAGGTGAGATGACAAATGGTCCCATTAAACTATATTTCTTGTTGCCTTTGGTCAGAGGATGAAATCAAAACTCAATTTCTTTCTTCACTTAAGAAGAGCCTGAGTTTATCCTTCTTTTTAGCATATGCTGCCTTATTTCTTCTGATGCCATTTGTATGGAGAATATAAAGATGGATGTGGCTCATTTCCTCCGGTAGTACATCAGTTCACTTGTTATTTTGACAATGCTCTTACATTTAGAGTACCTGCAATTAAATTAATGTTTCTATGTGACATAAAACCATGTAATCTTCCCTTTCTTTGTTCTGTTGCTCTGCCACCAGCTCTGTAGAAATGGAAGGGCCTATATGATTGAAGTCCATTTTGTATTTTTTATATATTTTTGCATGTTTCATTCTTGCCAAGGAATTCTTCACCTAGTGACCAGCCTTCTGTGCTTGAGTATCTTCATATGGAACCACCCTGGATTGCAGACAGCTCACTAGGTCTGTTGCCAGAAGCATAGACAAAGACTTCCTAGCTTGGCAGAACATAAGCAAGTTTTCACTTGGCTGGCAAAGCCTTCAAAAACCTTAGGTTACTTTTAAGCTACAATGAAGCATTAGAGGAGCAGTTTTTTGGTGTTTAATAAATGTTTGTTATTGAAAACATCGAAGGACAAGAAAAAAGCTCTGGACTGAGAAAAAGAGGACCTAATTCTAGTCCTGGGTCCATTACTAATTGACTGTGAACTTGGGCCTTTATTTGTCCTCAGTCTCCTCTTCTGTAAAATGAAAAAGTTGAATTAAATCATCACTAAGATGGTGGTGCAGGGGATAAATCACAGGGCCTGGAATCAAGAAGATCTGAATTCAAATCCAGCTTCAGGCTTTTATTACTTTGTAACCCTGGGCAAGTCACTTAACCCCTGTTTGCCTCAGTTCCTCATCAGTAAAAATGAGGACACACTAGAGAAGGAAACAGCAAACTATTCCAGTATCTTTGCCAAGAAACCCCATGGACTTTGTCCATGAGGTCACATAGAGTTGGACATGCCTGAACAACCACAGCAAAGATTTCTTCCAGTTCTAAATGTCTACAAATCTAATAAATATTGATTGGATAACTACCCAATAAATGTGAAACCATTTGCAAGGAATAATTCACAATGCAAAGGTAAATAAGAACAGTGTCCTAATGAATATGAAATCATCACCAAAGAGGAAAAAAATAGTATCTGTCTAAACCACTCTACACAGGACTAATGGGGGAATCTCACATAAGAAGGCGCTTAGGAAAGGCTCTTAGATCATGACCATGACTGATGAGAGTGGGAGGAAAAAGAGCTAATTTTGACAGGCAGCAAGTTGTCTTTGAAGATAGCTTGTCAGTCCTTGGAACCAACTGTGTCCAGAGCCAATAACACTCTGATGTTGCTTGATGAAAAAGAACCTGTTTTTGAACCACTGTGCATCCTAAACTAATTTAAATAGTACAATCAATTATAGATTACAATATCTGGGTGGGTTGGCCTTCTTAACAAAAAGCAAGAGTGGGGGAACCTAATAGCATAATTTAAAATGTATATTCTTCCTTAGGGCAGCTAAGTGGCACAGTGGATAGAAAGCCAGTCTTTGAGTCAAAAAAAGTCTCATTTTCCTGAGTTCAAATCTGGCCTCAGACATTTATGAGCTGTGTGACCCTGGGCAAGTCACTTAACCCCATTGACCTCAGTTTCCTCATCTGTAAAATGAGTTGGAGAAGGAAACAGCAAACCAGTCCAGTATCTTTGCCAAGAAAACCCCAAATGGAGTCACAAAGAGTCGGACATGACTAAAACACTTAAAAATATTCTTCTTTTGTTTGTAGTGACTTTCTTTACATGGCAAAGTACTCAGTTAGAATGTAGCAGCTACTATAGTAAAGAGAGTATATTTCTACTATTCCTAAGTCCCTCTGGCCCCTCATAAAGTCTTAAATCAATCAAGAAAGTCTCACGTTTAATATAAAACTAGGATTGAACTGTTAAACATTCAGATAACTGGCAAGGCATCACTATGGAATAAGAAATCAGATAATTGAAGAAATTAACATCCAAATTTTGGTTCTCTCACCATCTAGATATCTGGGCAGGTATCCAGAAGGTACCCAAGCTACATCTGGAAAGAGACAGGATAGTCACTTGGTAATTTACCAGATGCTACAAATTTCTTCTGACCACAGGAAGAGAGGAGACACTTCTTCGAAGTTTCTCATGGCCTGAATTGAATTACTGCTTTTCCGCGGTTTCTGCACATGGAAAGGCAGCTTATTATAATGAGTTTCCACTTCTACAGTGTTCTAAGACTTACAAAGCACTTACCTCATGTGGTAAATATCATAATTACTATGATTCCCATTTAACAGATGAAGAAACTGAGGCTCAAAGTGACAAAGAACCTTGTCCTCAATCACACAATGGGAAAGTTATCAGTCAGCTTTTGAGCCTAGATCTTTTCATTTAAACTCAGTGATTTTTCCACCACATCTCATTAATTGAGTGAGAGTCAGTCAAATGGACAAGCTTTTATTGAGAACCTTCTAGGGGACAAGGACTGAGGATACAAAAACATAAAGGAAATAGTCCCTGACCTCAATGTGTTTACATTCTATAATGGCAGACAACATCAAAGTATATATCCAAAAAGAGGATATGCAGAGTGAATACATGGTAATTTGGCGGGAAGGCACTCACAGTTAGCAAGATCAGGAAAGGTCTCATGTTGTAGGTGGCATTTGAGCTGAGTTTTGAAGGAAACGGGGGAGATTTTCTTTTTTAAAAATGTAACTAGGGGCTATAAGAGGTAGATGTGAGAAGGGAGGGCATTCCAGGCATGGAGGAAGATCTCTGTGAAGGCCCTGGGAGAGAACCGGGAGTATCATGTGTGAGAAATGGCAAGAAGGCCTATTTTAATGGATTTAAGAATGCCCAAAGGGATTAATATATAATAAGTCTAGAGATGTGAATTGGAGCCAGGTTGGGAAGAACGTCCAACAGGGGAATTTATATTTGATGCCAGTGGCAATAGGGAGTCATTGATGTTTGTTGAAGGCAGTAAAACGGTCAGACTGCTTTAGAAATAGTGCTTTGCCAGCTATAGGGAAGATATATCAGAGAGGGTATTTGACTATTACCAATGGATCTAGGTTCAATAACTTCTTCCATGGGTGACTGTGGGCAAGTCATCTCACTTTCTCCAGGATGCTACCTGAACTACAAACCTTACAGGGTGCCTTTGAGGGAAGCAATTCATAAACAATAATATTCAATATAAATTGGAGTCAATGATGATTATTTTGAATTCAGAGTTATATGTCCTAAAACTAAGTGCTCTTCCTGGCAGTTAAACAACAAAATTGAGATAGTGCCAAAGGGCAGAGCAACTCCATCTTTGCTATCCCCAGAGACTGATGTAGTCTTCAGGAATGCAATGTGCTCCCCGACTGGCTTGGAAAGAAGCCTTTTATCAGTGTGATTTATCCCCACTGCTGTTTGGAGTCAAGGCAGTGGCAGACTATTTTATAGCCAAAGCATGCCATCCTTACCACTGTCTGGAGGGACTTTCTTCAGATCATGAAGGAAGAATCACTTAAATTCCCTATTTGGTTTATTCCATTTATCCCTTCCAGTGATGCTTTGCTATTTTCCATGGGTTAGGTTAGAGCATGGAGGCTTGAACACCCAACCAAAGATCAGGAGACCTGGTTTTAAGCCCCAGCTCTGATATTTACCAGCTTTATGACCTTGGACAAATCACTTCACCTACATTTCCCCATTTCTAAAGTGAGGAGATTGGACTAGAAATATCTCTAATGCTCCTTTAAGTTCTAATAGTCTATGAATCTGAGAGTGAGTTCAAGTCCCAACTCATCTCCATTCTGGGCCTCCATTTCCTCATCTATCAATCAGGGCTGAGTTAGGGGGTCTCTATGGTCCCTTTCAGTTTTAATATCTTGTGAATGGAAAAAAAATGAATCATCAAACATATACCCTAAATATCAGTAGATGTTTGATGATGGGGATTTTTTCCCCATGTTGGCCAACCATTTCCACTATCCCTTATTATTACAATTATTAGCACAGTGCCTGGCACTTTATAGATACTTAATAATGTATTTTGATTGATTATTAAATTTATTTCATGGATTGGAATTAATCATTTTTGTCTCTCTTAGCTGAATAAAAATATCATATTGGTCCCAAATATGGGCTACACTTTCCTCCAGCATCTGATTTTGTAACCAGAATGATTATAGTCTATAATCAGTGTTATGTTTTATATGTGTATGCTTATGATTGTATGTATACATGTCTATGTATGTATATGTATATATGTATTGTATTATATATGTATATATGTATATTCATTTGTATAAGTGTGTATATGTATTGTGAATAGACAGAGAAAGAGAGAAGGGGGGAAGAGAGCTAGAAACAGAGAAACAAAGACAGATAGAGAGAGGACAGAGACGGAGAGAGTTTGGTTTTCCCTTTCAAAAAAAAGTCTCATTTTAAGGGTATGCCTATATTCAAACCAATTTGGTACTGGTTTATATGATTTATATTAGTTTATATGATATATATCATACATCCTATATACCATATTGTAATATGTAATATATCATACTAAAAAAATTAAATCCTGGAATTTCTACAAGATTTTTAGGAGGTAGTGAATGCACCTGCCTATAAGATTATGGAAGATAGAAATAAGTTTCTCAATCCTAAATAAAAAAGTCAGCATTATGTAAAGGAAAGGACATTGACCTAGGAGTTAGGAAACGTAGGATCTAATCATAACTTTTAAAAACATCAACTTGATGTGTGACTGAGGAAATCACTTCCCCTTTCTGGTCATCAGTTTTTGTATAGAATTTCTATGGATCAAAGGATTATGATTGGAGCGATAACCTTAAGGCCCTGCCCCATGCAGGTTATTCTAGTTTTTCCTTAAAATGTTTTGAAACTGCCCTGAGATTTAATTGACTCAGAGGATTAGGGCTCAGGCTGTTGGAATGACTTCCTGATTGCCAGAGTACAAAGAGGAGCTCCAGCTGGCCCCTGATGGTTTGGCCCTCTGTGGGCAGCACAGAGTCAGGGGAGCTGAGTTCAGCCAAATCAACCCAATGTCCTTGCTGAATATTCTTATTAAATGCACTTCTCTCCCATCCCCCATGGCTAAGTAAATCTCATTTTGTTAACTGCCAAATATTTTATGAGAGTTTTATTTTGTTTCAGTATTGAACAGAGTCGGACCTGGCCTGCCAAGGTCCTTTCTATAATTGTTATTCTGCAGTTCTATAGGGCACAATGTATCTATCTAACCTGGGATTCTGGATAATTTTCAGGAATATGTGGCTGCCCTCCATGGCATTAAATTTGAGAGATAGGAACATGATCTACAATCTTCCTGAATACCACCGGTGGATTTGTCCCCCACGGCTGTATCAAAACCATTCTGAATTTATCTGCTTGATCTATTCTTTCTCTTGAGGGTAACAGGTTCCATAATGTTACTGGCAGTAATCTAAATATTTCTCAGAATCTTGAAATACAGACTATCAGAGCTAGCAGGGCCATTAGAATCACAAAATATAGAATGGAATGAATCTTTCATGTCATCTCTAGTCCAACCCACTGATTTTATACCTTGGAGAAACTGAGGCCCAGAGACAGAAAAAGACTTGTCCAAGGTCACACAGGGAGTTCTAGTCAACAAATATTTATTGAGAACCTACTATTTGCAAGGCACTATGCTTGGCACTGGAATTATGACTAGAGGAAGCAGTTTTGTCTTCAAGGAGTTTATATTCTATTGTGAAGGGCATAATAAGGTCACAGAGAAGTTTTAAAAAAAAGAAAGGGGAGAGTGGGGCAAAGGTGGGATCAGAAAAAGTATTTCAGAAACATTTAAAATGTGATAAAACCGGGGCAGCTAGGTGACATAGTGAGTAGAGCGTTGGCCCTGGAGTCAGAAGGACCTGAGTTCGGATCCGGCCTCAGACACTTAACGCACACACAAACAAAAACCTAGCCATGTGACCTTGGACAAGTTACTTAATTCCAATTGCCCTCCAAAAAGCAAAAATAAAATGAAATAAAATGTGATAAAACCTTTTGAGCTGTATCAAAGGAGAGACAGAGAGAGAAAGACAGAGACAGAGAGACAGACAGAGAAAGAGAGAGAGAGAATGAGAGAGGGAGAGACAGAAAGAGAGAGACAAAGAGAGACAGAAACAGAGAGACAGAGAAGATCCAGAAAAGACACATGGAGAAAGCAACACGAGCTGAGCACTGAAGAAAGATTAAAGAAAGATTTAAAAACTGTGAAAGACAAATCTGAAGAATGTGTAGTAGCCACACTTCTTCACAAATTGCTTATACCCAGAATGGTAGCTTTTTCTCTAGTGTTCTTTTTACACAGGTGGAGATTGCTTAGGACACAGAGTTGCGCCAAACAGATAAATCCCTGCAGAGTGATCAGGTAGATCCCAGCAGCATAATGGATTCCAGCAGAGCAATCAGATAGATCACAGCAGAGTGATTGGATAGATCAGAGTGAAGGCTTCCCTTTGTGAGGGTAGTGATGATCTTATTCTTTCATTTTCTTTGTGTCCCCAGGGTCTTTCTGGCACAGTGCATAATAAGCATAAATGCTTAATAAACATTTGTTGAATTGAATTGAATTGAATTTACATATGCCCAACTTGATTACTACAAACTACCCATTCTCTCAAAGGTTAATTTCAGACTTCAGTGGTAACACTAGAACTGACCCAGGGCCCAATCCCCATATATCCATGGACAAAAATCATTGCTGGAGGTCTTCAAGCACAGGCTGGGTAATCATTTTCCAAGAATGCTGCTTAAGGTATGTGTAAGACTAGACAGCCACTATGGTCCCTTCCATTTATCAGGCTACTCTCATGATAAGTGATCTCGATCTTCTCCATAAAATACGAGGTGAAGTCATCTGCTAGGCAGAGAGGAGAGGCCATGTTGGAATGTGTTTGGAAGATGTTTGGAACAGTTGCTACAACCACTTATGGATTTGTCATCCATAGATATATCTAACCCATCTGAAATCTGTCTTCTCAGTCTATGCCATTTCTTGGGGATAACAAGATCCATAAAGTTACTAGTAGTCATCCAAATCTAATATTTCTCAAAATTTTGAAATACAGAATATCAGAGCTGTTAGGAGCCTTAGAATAAAAGAATATAGAATATTGGAGCTGGAAGGAATCTTCAAATCATCTGTAGCCCAAACAACTAATTTTATACGTTGAGAAAACAGACCCAGAAACAGAAAGTTTCTTGTCCCAAGGTGACAAAGGAAATTCAATTACCTAAATTTTATTTGCTGTAGAATAGCTGCTGTGGAAAGTATGATAGAGACCATGAGAGTCAGATAAAAAGATTGTCATGCAATAGTATGACCAAGCTGAAGATAGGTCACATTAATTTGTGGTGAATCCAGTCACCAGTTTTCAGCACTTTAAAAAAGAGTAGAAAAGATGGATGATGAGAGTGGCCCAAGATTGAAGATTGGCAGGGCATGAATGGTGGAATTCATTTCTAATCACTGTGGGGATTAGAGAAGGCACTCAGGACAAATGGGTAAGAGTTTCAAGGGTGGAGGACACTAGATTGTGTAATGAGTTAAATATAGTCAACATTGTGAAGGAAAGACAAGAAAGCTAGAATAGAGGTCAAGAAACGAGAAAACAAAGAGTGATGAAAGGGGGAGGATCTAATCTGGTTAAGAGTGAGGCCAAGGGACAGACACTTGAACAGAGAAAAAACAGATTATGATCACGGTATATTGTCAAGATCATAAAGATGCAATAATTTCCTTCAAACGTCAAAGAATGCCCCGCAGTGAGTGTGTTCCTGGATTTAATGAACTAATCTATATACACCTGATCAATAAGAGACACAATAAGAGACAAAAGACACTGTCTTTTGCCTACAAAAGACAGTGATTCAGATTTGTCCAAAGCATTTATGTGCTCTAAAAAGGGTGAACTCTTAGAAAAGACAATGTAATACAAGCTTAGATTGCCTCTGCCTTTTAAAATATTCTCTCCAATGCAGCCTACAGGTGTGACATAGGTGGAACGCAGAGAAAGCTCTAGGACAAGACTTTCAGGTTGCCTTATTCATGAAAGGGGGTTCCCTCAGTGGGGCATTGACTAGGAAGAAGGTAGCAGACACATAGAGCCAAGAGAATAGCCTTGTGAAAAGGAAAATCAGGCAGAGTTATCACATCTGGCAGTGACTTACAAACAGATGGTGAAAACCTGGAAGAGAGTGACCCCATGGAGAGAAGCAGACCTAAGCAACATGAGAGATGTAAAAGCGGACAGGAGGATCTGGCAATGAGGCCAGAGAGCCGCAGGGTACACAAGAGGCCTTGTCACAAAGCCTGGCCATGGTTTGATGATTCCAGAGATACAATATAGGGTAGACCAGAGCCAGCTCATGCCAGCTCAAGACAAGGGATTGTTAAATTTTCAGTGTGAAGATGTATACTTCAGAAACAGGAAAACAATACAAATCAAGGCTTGATTTACTATTTTGCTGATTGTCTACACTTAAGAAAGTGATGGGGGAAAATGTTAATAATGCAGATTAAATGTAAAAGTTTGTTACATGTATTATTTTTCTTAGCAAGCTGACTGTTGAACATTTGCCTGCACACTCTTTGTCAACTGGCCCTGAGATGTTAGTACTCTATCTTGGCTCTTTGAAACTAGAGAAAAAGATAAAAACTCAAGAGAAAGGTTATCAGACCCTAAACTTTGCTACCAGTGCCATGAGTCTGAACTGACTTTGTAATGCTCCCATGATGAAGAAGAAGAGGAATTAAAGTATCATTCCCCTGGAGGTAGAAAATTTCACCCTTTACTGAGATTGGCTACTTTCTGATTCAATCAGGGCAGACTGGACAGAGTTCTAAATGTGGAGTCTCAGGACCTAAGTTGGAATCCCAGCTCTTACTGTCAGTACCAGGGTACCTTTGGACAAGTCATTTAATCTCTACAAACCTTAGCTTCCTTGTGTTTAAATGAGAGAATTGACCTAAATGGCCTCCAAAATCACTTCCAGCTCTAGAGCTATGATCTTATGAGTTAGCTATTCTATCTTAATTAAATGCCTTTTGTTTCTTTCATTTGGGTCTTATTTGTGTGAACTGGCATAGATATGACATTAGAGGGGACTCAGGACAAGATTTTGATAAGTTGATGACACAAAACATATCAAAGCTAGGAAGTAATAAAGGAAGCCCAGAGTCATGTGAGGACTCATGGGGCTCAGGGTTACATAAATAACAATACTAAATTGTGCCATTCAGTTGAGTTCCCATTTTTGTTGTTGTTGTTCAGTCATTCGCTGACTCCTCATGACCCCATTTGGGATTTTCCTTGGCAAAGATAACTGGAGTGGTTTGTTGTTTCCTTCTCCAGCTCATTTTATAAATGAGGAAACAGGCAAACAGGGTTAGGTGACTTACCCAGGGTCACACAATTAGTAAGTGTCTGAGGGCAGATTTGAACTTAGGAAGTCGAGTCTGCCTGACTCCAGGCCTGGCACTCTATCTACTGAGTCACCTAGCTGCCCTGAGTTTGCATATGTAAGTTAATTTTTTTAAGTCCTTTTCTAATATTCTGGAAGCTAGTCAAGAAATATTTATTGTATACCTCCTTAGGCTTAGTGCTGTGCTATGGGAGCTCACAGTCTAGTTAAGGAGATAGGACTAAAATTCAGAACATTAGGCAACAGCTCAAGAGTATGGAATCAAGTGCTAAAATATATTTTATATATAAAATGAACTTTAAATATAAATATAGAATGAACTTTCAGCATACTAACAGTTTAGAGAAACTGATGGTTACTAAAGACTATAATAGTCAAGGAAGAACTCATAGAGAAGATAGAGCTTGAACTGGATAGAATAAAAACTGAAACATGGATGGAATTAGATATAGGAAGCTGGGCAGTTTAGTGGACAGAGTGCTGGACCTGGATTCAGGAAGACCTGATTTCAAATCTTCCCTCAAATGCCAGCTGGCATTCGTGACCCTGGGGAAGACAATCTCTCAGTGTCCAGTTCCTCATCTGTATACTGGGGATAATAATAGCACCTACCTCATATGGTTATTATAACAATCAAAATGAAATAATACATGTAAAGTACTTTGTAAACCTTAAAGCATTATATAAATAGCAGATATTAAATACTTTTTATAACAACAACCCTAATAATAATTTCACTGCCACAATTGCCCCTGCCTGCCAAAAACATGAAGCAAAGTTATGATAATTTTGAGAGGGAAAGCTAGTATAAACCCAACAAATATTATTAAAATGCAGATCTATACACCAGAAATCACAGCAGTCTGATGAGTAGTACTAAACCTGTTAACTAACTCTTTTTGTTTTTTGTTTTTGGTTTTTTTGGTTTTTTGTTTTTTTGGTTAACTAACTCTTGAAATCAGCCCATTGCTATGGAAAACAAATCTGGTAATGTATGTTCCTTTCAAATATACAACAAAATTATCATGTAAAATTATCCTTTTTTCTTTCTTTACTCCCCCCACCACCCTAGAGAAGGCTACTATTAGACACAAATAGGAAGGGGAGAGAGAGAGACAGAGAGAGAGACACACACACAGAGAGAGAGAGAGAGACAGAGAGAGAGAGAGAGACAGAGAGAGAGAGGGAGTATATATGTGTATATATACATGTAAAATTTTTCTATACATACTTCTATTTATCAGTTCTTCCTCTGGATGCAGATAGCATCTTTCATATGTCCTTTATAGTCACAATTGCATAAATGGTTATTCCTAGTTCTAAGACCAAGCAGAACATGTCTAATTCATTATCAATATAACAACCCTCCAAATACTTGAAGACTCTCATTGGACCTCACCAGGTCTTCTTTTCCCCAGGCTAGACATTCCCAATTCCTTCAGCCTTTTCCTCAGATGGCACTGTCTTCAGTGCTCTGACTATTGTGGGAACCCTCTCCTGATCAGAGTCCAGTCCATCTATTCCCTATCTCCCCAAGACGGACCACAGCACCCCACAGAGTGGGGCCGGGGCTCAGGAGGAGTCTCACTTCCCTTAGAAGAGATAGCATGGCACAGTATATAGAATGCTGGGTGATCCTGACTTGCTGTGTGATCCTAAGCAAGTTACTTTGTCTTTCCAAGTCTTGGTTGTCTCATCTGTAGACATGAATGATGATAAATGATGATCTTAGTACCTACCTCACAGGGTGTTGGGGGATACAATGAGATCATGTAGATTATCTGCTTTGTGAACTTTATTACGCCATGTACATTTGAACTGTTATTATTCTGGGCACTATGCACCTCAAGAAAAAAAAAGGTTGTTAGATTTTTTAATTGCTACATTATGCTTTTGGTTCCTATTGAGTTTGTGCTGTAGAGATCCCTCAATCTTTACCACACAAATCTAGCTATACCTCCCCCACTATCTTATATTTCTACAGTTGATTTTTTGATCCAAGTGGGAAATAATATATTTACATATATTAAATTTGTTTATTAAAAATGAAAATTGTTAATACTAAAAGGATTGTGGAAAGACAAGTATATTAATGCACTATTGGAAAAGCTAAAAATTAGCCAATCATTCTGGAAAGCAATTTGAAACTATGCTAAGGAGTGACTAAAATGCCTATATCCTTGGACCCAGAATGCCGACTGCTAAGAATATGCTTCCAAGGAAGGTAAAAACAGAGAGTTCCCATATACATCAAAATATTTGTAGTAGTACTTTCTGTTGTAGCAAAGGACTAGAAACTAAGTGCATATCCATTGATTAGGATTAGGTAATGCTTAAATAATAGTACATAAATATGATAGAATATTATACAGGTTAAGAAATTATGAATATGAAGAATTCAAAGAAGAATCAGAAGACTAAGATGAACTCATGTATAAGTAAAATAAGCAAAACCAGCATAATAATATACATAATGTCTAGAAGAGCAATATAAATGCTAAATTACTTTTTTTTTCTTCCCTTTGTAAACTTTGTTACAAGGTCTGGCTCCCTGGGTAAAGGGAGGAAAGGGATGTTTGGAAATAAAAATGAAGGGAAAAACACAAGCTAGAAATACATTTTTAATTTCACTTTTTTCGATTTGACCCGTTTTTCTAGTCTAATGAAATCCTTTTGGATTCTAGCTTTGTCATGTGATGTGGTAGCTATCTCTTGCAGCAAGTCATCCATGAAAGTGTTGATTGATCAGTGTTGAAACACTGAACAGACTAAGACTGAGAATAGAATTTTAGGTGCACTCAGCTAGGACAGTAAATGGCAGATCTGGGGCTCAAATTCAGACCTCCTAACCCACAAATAATGAGTTTTCCAATATAACACACTCTATCATGATGATGGTATCAGTTTCTGATGTTGAACTATTTGAAAGTGCCAAAGATTTTCGTGGCAAAAACTTCTTTCTGGGTTTGGCATTCAAAGTGCTTTATAACCTAGCTTCACATACCCCTTCCCTCGCCTTTCTAATCTTCTTACACCTTCCTCCCTGCCATGTACTCTTTGAATCATTGACACTGACCTCCTTGCTGTTCCAGGAACAAGACATTCCACTCTAGACTCTGGGCATTTTCTCTGACCTCCCTCCATGCCTGGAATGTACTCCCCCCTCATCTCCACTTATTGGCTTCTCAGACTTCCTTCAAGTCTCCACTAAGGGAAGCTTTTCCCAAACTCACTCAATTCCAAGTGCCTTCCTTCTGTTAAGTATTTCCTATTTATCTTATATATAGTCTGTTTGTATGTATTCCTTCACTTGTTATCTCTCCAACTAGATCGTGAGCTCTCTGGGGACAGGGCAGGAACTGTCTTTTGACTCCTTTTGTCTCCCTAGTGAGAGGTGCCAGGGTGCCAGGCTCACAGTAGGCACTCAACAAATATTTATTGACTGGCTGGGTCTTCAGTAGCTTGAACTGTAGTGTCTGTGTTGCATCTCTACAGATATTGCTTCCCAGGATCATGGCTGAGGGTACTGTCCTGGAACTAATGCCATTCCCAAGGCTCTTGGGTTCAGGGTCCTGAACTATCTCTATGAGGATCTGAAGGGAGATGGATTACCCAAAGTCACAGAGGTAGCAAGCATCAGAACTGGACTAGGAATTCAGATCCTTTGACTCCAGAGACACCACTCTTTCCACAATACTAAATTGCCTCCTAGCAAAAGTGCCTGGACTGAGACTAAAGATGCACACGTGCCTACTCTCAAGAATCTTACATTCTAACTGGGGGCTGGGGGGAACAGAAAACGCACATACACAAATAGCCAAGACACAAAGGAGAATGAAATAAGTACAAAGGAGGAATCCAAAGGATTCCTTTTCACATAAGGGTCAGAGAAGGTGTCACAGATGAGCTAGTACCTGAACTGGGACTTGAAGAAAGGAAGAGAGGGATTTCAAGGATTGAGGGAGAAAGAGACAGGTTTTATTCACCATTCTACCAATATTTTGCAGTATAACTTTTGGCAAGCTACTTTTGGGGACCTCAGTTTCCTCATTTGTAAAATGTAACAGACTATGAAATAAATACTCTTTCTCAGACTTTAATGGTCTGAGAGTCTATAAATGAATTGGATGTAGGAAGAACAAAGAACTGAAGGTGAAAAAGGGTAAGATCAGAACATGTGGACAGAGTCTGTCTAGAACATAGGGAAGGTGAGGAGGAAGAAGGTAAGATCATAAAGTAGGATGGAAATGGCATGGCTAGGAGTCCATACTTTATTCATTAATAATGATAACTGACAGATTATGGGAAGCAGGGGAGAAACAATAGAAAATGTAGGCAATATAAAAACAAAAGTATAATTTAAAAAAAAAGACAAACCTAAAGATATAAAAATAATAATGTTGTATTTGATCTTCACATTAGTCAAGTGGTGAATATTACAGATATTATTGTTCCATTTTTATAGATAGGGACTCAATCTCAGGGATTAAGGAAGAATCCTAGGCAAAATAAGTCCCTGCCACTAGCTAGTTCATAGTTCTTTCCTGTATTCCTCTCTGCCTCTTCAGGCAACTGATAAAACGTTTTCAGTAGAGGAATGAATTGATGCTAGGGGTTCCTTAGGAAGATCCCTTCGGCAGTAATCATAGGAGTAATTGGAGATAAGAAGAGGAGTTAGGAGCCTGTTGCAAGAGGTGATGACGTTGGACTGAACTTGGGTGGTGGCAGTGGGAGTTGAGAGAAGAGGGAGGATTCGAGACAAACAGCAGACATGGAATGACCAAGACTTGGCAACTGGTTGGCCGTGGGCGGGGTGGAGGGTGGCGGGCAGAGGAAGTGCTATGATCCACTACTTTGGCCTGGGTGAGTTCTGGACAGCTTGTGCTGTGCTTTAAACAGCTGTTGACCTCTGAACTCCCCGAGGAGGACACACTGTACGGATCCAACCTCTCTAAACACAACCTCAGTTTTGGTGCTATGATTTCTGCCCCCAGGGTTTGAAGCACAACCAAGAAGTCTCTACATAAAGGTCTAGGACAGATCCGGGGATTCTAGCTGCTTGTCTTTGCTTATCAGAGAGCATGTCAGGGGTTGAGAACCTAAGCAAAAGACCCAATAATGTTCTAAACCAGTGTTTTCCAAAATATTTTGGCCATAGGATACTTGAGGATTTAAAATATGATGATAGGACCCATAAGTATAGAGATTTGTGGCCAAAGCTACAAACCACCAGACCAGTAAACTAACAACTCAGAGTAGGCAACTAATATATGTTTGTTGAAATGCTGACTGGTTGAATGGAGAAAGACAGATTACATCATGTTGTAGTGAAAAGAACATTGGACTTGCAGTCAGAGGACCTAGATTCAATTCTCTGCTCTGCTATTTATTACTTATTTACTACTATGACCGTGGGCAAGTCTCTTCTGTCCAAACTTCACTTCCCCCATCTATAAAATGGGTAGAGGTATTTGTGAAAGGCAACCACAGCATAAGAAGGTCAGCACCACAATGTCCCTTTTCTAATAAAGTTGTATGGTTTTAGCAAAAAAATTCATGGACCCAAAATCAGAAGTCTTGAAACCAATAGCTGCTGTCAGACCATGAATGAGTCCCTTAATGTGAGTCTCAGTTTCCTCACTTGTAGAATGGGTCTACATTATTAGCACTCTCTACCTTACAGGGTTATAGCAAGAAATGTTTTATAAATCTTAAAAAGCCATTAAAATGTGAATTGTTCCGCTTTAGATTGTCTTTTATGTGTCTTTCTAGGAGGAGGGTGTCAGGACCTTGTATAAGAAAGTAGAGAAGACAGGAAGTCAGTGTGAGGAGCAGGGAGATGTGGTTATCAGCATGAGCAGACAGACTGAGTGGGTAAATCCACTTGAACCACTTGGGATATACACTGACCCCTGTAGACTCAAGGGCAGGAGATGCAGTCAAGTTTAATTCCGATGCATCGTGTCTATGTTTAAACCCAGGTCTGCTGACTACAAACCCAGTACTCTTTCCAGAGGGTCTCCCCTGGGTGCACAAAAATACAATATAAATATAACCTATTTACTATGAGATTAAAGATGTCATGTGGAAAAAGGAGTAGACTACTGGTATGATGGAGAAAGCATGGGGCTTTGAATCAGAAAGCCCTGCTTTATGTTCTAAGACCAGCTCTGACATTCTATGATCAAAACTCTACTTTGGTCAAGGATCCCTTTTTTTCTATTTTGGGAGAAGGGGAAAACCCTTCTAGCTGACCACTAGCATGGAAATTCTCTTATATAAACCCCAGTCACACTATGTGGGACACCAACTTCACCTACAAGGGTTTCAGGAGACACGATTTCAGAAATGCTAACCAGGATCAGAGCCAGGACAAAGTTCATTCTACCAATCAAGCATATTTGTGGGTTTCACTCATAACCTGTCGCCTCCATCTGATAGAAATGATATCACATTATTATTATATCTCCACTCCCAGTGTCTCTCCTAGCATGCTTCCCCATATGGAGACGGAAACACAACTTCTACAGAGCCTTCAAAATATTTGACCAAGGAAAGTTCATGATCCACAGTAACCTCAATGTTCCTGTCAAAACCCACTGTCCAAAACTATGTGCCAGCCAAACAGGAGCCCGGAAACCACAGGGTTTTAGACCAAATGACAGCTATTCCACTCTGGCTGATCTGAGGCCCAGAGAATTCCAAGAAACAAGCTTGAAATTCAGTCAGGCAACAGACAACAAACAAAGATCCCTGCCAGATCTGACATGAGAGATAAGAGAGGTTGGGTTCCATCCACACAGCAGCCATGGTCCCATCAGAATCTGTTTGATCAAAGCCTGGCGGTGGGTGCACATCATGAAAAAGGGAAAGAGAAAAAGAAAGTGAAGAAGAAGAAAAAGAGAACCACAGAGGGAAATCCCCAGAAAAATCAAACTCACTCCAAAGCCAAAAAAGGGTGAGAAGAAGCAGCTGAGAGCAGTGCAAAAACAATGCAGAAAATCTTCCTTGAGTCAGTAGAGTTTTAAATCCTGGTTCCAACTCACCTTTGCCTTAAGGCCTTGAGCAAGTCTCTTAAGCTCTAAAGGTCAGTCTACTCACCTTTTAAATGAACTAATTGGTGCTGATGACCTCCTGGCTCCCTAACAGTTTGAAACATTATGGTCCCATAAAGGATCACAGGGCTGGAGCTGTAGGAGACCTTACAGGTCATGCAGTCAAATCCCCTCAATTTTCAGATGAGGAAACTAAGGACCAGGTGATTGGCCCAAGATTTGAGGAGAGGAGGGAATTGATAGCAAAAAAAAAAAATCACCTTTAAAATAGCATTTTAAGGTTTGCAAAGCACTTTACAACTATCTGATACTACCCTGGGAAGGAGGTCCTGTTGTTCTCATTTTACAAATAAGGAAACTGAGGCACTTGGAAGCTAGATGACTTACCCAGTCAGTCTGCTAGTAAGTATCTGAGGCAGAATTTGAACTCTCCCTAACTCCAGGACCAGCACTATCCAATGTGCTGCCTAGCTGCCTCAGGCAATAAAGTGGGATTTAAACCCAGGTCTGCTGACTACCAACCTAGTACTCTTTCCAGAAGGTCTCCTCTGGCTGCACAAGAATAAAATATGGATCTAACCTGTTCACTATGAGATTAAAGATGTCATGTAGAAGAGGGGCTAGACTACTGAAAGGCAGCTAAGTGGTGCAATGGAGAGAGCACAGGACTTGCTCTCTCTCAGAAACACCTGCATTTATATACTGCCTTTTATATGTTCAGTTGTGTCTGACTCCTTGTGACCTCATCTGGGGTTTTCTTGGCATAGATACTGCCATTTTCTTCTTCAGCTCATTTTATAGATGAGGAAACTGAGGTAAACTGGGTGACATGACTTGTCCAGGGTTCAAAGAGTTAGTAAGTGTCTGAGGCTGGATTTGAACTCAGGGAGATGCATTTTCCTGACTCCAGGCTGGGCACTCTGTGCACTATGGCGCCACCTAGATACCCCAACACTTCCTATTTATATGATCCTAGGCAAGATTTCATTTTATAAGGTGCATGATTCCGTAAGTGTGAGTCCTCTCTGAACAAACACAGAGACCAACCTCTTCTTGGCCAACAATCTGCTTGTTGAGAAAATTCAGCAGTTTCAGAGGTGGCAGTACATGTCTGAATCCCAGCTACCAGCAAGGCTGAGATGGGTGGATCTCTTGAGCTCAGGAGCTTTGCACTGTGGGCTAAATTAATCAGAGGTCTCTACATCAAAATAGTGAGCACCAGGGAATGGGAGTTACCATGTCACCAAAGCAGCAAAGAACTGGCCCAGGTCAGAAACAAACTCAGCAGTGGGATTATGATTCTGAGTAAGTAGCTCCTGCACTTCCAGCCTGGGTAGATGAGGAGACCTAGGCTTTAAAAAAAAATCATCTCTGGGTAACTAGACCTCTGACAACAGTTTCCTCCCAAATTACCCAGGCTGGGCCTCAAATGACAAAAATTCAGTCTACCATTCACTGGGCCTTCTAGAGACCAGGGTCCCAATTCTTACATGTCTTTGGAAGAAAACACCCTTCATATTTTTTTTTTATGACATCATGCCTGGATCTGACCAACAGAGGTTTTGTATTGAGAGGAATTATTATTTCTCATATTACTAACCAATTATTAAAATTAGACCTAACCTTTTTTCCCTGTCCTATTTCCTTATCCAGTCTCTCAAGGACAGGGCTGATGGAAAATAGGATTAACATTCTCCTCATTCTGGGGAATGTTACTCCACTCAACTAGACCCCACTTCATCTCTGGTCAAAGTCTGGGCCCATAGTCTTCTGCTCAGGTGTAGGTCTCTTATATAAATTATTTGTTTAGATTACAGAAGGCTGAGGGTAATTTAGAAGGAAATTACATAATCCGAGTTCATTAGCATAGGTCTAGCCGCTCATTGTAAAATCCATTCTCTCATTACTTGTTAACCAATCAGAGTTCACTGCCACCCTCTGGAACACCCACTTTTCTAAGGGCATATAAGCCTTGAGCCCTCCCCTCCCCACCATGAAGGTATTTGGCATTCAAGAGTGTCATTGACTCCTGCTATTAAAATACTAGCAAAAATAATGACAAATTATGCAGAAATTATGTCTCTTGAACTTTTTAAACAACACAGTATCTCCTGTGTTCAAAAGGACCTCATTCTCTCCACTCACATGATTCTGGAGCCTGTGACGGCATCTCTTTCTCTAGTTCTGGGAAATAGAAAGAACAAAATATTAGAGGATCACCAGGCTGTATCAAGTTTGGAAGTTTGCCAAGTTTCAGAAGATAGGATTTGCTCTCAATTCATGCATTAATGAGTCACAATAGAATAGGGTTTGGTGAACTTTTGTCTTTCTAATAGCTTTATGACTATTCCTGTATAATTGGATTCCTTTGTAATTCTATGTATTTTATTTCATATATTTAAAAACATTGTTCTGAGAAATCTATAGGATTCACCAGCCTGGTAAATGAGTCCACAACACATAGACACATGCAAAAAAGGTTAAGAACCACTGCATTCGGTTATAATTCTAGAGGCAGCTGGGGGTGGTGGCTAAGAGTACTGAACGTGGGAGTCTGGAAGACCTGAGTTCAAATCTTCACTTCACTTGTTGTATAACCCTGAGCAAACCATTTAATGTCTCTCAGCCTCAGTTTTCTCCTCTGTAAAATGAAAATAATAATAGCTATCATTCAGGGTTTGAGGATCAAATTATATATGTACAGCACTTTTGGGGGGAAAAGAACATAACTCTAATGTGTTTGACTTAACTATAGAGCACAGAATGGTGCACATGAGAACAAATATCAAATAGTATCTTGATGACATTGACAAATACCTTGGGCAAGACCCCTCCCCTCCCTGTGCCTCAGTTTCTTCATTTGTAAAATAGCAGAGTTGTACAAAATGATCTCTGCAATCTCTCCCAGTCCTAAGTCTCATGATTCTGTTGGTATGACTTAGTAATTAGTATGTGATGACTTTGAACTGAAGGCAATTCAGGACATGGAAATCATGAATGGTGTAACAGAAAAAGACCACATGCTTAAAGATCTCCTTTGAACCCCATCTCTGTGAATTCCTCTATAATTTATGGAATCACAGGTCCTTGACACATTAATGTCCTATCTATGTGACCTTGGATGTATTTTATCTAAATTCTCTGGTGCTCAGTTTTGTTTGTTTTTCTATAGAATGGAAATGGACTAATGATACCAGCATTTTGTGAGACATTTCCAAGAAATGCACTTTATAAACTGAAAAACACAATAAAAACATGAGTAGTTATTCTAATGGGAGAGAAGGAAGGAAGGAAGGAAGGAAGGAAGGAAGGAAGGAAGGAAGGAAGGAAGGAAGGAAGGAAGGAAGGAAGGAAGGAAGGAAGGAAGGAGGAAGAAACACAACCACGGAAGCCCAACTGAAGCCTGTCAGAGACATAGTAGGGGATGGAGAACTTTGATGCAACCCTCCCCAGGGAGGGAGGAAGAGAGGAAGGAAGGGAAAGAACCAAACATTTATTAATCAACTACTAAGTACCAAATTAAGTGCTTTACAAATATCTCATTTGAGTACCACAACAACCCTGTAGGTGCTAAAGACACTTAACAAATTCTTTTTCATTTGTCCATTTTCTACCTATATTTTATCACATATCATTGATCATTCTTTCAAGTACATTGTTTTATATCCTTTTTTCTCAATTTTCTTCTAAGCTCCTCAAAAATAGGAATTATTTCTTAAACTTCTCATCACCATTACCTCCATACCAGCCTCTCTCCCTCAGAGCCGCCAGCCCAGAAGTGTCTGATGATTTATCGACTGGTGTGTTCATTGGCTAACTAATAACTAACAAGAGCTAGCATTTCTACAATGCTTACAAAACCATTTCCAATAACTCTGCTGCAACCTGGTAGTCATGTATATTTTACATCTCATTTCACAGATAAACAAACCGTCTCAGGTGAGATGTCTTGCTCAGTGATACACAAATAATCTGTTTGGGAATTAGCCTTCAACTCTTTTTCCATTTAACTATGCTATCTCTTACTTAAGGACATCAGGTTTGAAAGTGGGTGGGACCTTCAAGGTCATAGGATCATCACAGGCTTATAGTTCTAGAATTGGAAGAGATCTCAGACATCCTCAAGTCTAACACTCCCATTTTCTGGACGAGGAGTTGAGTCCCAGAGATTTGCCCATAGTCATATAGCTAGTAAGTGCCAGAGGCCAGATTTGAACTCAGGTCTTCCTGATACCAAGAGGTCCAGCACTCCAATCCACTGTGCCACCTAAACACCAAATTAGGAGCCCAGTTGATGACCAGAAAAGAAATCACAGTATCTTTCCTAGAAACAAGCACCTAAAATTGAACAACATACGATTGAATCAATGAAAATCAGTCAAACAAGGGAAGGCAGGAGGATCATATCACAGTCTTGCCATTATTGCGTCCTTCACCAGAACAGAAGAACAGAAACTGAGGGGACAGCATTTAGCAGCCACTTCATCACAGGGTGAGCCCTGCCAGCTGTCTTGCTCACATTACTAATACTGTAATATTAGCACACAAATTACATTAGCATGCAGTGACAGACTTGTGTGACAAATGGGAGTCCCTGCCAATCTTCCCAGAGGGAAATATGTAGCTCCTAGCTCTTTGTTTCTGCTCCTCCAGAATATCATAATTCAAAGAACCACACAATTAGGAAGATAGAAAAGACCTTAAGAAGTAAAACATAAAATGTCAGAGCTAGAAGGCTCCTCAGAATATGGAACATAGAATATTGGGCCTGCAAGGGGGCTCTCATCCAACTCTCTTATTTTCAGAGGAGGAATCTAAGGACTAGGGAGGTTAGGAGACTTAATGAATCATCAGGTGTAGAAATTTCAGTGTCCAATTGGATCATTTAAAAACCATTTATTGTCTTCGTTGATGTTGGAAACATGAAAGATCTTACAGGAGGCTTTACCACAAACACTTTAGCAAATTCTAAAAATGTACCAGAAGGAAGAATAAAGAAAACCAAAGAGACACAAGAGCTTCCATCCATTCCAAGAGTGAACAAGTAATCTGCTGGAACCCTGCAGGAATTCTGAATGGAAACAAGGCAGGCAAGAAGGGAGCCAGCACCATGAATTGGGGCCTAAAGCCAGCAGGATGTAGGCCCTAGCCTGTCAGGGCAGCAAGGGGAAAGAGCCAACCCCCATCACTCACTATACAGAGAGATGGGGCTGGGCGGTACAGGCTCACCTGCTGCCTTCCAAAAGGCCTGGAGCCAGCACCCTGGCAGGCCATGCTGGAGCCATAGAAGGAAACAAAGCCAGCACCAAATCTAGGCAAACTATGAAAGCCAGGAGAAGAAACAGAGCCAGCATAGCACCCAAGCAGCCCCAGCATGAAAGGACCCTATAAGAATCCTAAAACAATTGCTCCTACCTGAGCCACTACAAAAGCCAGGATCAGCATAGCAAGGGAGTAGCCCCAGAACCTTGTGCCTTTCAAGAGATATGTGAACATCACAACCAAGGATGCCCAACTAAAGTCAGAGACATAGTAGGGGATGGAGAACTTTGATGCAACCCTGGTGAAAAGACCAGAGCTGAATAGAATATTTGAAATACAGAAGAGATAAAAGAAACCTAGAAAGGTAAATACAACTGAGCAATTAAAATACAACTGGTTACATGATGATGAAATTCTTACATTTTAATAGGGAGAGAAGAGACAAGTATCCCTTCAGAATTTCAGTCTTCTAGGAGTAATGAAAGATAAATTCAGGGCCTGGGGTGGTTTTTTTCTGTATTTTAGGTTTCAAAAGGGTAAAGAAAAGTGAGGAGAAAAGAAATAGAGAAAAAATGAAGAAGTAGGAGGAACTTACTATAGAAGAGGACACTAGAGGGAAAAGGAATCTCAAAAACCGAAATGCACACTTTTCTGAACAGGGCAAAGAATGGTTAAACACATAAACTCAAAGATGTTGGTATGAAACATAGGAACTGGTTGATGAGAGGAGACATAAGAAGGAGAATAGAGCTGAGGAAGAAATAGGCACAAACAAAATAAATTTTAACTTCTGAGGGTGGATCACAAGGGGGAGAGATCAAAAGAAGAGACAAGGGATCAGTATCTAGGCCAGAAGAAGAGAGGAGGGTTAGAAGAATACTTTATTCATAGTATATGTTCATTACATTCCTTTTATTCCACCATTTTTTTTTCTTTATTTGAAAATAGAAGTGGCAAAGTAGGGGACAACTTTCTATTGCAGCTGCACCCAAGGATAATCTGTAGTTATGGTGCCTAGACCCAAACCAAGTACTGAAGCTTAGAAGGCCCAGGAGTACATGGGTCAAAAAATACTCTTGAAAAGACTTCCCAGGGATTGCTGAAAGTTTGCAGCTCTCTGGCTAAGCTGTCCATGTGACCTATGAAGAGCATAATAATCAATAACCAAAGACATAGAGAACAGGACCCCAGACAAAATAAACAGGACTATACAAGACAACAGGTCTCCCAGAAGTACTCAGAGCCCAGAAATTCCCAATCCTAGAAGTGAGGCTGGAAGTATGAGTAAGAAAACAAACAACTAAAACAAAATGAAACAAAAGATAAAGACCTGTTATGACAGTAGGGACCTCTATGATACAAACCCAGAAGAGAAGCACAACTTCAAAGCATCTACTAGCAAAACCTAACATAAAAATATAACTCAGACCATAAGATCAATTAGAATTCCTAGAAGAAATTAAGAGAGTTTTAAAGGTGTAGTTTTTTTAAAGATTTTAAATATGGTATTATTGAGAAAAGAACTGGAAAAGAAATGAGAGTTTTGTGGAAAGACTTGGAGCAGCTTATCCAACTAAAAGATTACTTGAAGGTTAAAATGAACTATTCATGAATTAATGATTACATGGCACTACAAGAAATATTAAAACATAATTCAAAGATTGAAAAAAATTAGAAATGTGTCATCTCACATAAAAAATAACTGAGCTGAAAAAGAGATCAAAGAAAGATAGTTAGACTACCTGAAAGCCATGACCAAAATACAAAATATGGATATTATCTTTCAAGAAATCATGAAAGAAAATTGCCCAGACTTCTTGGAACCAGAGGAAAAAGTAAAAATATTTTAAAATCTACCAATCACTTCCTGAAAGAAATCTGAAAATGAAAACTCTCAGTAGCAACATAGTCCAAATGCAGAGCTTTCTGGTCCTAGGAAAAAAAATGCTGCAAACAGCCAGAAAGAAAGAATTAAAGAACTGAGGAACCACAGTCAGAATTAGACCAGATTTAGCAACTGCCACAATAAAGGACTGGAGAGCATGGAATGTGATATTCTAAAAAGCAAAAAATACAGACTTACAAATAAGAATAACTTACCCAGCAAAGCTGAGCAAAATCTTAGAGAGGGAAAAAACAGAATTTTAATGAAATAGAAGACTCACAAGCATGCTGGATGAAAAGACCAGCTGAGTAGAAACTTTGAAACAGTAACATGGGAGTAAAGAAAAACAGACAAGTACATACTAGAATACAATAAAAAAGGATGAAGTGTTTGAATTCTAATGGGAAGTGAGGATGATACAAACATCTACTAAGGACTATAATATAATCAGGGGTCATAGGATGAGTCAAATGAGATGGAGGGCCTGGGAATAATTTTATGATGTCTTGATGATGTTAAAAAAAAGGGGGGAGGGACAAAGAAAACACTAAGGAAGAAAAAAAGGAGAAACAGGAGAGGCATATATCTGGGGGCACAAGTTAAAGTTTATACAAATGAGAAAGACTCGTGGGGCATAAAATAAATGCACATAAATCATCAGAATTGCCAACCAAACCCAATAAGAAGAGATAGAAAGAGAAATAAATTCCTTTTAAAATAACTATGGATTATACAAAATACTTGGGAATCTACCTGCCAAGATATAAGAAGTACAAGAATACAACTACAAAACCCTACAGAAATAAAGAGAAACCTAAATAATTGAATCAAAATTAATTGCTAATGGGTATGTGAATGAATATGATGAAAATGACAATACCTAAATTAATTTGTTTATTCAACACCATGCCAATCAGACTGCCAAAAGATTACCTTATAAAACTAAGAAAAAATTATGATGAAATTCATCTGGAAAAACAAACAAAAAAAGGATCAAGATTATTGAGGAAAATAATTGTAAAAATTAGACAGGAAGAAGGCCTGGTAATAACAGATCTCAAACTGCACTACACGTAGTAATCATTAAAAATAATTTGGTACTAGTTTAAAAAATAGAGCTCAATTAGTAGAATAGATTAAGTATACAACATACAAAAGCAAACAAACTTATTACCTCATGCTTGACAAAGTCAAGAACTCCAGATAGTGGGGTAAAAGCTCGCTATTTGACAAAAATTTCTGGGAAAACAGGATAGCATTCTGGAAGAAATGCATACCATGTATCAAAATAAGCTCCAAAGGGACATATGATCTTCCCATAAAAGGTCACATCATAAAATAGATGAAGAAGGAAGAAATTTCCTTTCAAATCCATGTATAGGGAAAGACTTCATAACCAAATAAAAGAGAGATCAGAAGACAAAATGGGCAATTTTGATCACTTAAAATTAAAAAGATTTTGCACAAACAAATTTCAGTGCAACTAAACTTAGAAAGAAAAGAGTTACCTGGGGGAAAAATATCTTTGTAGCAATTTTCTCAGATAAAGGTTTTATTTCCAAATTATATAAGATATTGATACAGATTTATAAGCATAATAGTCATTCATCAATATGTAGTTAAAGAACATGGACAGGCAGTTCTCAAGTGAAAAAAATCCAAGCTATAGTAATATGAAAGTATTCCAGATCACTGATATTTTAGAAATGTAAATTAAAGTAATTCTGAGGTTCCTCTTCACATCTATCAGATTGGCAAAGTTAACAAAAAGGGAAAATGATAAATGCTGGAGGGCCTGTGGGGAAAGAAAGAACATTCAGGTACTCATGATAGAGCTGTGAATTGGTAGTATAGCCATTCTAGAAAACAATTTGGAACAATGCCCCAGAATTAATAGCAAAAAACTTTACTAAATTGTGCATACAATTTGACCCAGCGATACCCCTTCTAGGCCAATATCCCTCAAGGAGATCAAAGAAAGAGGGAAAGATCCTAAATATACAAAAATATTTATAGCAGCAATTTTTAGAGGCAAAGAATCAAAAAACAAGGAAGTGCCCATCAGCTGGAGAATGGCTGAACAAATTATAGTATGTTGACATAGTGGAATACCATTGTACTATCAGAAATTATGGGAAACATGGGAAATTTTGTATGGATGGATGCAGATGGATGAAAAAGAACCAGGAAACAATTTATAGGAAAACGTCAACATAATAAAAACGAACTATTTTGAAAGGCTGAAAAATGCTTATCAAAGTGATGCTCAATGATAATTCCTGGAGACTAATTAACAATAATCATGCATTTATACAGTGCTTAATGAACCAGCCTATGCTATGTACATTGCAGTTATGTCTCATTTGATCCTCTCAACAAACCTGGGAGGTAGGTACTATTATTATTCCCATTTTACAGATGAGGAAATTGAGGCAAAGGGTAAATGACTTGTCCAAGGTCACAAAGCTAATCTGAGGCTGGATTTGAGCTAGTCTTTCTGACTCCAGTCCTGGGGTCCACTGAGTCACCCAGCTGCCCTAAAAGATGAAGAATGCTACCTTTCTGGCAAGAGAGAGGCTGGTCTTACAGAGTAAGACATACATTTTTGGACTTGGTCATTGTAATGGCAAGCACAGAAGCAGTTCACGCCATGTTTCAGCTATTGAATTAACACCTTGTTTCAGTTCTAGTTTCTTTTGAGCCTTGTATCAAGTCTGTTAAGAAACAGAATGTGTGAACCCCACAACTTGTGAACCCTAGAACTCATGAACCCCTGAAAAAGGAAGGGGAGGAGCTAATGACCACATATAAGGAGAATTTCCAGGCTAGAGACAGCAGAACTGAGAAGAGGACTCTTCTGGTGGCAGAGTCAAGAAGGAGAACACTTGTGGTATCCTGGCACTCTGTTTGTCTGCTCTGTCTGTGTTGATGTTTGCTTGTGATACTTTGTACAGAAGCCCTGGAACCTTACTGGAAGCCCTGAAAGAGGATTTTCTGGTTGTATGTTTACAGAAGTCCTGGAGGAGGGTTTTTGGAGGTCCTGGGACTTTACTGATGATTTGTGCTGACTTTTTGGACCTTGTTTGTGGGTCTGTGTTGATTTCTATGTTGATGATTTGTGTTGAGTTCTCAGACTTTGTTGATGGGTCTGAGTTGATTTCAAGGGCAGATAGTGAATTAATGATGGTGCTGGCAATGTGTATGACTATGATTGTGTCTCTGTCAAGCTTTGTCTTCCCAGAAACAGGAACTGTGAAGGACCTGAAGTGGCCTGGACACTGTAAATTTCAATATGGAATGGGAACTGGATGAAGAACTGGACAAGGAGCTGGACAAGGAATTGGGAACTGCCTGCCTTTGAACCTAGGTGACAGAGCTGGGACCATGGAAGAGGAACCATGAAAGCTGAGAGCCAGCCTCGAGTCAAGCTGAAAGAAGATTTTACTTGGATACTATGTACTGACTGAAAAGATTATGATTTACTGTGACCTAGGGATGAAGAACTTTGACTTCTGTACTCTGTGATTGAATTGAGGATTTTGTGATTGACTAAATGAATGTACTTTGTTTAAAACTATGTGACCACTTTGGTGAAAACTATGTGGCCATTTTAGTGATAAGTTGTTGAGTTGTGACATGGTAAATACTGTATTTTGATTTTCTGTGATAACTTGTAACACTGTGAATGCTGTGCCTTGATTTTATGTGAATGCTTCGCTCTGATTTGTTATTGAATAAATAGAGAGTTCACTATACTGTGTGATCAGAATCTTGAAAGCTGTTCACAGACACAGTCCTCTGGAAAGCTTGTGTGTGGCTTTACAATCATATGGGAATTTGTTTTAGTTGACTTTGTTTATTTGTTAAAAGGATTTTGTTTTGTTGGGAAGGAGGAAACAGGGAGGTAGGAGGGAGGAAAAAAAACAGATACTTGATAATTGAAAAAAAAATAATTAACAAAAAAAAGTCTTATCCCAGGCCACAATTCAGCCAATGACACCCATCCTGGGAGAGGGGTAGGGCCTCAGGAATAGCACCTCAAAGTTCAGGGCCAAGAGAGCCCTATAAAGTACAGAAAGAAAAGATTTTTTTAAATGCTAAGGAAGCCCATGCCCATAGCACAAAGTCCTACTGAGCACAAAATGCTATTCCAGGTTTTCTAAATCCCCCCTCAAGCCTCTTACTACTTACTGCCTCCGTGCTGCTTGCTATCTGACACTATTAAAAATTGCAGAAACTTGGATTTACTGTTAAAATATCTTGGTGTGGGAGATAGCTGACTTTCTATTATTAATAATATGAAGCCTCAAGGGGTTAATCATTTGTATCACTCTTTTTAAGGACTTAAGTTGCAATAAAAAGTCTTTGGAAATAATTGGACACTATCTCAAACTCCCTTACTGATTCTTCGTTTTATTATTTTTGTGGGAGCAAAGATTCCCTTAGCTTACTCTTAGGGTTCTAGGAGTGCCTCTGAAGGGTAAGGATGTCTTATTACTAATTCCATTGACTCAAGCACCTGTTCCAGGCATATGTCGTTCCTTCCCTTAGCACCTAGTGATTAGTACTTCAATTCTATTTAACAAATTAATGTCAATTAGTTTTTACAAAGAGATGGTAACTTTAAAACTACACTAATATCAAAAGAACAAACATTTGCCTTTAACTCCTTGGAAGTACATTCTCCCCTATACCTCTTGGACAGTGGTCACAGAGTAATTGTAGCTTCCTCATAAATAGCTTTGGCTCCAAGTTCATTTCCAAGTGTCGCATTCATGCCAGATAAACCCTGGGTACTCAGCCATCTCTGGGCTAGGTTTGGAAGGCCTCTCCCTGATCCTGATCTTCATGGCTAGGGACATCAATGGGGCTGGCTATGAAAACCTAACTCAGATTTGACTTCTAGACCACTAGACATCCTGGACACCTGTGATGGTAATGTAATTTTGAATTGGAAGATCCATTTGTGTTGTCAAAGGTAGCAGGTACTTAGCACTTAGTAACTGATCAAGCCTCTGTTGGGGAACAGAAGGTCTCCTGTTACTGATGTAACAGGAAGGAGTTGGATGAAACAGGCTAATGCTGTGTGTATATAAAGAAAATCCCCAGAGAGGCACAGTCAGAATTTCTTAAGACCAAGATCTGGTGGCAGAGTAGCTACAGAAGAATGGAGAACTGAGCCAGAATTTCCTGAGAACTTGTGGTGGTGGAGCTTCTGAACAGGATCCCAGGAGCCCAGAATCTGAAGCCAGGAGCCCAGGTGACTGAGGAAGCATGACCAGGATGCTGAGACTTTGTTTGTGGCTTGGTTGAGCCTTGAATTCCTAAGAGCAGAAATGGTGAAGGATCTGATGTGGACCAGACCCTGCGAACTTCAGTGTGGAGCAGGACCTGCCCAGAGAGCTGGACAAGGAACTGGAAACTGTCTGCTATTTAACACAAGTGACAGTCTGGTGAATCCAGGTAGAATCTGGGACCATGGAAGGGGATCCAGGGAATCTGAGAACTGGCCCCAAGTCAAGATGAAAAGACCTCTTCTTGGGTACTGAGTAATTATGGAATTATAGTTCACTATTGACCTAAGGGATGGAGGGTTTTGTGTATGATACTTAGTAATTGATTGCTGAATAAGTAACTGATTGAGTTCATCAAGAATTTGTCCCAAGAGTGGAAGACTTTGACTATTGTACTTTGAGACTAATGATAAGTGACTGATTGAGTTAACTTAGTTGCCCCGTGAGTGGAAGACTTTGACTATTGTACTTTGAGACTAGTTTGTGAATATATTGTGATTTTCTGTGATAAGTTATAATATTGTGAATGCTGTACCTTTATTTTCTGTGAAAGTTTTGCTTCGATTTGTTATGGAATAAATAGCGTGATCACTATACTGTGTAATCAGAACCTTAAAAGCTGTTCACAGTAGCATTCTTCTGGAAAGCTACTATGCATGGCATTACAACATCTGGACTCCCTGACAACTTGGTCTCCTCACCTTCATAAATTCACAATGGCATAGCCTCCAGATTAATCTCCTTCACCTAAAATAAAAGTAGAAAGACAAAGGATCAAAGGATCTTTTATTTGTTAACTTAATAGTATTTTCTCCAATTATATGTAAAGATAGTTTTCACATTCAATTTTGCAAGATTTGGGGTTCTGAATTTTTCTCCCTCTTTCCTTTCCCTCTCCCCTCCCCAAGACAGCAAGCTATCTGATATAGATTATACATGTACAATCATGTAAAACATAGTTCCACATTAGTCATGTTGTGAAAGAAGAGTAAAAACAAAAGGGGAAAACCACAAGAAACAAAAAAAGTGAAAAGTCATGTCCAACTCTTCATGACCCCATTTGGGGTTTTCATGGCAAAGATATTGGAGTGGTTTGGCATTTCCTTCTACAGATCATCTTCCAGATGAGGAAACTGAGGCAAACAGGGTTAAAAGTGAAAATAGAACGGCTAGGTGGCACAGTGAGTAGAGCGTCAGCCCTGGAGTCAGAAGGTCCTGAGTTCAGATCCGGCCTCAGACACTTAACACACACACAAACAAAAACCTAGCCGTGTGACCTTGGGCAAGTTACTTAACCCCAACTGCCCTCCAAAAGGCAAAAAAAAAAAAAAGTGAAAATAAATTGTATTCAGACTTTATAATTCTTTCTCTGGATGTGGTCAGCATTTTCCATATCAAGCCTTCTGGCATTGTCATGGATCATTGTATTGCTGAGAAAAGCTAAATCAATCATAGTTGATCATCATACAACTTTGCTGTTTCTATGTACAATGTTTTCCTGGTTCTGCTCATTTCATTCATCATCAATCCATATAAGTCTTTCCAGGTTTTTCTGAGTTTGCCTGCTCATCATTTCTTATAGCACAATAGTATTCCATTACATTCATATGCTACAACTTCTTTCGCCATTCCTCAATTGATTGACATTCCCTCAATTTCCAATTCTTTGCCACCACAAAAAGAACTACTATAAATATTTTTTATATGTGAATCCTTTTCCCTTTTTTATTATCGCTTTGAGGTACAGAACTAGTAGTGGTATTGCTGGATCAAAAGGCATGCACAGATTGATTGCCCTTTGGGCATAGTTCCAAATTGCCTTCCAAAATGGTTAGATCAGTTCACGATTCCACCAAATGTTTTAATGTTCCAATTTTCCCATATCTTCTCCAACATTTATCATTTTCCGTTTCTGTCATATTAGCCAATCTGATAGGTGTGAGGTGATATCTCAGAGTTATTTTAATTTGCATTTCTCTAATCAATAATGATTTAGAGCATTTTTTCATAGATAACATTTTTTATATAGATTGCGTCAATTTCTTCATCTGAAAATTGTCTGATCATATTCTTTGACAATTTATCAGTTAGGGAATGACTTGTATTCTTATAAATTTGATTCAGGATTCTATACATTTTAGAAATGAGGTTCATGGCCTATTTTTACAAGGCAACATGTTGGCCTTGGGAGAGAACCAGTGACCTCTTGACTCACAGCACTGTCTTTCTCCTGACAATACCTAGCATGAAGAAATCAAAGAAAAGTCAAACCAAGAAAGTGAGTGGGGGTCAACTTTTGAATGCCCCCACAACCAAAGAGCCTCCTATTAACTGTATGGTTATCCAATCTGAGTAGATTATAGAATGTTTACATATATTCCAAAGTCTCTCCAACACACTTCCACTGCTTGCCTCCCAGAGATAGGCTTCCCAGTCTCTTCTACATGGGTAATTATATCAACTGAGCGCACTGATGGAGTCTGTGCAGGTTTATTGGCCAGTCCGTTAAATTTGCTATAAGTTTTATTCTATCTTCTCATTTCTATTTGTTTATCCAAATGTTATAACAATAATCAATCTGATTTGCGTAGTTTACAAAGTACTTTCACATAGCACCCTGGTTAAGTGGACAGTGTACATACAACTCCATTATATATATATATAAGGAGACCCAGGCTCAGGAGCAACTAGTAAGTGGCAAAGTTGAACCCAAATCCTCTGACTTCAAACTCACTCCTCTTTCCATTATATCCTAACACCAGAAAAGATTTCTTATTCTCCCTTCTTTACCAAGGTTAAGACAGAAAACTATTGTATGATGAAAAGAGCAATGTACTTGGCATCCATAAAGCAGGGTTCTCTTGCTGACTCTGCTATTGATTTGTTGTTGTTCAATCATTTCAGTCATGTCCAACTAACTCTACATGACCCTGTTTGGGGTTTTCATGGCAAAGATACTAGAGAGGTCTGGCATTTCCTTCTCCAGATCATTTTCCAGATGAGGAAACTGAGGTAAACAGGGTTAAATAACTTGCCCTGGATCACATAGTGCAATAGTAATGGGAATTTGAAGATCTTCCCTGCCCCCTAATAAGCCAAATATACTCACATGGAGCCTGTGGTGGAAGGAGCTTGCTGAAGTGTAGAGCAGAGCTCACAGGAAGCTAAAATCAGAGCAATTAAAGCTGGAGGGAGGAGAGGACACACCCAAGAAGACAACTAGGCTTGTGAGTATGAGTTTGAGGGAAGGCTAAAGGATGGTGTGAATCTCTGCTGTGTTGTGGTGTATTAACTTCTATATTTCTATGATGGATTCACCTTTCTGGTTTGGGGATTTAGTTTTCTGGTGTCTGAATAAATGTTTGGCACCCGTCTTTTATATGGAGAGTCTGTTATTTTTTTTTTTTTTTTTTTTGCCTTTTGGAGGGCAATTGGGGTTAAGTAACTTGCCCAAGGTCACACGGCTAGGTTTTTTTTTTTTGTTTGTGTGTGCGTTAAGTGTCTGAGGTCGGATCCGAACTCAGGTCCTTCTGACTCCAGGGCCGACACTCTACTCACTGCGCCACCTAGCCGCCCCGAGTCTGTTATATTTTGTGACTGAGCACTATGCTGGCATATTTTCAGTCACCAGCAGTGCTATGAATATTGTGTTGGTGCTACACACAACTAGTGCCTGAGATTCCTAGATATTATACAAGTTTAGAGAACATTTTCTAATTCCCTTATTTATAGGTTGAGAACCAGAGACCCAGTGAGAAGTGACTTACTCAAAGGCACACAGATAATAAATAGCAGAGCTAGACCTTGAACCTACCACCTCTGACTTCAAATCACAGGGTCTTTCCACTACATCATGTAACTGTGTAAGTCCCTCAACCTTCCTAGGCATCCATTTCCTCATTTGTAAAATGAAGTAGGCAAGAAAATACCTATGGTCCCTTCCAGCTCTGAATTCTTTTGTTCTTTTACTCTCAGGTCCCTTCTACTGCTAAAAGGCACCAGAAATTCTAGGAAACCTCTGTTAAGGACACATATCTTGTAAAGGGGTGGAAAATAGAAGGAAGCTAAGACCAGGATCCAAGCTGAACTCTGGCTATGCAGCTGTTCTATTGTTTTCAGAGGATTGATTAGTTTGTTTACTCTACATATTTCCAACCTTCCCAATTGTTACCAGTTGTTAGAAATTCCTTGGTCTTCTCAATGTGGTCGGAGAATGTAGAGGTTGCAGGATGCAGGATGATAGATGGCCAATGCTCTTTCCACAGTGGATGAAGCATAGCAATAAAGTTGGGTTCTGTCAACAGGAGCCTCAAACAGGCAATTAACAATGGTCATATCTTCTGTTTTCTTCTTCTTGGGTTTTAAAATGAGACACTCTCAATTATCCTCTTGCCAACCCTTTTACTTCCTTATATTTTGAAAAGTCACAGGCCACCACAAAGCTGTTTCCCTCTTTCTTGTACAAATGCACTTCAAACTCTGGGGCTACCTAGCTAACGGCAGGGTTTAATTAGTTTCAGGTTTTTTGAAAAGAGTCCTCAGCTCAACTTGACCACAGTTTACTCTGTGGCCAACATGACTGAATTCCACTGGCATCTCTCTGTTGAGCATCCTGCTTTAGAGGAGTAATGCAATGCTTTCTATGGCATCCACAGAGAGGCTGAAGAAATATGGGCCCTTGGTGACTGAATGGATCCAGTGATGGCCTCCATGACACTACAACTAGAGAATATATTTCCTCTCCTATCTTTTACCTCACTCCCAAAAGAAGCCAGGCATACAGATTTCCTTTCTTTCATTCTAGCAGTTCCCTGCAATGTAAACTTAGGAGCTCATTACAAAAAAGATTAGACTCATCAACTTTTCTACTTAACCAACTCTAGTAGCTTTCTAGTGCCTCCAGGACAAAATCTAAATTCATTTGTTTAGCTTTTAAAGTCCTTCAAAACCTGGCCCCAATGTATCTTTCCAACCTCATTGGACACTCCTCTCTCAAACACATTCTTTAATCTAGCCAAACTGACCTCTCTGTTTCTCACCTATAACATTCCAACTCCTTTACAATGAACAGTCCCCCATACCTGGAATATCCTGCCTCCTTTCATCCACCTTGCAGAGTTCTTCTCTACCATGTGTGTATACATGTATATGTACACTTAATGTATAGTATACATCTCATTAGAATTATAAGCTCATTTTAGTAGTAAGTTTAATTTTCATATTTGTATCCTTAACATTCAGCATATTGGAAGGAAGGAAGGAAGAAAGGAAAAAATGAGAGGAGGGAGAGAAAGAAGGAAGGAGGATCTATTAATTGCCTATTATATGCCAGGCATTGTGCTCAGCACTTAATAAATATCTGTTGATTAATCCTTAACCTGAAAAAATGCCTCTGTTTAGAAATGGCAGGGCGGAACCAAGATGGCGGAGTAGAAACAGCTCGTCCAAGCCTCTCTGCCCCCAGATTCTCCACAAACTATGTAAAAAAGGACTCTGAACAACTTCTGGAGCCCCAGCACCCACAGAACGACACAGAGAAGCTAACCTCCCGCTGAGGACAGCCCAGCACCCTGCAGGAAGGACCAGCGCAGTGGTCTGGGAGCCGGCAGCGCGCAGAGCGCAGGAGCCGAGCCGAGCCACCAGGTCCACGTGAGCCGAGGTTTTAGCCCCAGGGCGGCAGGGCCAGCAGCCGGCTGGAGGAACCCCAGAACACCAGGAACTGTGGAGACTCCAGAATTATCAACATAGACTTGCCTAGGACAAAGTAAGAGGTTAGTGTCCTATGGACTTTGGGACCTGTATTTGGGGAATGCGTCAGCTCCCTCCCCTGGGGGCTAGAAGCTGCTGAGGAGACACGCCACTGTGTAGTTTTCAGAGGCATTTCCAGCTCCCAGCCTACAAATCGTGGGGAGATCCAGCGATCAGTCTTGGGGGGTAATCGCTCTTGCTTTAACCTCCCTGGATCTGGATTGTGATCTAGGGTGGAAGTTGTGGGTGGGTTTACAGCTTGCCAGAAACGGAAGTTGCCCCCCACACGTTCGGGACGAAAATTCCTCTATCTGGCCTTAAAGCCATAGTGTGGCAACAAGCCCAAAAGTCAAGCAATTAAGTGGCAACATGCCAAGGCAAAGGAAACAGAAAAATGCAACCCTAGACTCCTATTTTGGGGGCACAGAGCGGGAAAAGGACTGTGAGGTCAGAAGTCCTGCTCCAAAAGCCCCAGGGGAAAACATGAGCGGTTGCAGGCCATAGAGGACCTTAAGAAGGACTTTAAAAATCAAATAAGAGAAGTGGAGGAAAAATTGGAAAGAGAAATGAGAAGGATGCAGGAAAAGTATGAAATGAGGGTCAACAGCCTGACTGAGGAAAACAACACCTTAAAAAATAGACTAACTCAAATGGCAAAGGAGGCCCAAAAGGGCAATGAGGAGAAGAATGCCTTAAAAAGTCGAATTTGCCAGATGGAAAAAGAATCTCAAAAGTTCACTGAGGAGATGCATTCCTTCAGAGTTAGACTGGAGCAAATGGAAGCTAGTGACTTTATGAGAAATCAAGATGCTGTTAAGCAGATCCAAACAAATGAAAGATTAGAAGGCAATGTGAAATATCTCATGGGAAAAACCACTGACCTGGAAAATAGATCCAGGAGAGACAATTTAAAAATTATTGGACTACCTGAAAGCCATGATCAAAGAAAGAACCTAGAAATCACCCTTCAAGAAATTCTCAAGGAAAACTGCCCTGATGTTTTAGATCCAGAGGGCAAAATAGAGGTTGAAAGAATCCACCGATCACCTCCTGAAAAAGATCCCAAAAAGAAAACTCCCAGGAATATTATAGCCAGGTTCCAGAATCCCCAGATCAAGGAGAAAATACTACAAGCAGCCAGGAAGAAACAATTTCAATATTGTGGAAACACAATCAGAATAGCCCAGGACCTGGCAGCTTCTACACTGAGGGATTGAAGGGCATGGAATATGATATTCCAGAGGGCAAAAGAACTGGGAATGAACCCAAGGGTCAGCTACCCAGCAAAACTGAGTATTTTGTTTCAGGGGAAAATATGGTCATTCAGTGGAATAGAGGACTTTCAAGCATTCTTGAGGAAAAAACCAGAGTTGAATAGAAAATTTGACATCCAGACACAAGAAGGAAGAGATGCCTGAGAAGGTAATCAGGGAAAAGAAATCAAAAGGAACTTATCAAAGTTGAACTATTTACATTCCTATATGGAAAAGCAATATCTGTGACTGATGATATCTTTCTCACTATGAAAATAATGGAAGAAGGGGTGTGGTCATATGAATACATATGTGAATGTGTGTGTATATGGTTACAGTTATATATGGATAGAGGGCATAGGTTGAATTTGTTGGGAAGGGAGAATACTCAAGGGATGAAATTATGAGGTGAGAGAGGAAAGTGGCAAGAGGAGATGGGGAGAGACAGGGTAGGGTAAACTATCTCATGTAGAAGAAGCAAGGGGAAGTGGTTGCAAAGGAGGGGGAGAATAAGGAAGGCTAAAAAGGCAAAACCACATTCACATTGAATTTGGTTCAGGGAGAAAATGACATACATACTAAATGGGATATCTCAACCTGCAGCAGGATAGGGGGAAGGGGGATGAGAGGAGGGATGATGGATGGGAGGGCATCCTTGGGGTGAGGGGAGGTTGGAAGTACCCACTATAGAAGAGGGACAGGATCATGTAGGGAATGGACCAGGTGGGGGGTGGGATGAGTGGGAGGGAATTATAAGCAGCCTTGTACAATATATCTACTATGATAATGTTTTGCATAGCTAGACATGTACAACATATACTGAATTACTTATATCCCAAGAAGGAATGGGTGACAAGGGAGGAAGGAAATGGATCTGAAATTCAAGGTCGTAACATTAAATGTTTCAAATATATATATAAATACTATTATTAATACTCTTTTGCCTATAATTGGGAGATAAGATGTGCAGGCATTGGGACACAAAGATTCATCTTCCTCTAATGGAAAAGTCGATGGGGGTATGGGAGAAGGTATGGGAGAGAGCAGATTGGAGGAAGCGATATCTTGTGGGACTGCTATTCTGGGAGGTTGGGTAGGGGAATAATGGGGGGAAAATGATTGTAACTCAAAATCTGGCGGAAATGAATGATGTAAAACAGAAGTTAATAAAGTATTTGTTTAAAAAAAAAGAAATGGCAAAACTTATAAAATATATGACAAAAGTAAAATCAACTGGAAAGCATCATAAAATATAACTCTAATCATTATCATTATTAATATTATTCAATAAAGGAGGCTAGGTAGCATAGTCAATAGAGCACCAGCCCTGGAGTCAAGAGGACCTGATTCCAAATCTGGCCTCAGACACCTAACAAAAAAACTAGCTGTGGGTCCTTGGGCAAGTCACTTAACCCCAATTGCCCTACCTTCCCCTCTCCAAAAAACAAAATTATTCAATAGCTTACATTTGTATTTTAATTCTTGTGCTTTCCTCACAACAATTCTGTGAAGGAGGTAAAGGGGGAAGTGTATATAGTTATCTCCATTTTAAAAATGAATAAAATGAATCCATGAAAGGTGATTTAATTTGCCTACAAACACACAATATATAGCTATAGCTAAGCAACACAATACTCAGCACATACTTAGATATTTTTAATAAATTATTGCTGAAAAAATAAAATAAAAAATAAATTATTGCTGAATTCCAGAAAATGTAGCATTTACAAAACATTTTTGAAAAGTGAATAATGGATCAACCAATTTTTATTTTTGTAGCTAAATGAACCTAGGGAGTCCCAGGAATAATGTGATCCTCATCACCACCATAGCACATGGTTCTATAACACTTTAAGGTTCAAAACGTACTTTCTTTGCAATTGCCCTGTGAGGTATCACAGTATACTACAGAATTTTAGAATTAAGAAGAGCCCTTAGGGTGTGTCTAATGAATATGGTTCCCAACTTGTTTCAGTTCCCATGATCCTATGCTTTCAGTAATCCTTCCCATACCCCCTATTCTATATGAAAGAAAACAAATTCCAGAACTTAGAATGCATGTGCACACACAAAATATATTAATTTAATTTAATTGGGTACATTACATTTTTATTATTACAAAGTTGTTAAATGTTTATCGGAAGAGTCAAATAAATTAGTGAGACCCTTGATTATGCTTCTTGTCAATGAATAGTTTTATTCTTTATTAACAACTGTTGGGGGGAAATGCCTTCATATCATATTCAGCCTCTAATTTCTTTCTTGTTTTGGATTTGCTTGAGAATAGGACTGAGAATTCACCAAGATAACTTGATATAAACAGAATTACCATTGTGAGCACATTTAGTAAGAATAAGACATGCTTCTCCAAGGGTATATATACCAAGTTTATAACTTTATTGATTAGAAATCAAATTAGAGTTTGGGGTTATTAAGGTAATGAATTAACTTATCTGTCACTGAGCCACCATCACTCTTTTTTGTCTAGTTTTATAGGAATAGGATTTCATAATCCAAACCTCATTCATTTTGGTTTTGGTCAGTAGAAATTATTCCTTCAACTGTCTCTTTCATATTTTTCATATGCGTTATAATACTCCCTTCCTTTACTATCCTAACTCCACTTCCTTGCCATTCTCTCTCTAATCCACAATTTTTTATTAACATGACTCCTCTGGGAATATTTTAGTATGATAATATAATCACTCACCAAATATTTCCCTATGCCCTTGGGGATGCAGGATATTGGGGATTAGGTAAAACCCTCTCATGTGATAATGAGGAAACTGAGGCCAAGGGAGGAAAAATGATTTGTTCAAGACCACCCAGGCAAATAGCAGAACAACCACATCCTATGATCTGATAGCCTCTGAGATCTTGCCAGCTCTAAATTCTATGATCTCATGACTTGCTCCAGGTTACTTAGGTTGCTAGAAGCAGAGAATTCACTTGAATCCAAATCTTCTGACTTTAGAACCAGTCCTTTTTCCCATTGATAAGTTATTTAAACAATCATCTATAAAATGAGGAGACTCATTAGTATACTACCCACCTCACAGAGGTGTTTGTAATTGGAGTCACATTAATTTTTAAAAATTGTGGATTAGAGAGAGAATGGCAAGGAAGTGGAGTTAGGATAGTAAAGGAAGGGAGTATTATAATGCATATAAAAACATGAAAGAGACAATTGAAGGAATAATTCCTACTGTTAGAACACATGTCTGAGAAAGGATTTGGCAAACCCCAAGTCTCTTCAGAAGTGTGAGCTACTACTAATACTGCTCTGTAGGTGTAGATATTATTGCCCCCACTTCACAAATTAAAAAACCAATAGCTTTTCAATGTACAAGTGTGATCATTATAACAAGCTCAGGGTTTACTCCAAAAGACATGTGTGTCAATAACTTTTATAATTGCCCACTCGCTATTTGTTTAATAGAACATAGGTTTGAGGCCTGCCAGTTACCCTCATCCAGGTTTAGCCCATCTGCTCAGATGGTTTACTGGAGCATGACTGCTGCTCATAATTCTAGGAGCCACAGGTGAGAATCAGGTGAACCCGATGGACAACAAAGGTGGATTAGTAGCCCTGGAAAGTGCTTGGCAAGCCCTCACACCAGAGGTGCTGGTCCTTCTGAACACCCCATATGCCCTAAACCTGTCGGTGACTCTGTCTCCCCCAAGTATGTGGTGACAACACCCAGTGGAATGGGCAGATGAGAACAATGTGTTTGAAGCAGGTGCTGTAGGGCACTTACAGCTTAGTCAAATGCCAATGATGCCAAGGTCATCCACTGCATCCTGGGCCATCTCCAGTCATCTTGACTTTTGTCCTGCCACTGGACTTCAATGACTAGGGAAGAGAGAGTGAGGCTGACAATTTTGTGCAAGTCTGCTCACTTAAATCACATTCATGCACAAGCCATCACCCATGATGTTATTAGTCCTCTTCAGAAAAGGACAAAAAAGAACAATAGGACACAGATCATTCATAACAAATTTTAAATGATTATATTTCTTTTCACAATTTGCTTAAGATATGGGTTTTTTTTTCCCTTCTTTAGGGCTTTAATGGATCTCTGATCTGATGGATATGGGTACTCTTCTCATCATGTAATGACAATCCATCTAGGGCATTTCATCCTGTAAGACTCTTGAACATGTATTCCTCTAACTCCTTAACAGTGGGTTCATCCAATCTTCAGATGCCTTACTCTAAGTCTTTTTTGCATGAGTACCTGCATGGGAGCTATTCATCTATTTCTTAGTCTTGTCATCCAACCAACCCAGTTTCTTTCCTGAGTCTCAGGAATATCCCCCACCCCCACTACTTCTTATCCACAAATCAATGTTGGACATATGCTGTATATTATGTATACCTATTAGGCATCTCTTCATTGTGTTCTTGGATTACCAGAATTACTGATTCTCTATAGCATCACTGGGAGAACATATTCATTAAAAGGGTGGATCTAATTCCCTGGAACAATTTTGGGTTGTTAAAAACAATACACAATTCCCAAATGCAAATCAGTCTTCATTCTTCCTCCTAGTGAGTTCTGGGTCCAGCTCATCTATACTTACCTCAGATACACATGCGATCTCCTTTAACAGAAAATCCAAACCTGCCATCTTGCCATCTTCCCTGAGGCCATGTTTGTACCTGACTTCTAACCCTACTTTCTACTTCTTGCTCTGAGAACAGTATTCAGATAAATTCTACCATTTATACTGAAAAGGGCATAACAATTAACTACAATATAACTCACTCACCATTCCAGTGATACCACAGACTTCCTTCCCCGGGTACCATTTTCCAATATATGTTGTAACCTCTGATTAGAACATAAGCTCCTTATGGTCAGGGAATGCCCCATTTGTGTATTTATATCCCCAGCACCTAGTGCTGAACCTAGCACATAGTAGGTACTTAATAAATGCTTTTAATTCACTCACTTATTAATTTGAATATCATTTGGGGGGTCCTGAGAAAGCTCTTGTGCTTGATGAAATAAGTACAATGTCATCATGGAGAATAATTACCTCACTAGGTAATCTTTCTTCCATTTGTACTTTGCACAGGGAATTCTCCATAATATTGGTGAAGACCTTTGATGAAAGCCATCTATCTGTTTTGATCTCATTGACATTAACCAAATTCAAGAAAGATACTCCTTTTTATAGTTATATTTGTTAAGAAATCTCATATGATCTCAATAGATATATGATAGATTGCTTATTAGAGAAGAGCTGTTAAGACCTCATTTTGTTCTACTAAGTCTTGTTTCTTTGTAATTAAATACAGTAGGATTTTCTGTTCTCTGCACTCTTCAGTGAACTGTGTAACTTCTGAGGATGTGATCTTCCATAGAAAATTATTTATAGGGGGGCAGAGTCAAGATGGCAGAGTAGAAACAGCACTCCCTCGGAGCTCCAGCCCACACCACTTCAAAATTATGTAAAAGGGGGACTATAAACGACCTCTGGAGCTCCAGAACCCACAAAATGACACAGAGAAGCTAACCTCTGGCTGAGGACAGGCTGGCAGCCCAGCAGGGAACAGCCAGCTCAGAGCTCTGGGAGCCAAGCCCAGGCCCACCTGAGACTCAGTTTTAGCCTGAGGGCTGCTAGACCAGCAGCTGGCTGGAGGGACCCCAGAACACCAGCAGTTGTGGAGTTTCCAGAATTATCAACACATAGATGCCTAGGACAAAATGAGAGGTCAGTGCCCTGTGGACTTTGGGACTGACTGGGAGAATGCGTCAGCTTCTTTCCCTGGGCGAGAAGCTGCTGAGGAGCCTGTGTAGATTGTGCCACATTGCCACATTGAAGCTTCAGCTCTTAGCCTGAGAACTGTAGGGGGATCTGGTGATCAGTCTGAGGGGTAATGGCCCTTGCTTTAAACTTCTTGGATCTGGACTGTGGTCTGGGGTAGAGGTCTTGGGGTGTGTGACCAGCTTGCCAGAGTGTGTGGAGGCTTCAGAGAGGCAACCCAACTAATACCTCCAGAAGTTGAGAAAACCCCAGCATTTGGGACAGAAGTTCCCCTGGCTGGTGGCAAAGTCCTACTGTGGCAACAAGCCCAAAAGTCAAGTAATTGAGTGGCAACATGCCTAGGCAAAGGAAACAAAATAAACAGAAAAATTCAACATTAGACTCCTATTTGGGGGGCAAAGAGGATTAAAGCATGGAACAGGAGGAGGACTGTCAGGTCAGAACTCCTGCACCAAAGGCCCAGATGAAAATACAAGCTGGCTACAGGTCATAGAGGACCTTAAGAAGCAGATAAGAGAAGTAGGGGGAAATTGGGAAGAGAAATGAGAAGGATGCAAGAAAAGTATGAAATAAGAGTCAACAGCCTGACTGAGGAAAATAACACCTTAAAAATAGACTAACTCAAATGGCAAAAGAGGCTCAAAAAGGCAATGAGGAGAAGAATGCCTTAAAAAGCTGACTTTGCCAATTGGAAAAAGAATCTCAAAAGCTCACTGAGGAGAATCATTTCTTCAGAGTTAGACTGGAGCAAGTGGAAGCTAATGACTTTATGAGAAATCAAGATGCTGTTAAATAGATCCAAACAAATGAAAGAATAGAAGGCAATGTGAAATATCTCATGGGAAAAACCACTGACCTGGAAAATAGATCCAGGAGAGACAATCTAAAAATTATTGAACAACCTGAAAACCATGATCAAAGAAAGAATCTAGAACCCATCCTTCAAGAAATTCTCAAGAAAAATTGCCCTGATGTTTTAGAACCAGAGGGCAAAATAGGGGTTGAAAGAATCCACAAATCACCTCCTGAAAAAGGTCCCAAAAAGAAAACTCCTTGGAATATTGTAGCCAGGTTCCAGAATTCCCAGATGAAGGAGAGAATATTACAAGCAGCCAGGAAGAAACAATTTTAATATTGTGGAAACACAATCAGTATAACACAGGATCTGGCAGCTTCTACACTGAGGAATCGAAGGGCATGGAATATGATATTCCACAGGACAAAGGACCTGGAATTAAAACCAAGAATCACCTACCCAGAAAAACTGAGTATCATGTTTCTGGGGAAAATTTGGTCATTCAGTGGAATAGAGGACTTTAAAGCATGCTTGAGGAAAAAAACAGAGTTGAATAGAAAATTTGACATTCAGATACAAGAAGCAAGAGATACTTGAGAAGGTAAACAGGGAAAAGAAATCAGAAGGAACTTATCAAAATTGAACTATTTACATTCCTACAGTGAAAAACAATAACTGTAACTGATGAAACTTTTCTCAGTATAAAAATAGTTGAAGTAGGGTATATGGGCATATGAATACATATGTGAATGTGTGTATATATGTTTTCAGGTATACATAGATAGAGGGCACAGGTCGAATCTAATAGGAAGGGATGATACTTAAAAGGTGAGGTTAAGAGGTGAGAGAGTAATGTGGTGAGGGGGAATGAGGAGAGACAATGGGGTGAACTGTCTCTTGTAGAGGAGGCAGGGGAAGGTGGTTGCAGGGAAGGGGAGGAAAAAGGAAGGCAAAAAGGCAAAACCTTATCCTCATTGACTTTGGATCAGGGAGAGAATAACATGCATACTAAATAGGATGTCCCACCTTACAGGAGTAGGGGGGAGGGGGAGGGCGGAAAGTGGTGGAGGGAAGGGCAGGCTGGGGGGGAGGGAAGTTGGAAGCACCCACTTTTGAAAAGGGACAGGATTAAGGTGGGGAGTGGACAGGGTGAAAGGTGGGATGGGAGGGAGGGAAATATAGTCAGTCTTTTACAATATAGCTACTATGGTAATATTTTACATAGCTACACATGTACAGCATATACTGAGTTGCTTATCTTCCTTTTAAAATCAAATTTTTAAAAATTACATAAATACTATGATTAATACTATTTTTCATATATTTGGGAGATAAGATGTGCAGGCAATGGGGCATGGGGATTCACCTCGCCCTACTGGAAAAGTCAAAGGGGGTATGGGAGAAGAGATGGGTGAGAGCAGATTGGTTGAGGGGATATCCTGTATGACTGTTATTCTGGGGTAGTGGGTAAGGGAAAAAATGAGGAAAAAATTGTAACTGAAAATCTGATGGAAATGAATGATGTAAACCAGAAGTTAATAAAGCATTTGGGAAAAATTTTATTAATTAATTTAAAAAAAAGAAAATTATTTACAAAAGCCTACTCATCCCCTGCTCATAGTTTCATCAAGGATACCCTCAATACATATGTAGATCACTTTCAGAAAGTTCTATAAATATGCTTAAGTACACATATGGGTTAGTAGTTATTGATATTCTCTCAGTTGCCTTTGGGGGGCATTCATATCATTTGAAATTTTTCCCATTCTTTTTGTATCTTCTCCCTAAGATCTCTTGCAAAATGTTCCTTGCCGATTGTATTGCCTCCAACATAGAAGACCTCCAAGTATCTGTCCTTGAACTAAAGCAGCCATTCTTCCTGGATTCATCTTCTTGTGTGTCATTTCTATGTTGTCATGTTTGGGATTGAGGTGTTAGGACCAAATCTATTGACAAATATTTATTATGTATTTGTACAATAATTCTGCATTATGTGCTGAGCACTAAGGATGCAAAGAAAAGCGAAAATACTGTCCTTTTCTCATGGAGCTCATATTCCTCACATTTTGAGGAAAACAACATATAAAGAAATAGGTACATACTAGACACTTGCAAAATACCTGGTTGGTAATCTGATAGGGTAAGACTCTAGCAGTTGGAAAGGGCTGGGGGACAGATCTGCAAAAGACAGCATTGCTGACAAGGAACAATGATCACTGTAGAAAATTTTGACAAATTTGTTCCATTTTTCATCTATCCCCTTATTAGTTTTGTATATGAATACTCTTGGGTTTATGTGGTTCAGCTGGGTCTCACACTAAGAATTCTGTTGACTTGTTTTTGCATCCTCTGATTTTCACTGTTTTGTGAAGCAATATTGCTCTCAATCTTCCATCCTCCTCCTCTGTAATGTTTTATAAACAAGTTTGTGTTCTAAACTGCCATAACCCCGGGCTGGCATGTCTCCCTGTGTGGGAAAGAGATTCAGGGCTCTCTGGGTAGGATGGTTTCTGAGATCTTTGGTTTTCTTATGTCAGTGACTGTTTTACATTGTTTAAATTTTTACCAAAAAAAATGGTGATGATCAAGGGCAATACCTTTGAGGGGTTTTGGTTTTGGTTTGGGGATTTTTTTCTGTCATTTTTCTTTTCCTTTTTAGCTTCTCTGGATCTCCATTTGCTCATCTGTAAAAAGAGGAGATTGGATGAGCTAATAACTAATAACCTTTCCAGCTCTATATCCTAGGATTTTGATACAGTGGAGAGAGCATTGGCTTCTGGAATCACACTACCTGGGTTCATATACCCCACCCCCAACACTACCTTTGTAATCTTTTGTATCAATCTTCCTGGGTCTCACTTTCCACATGTGTGAAATAAGGAGTTAAACTACATGGCTTCTGAAGTCCCTTTGGACACAACTTTTTGAATATAAATCTTGCAAAATTGCATTTTTGGTTAAAAAACTTTATATACATTTGTTGATTTGAGTTTCACAATTACCCTTTTGGATTAATAGTGGAAGGAGTCCAGTCTTCATCTTAAAGATGAGAAAACTAAGGTCCAGTTGAAGTGACCAGCTCAGAATTATACAGGTTAATTATGGTCAGAGGCAGAATTTTAAACCAGGTTCTCTGGCCAACAAGCCTAGAATTCTATCCACTACAGTTTGATAGGGACAGTAAGTAAATAGAGGATGCTGGACTCTAAGGCATGTCCTCTGATGCTAAGTCATTCAGACATTCTCAAGAAAAGATCCTTTGGTTCTTGATATGAAATACACATGCACTGACAAGAACAATCCTAGTGCATGAATTCAGAAAATGGAGTTCATAGGAAAGCATTTTAGAACTAGACAGGACCCCAGAGACTTTCTAGTCCAAGCCCCTTATTCTTGCCATCAATATGGCTAAAAATCATTGTGTCTAGGTGAGGAAATATATTGATTAAATATGATGTCATGATATATCATGTAATCTACTTGAGGAATTAGTACACCATATTATCAGATTGTAAATTCCTTCAGGGGAGTGACTATATCATTTTTCATCATTGTAATGCTACAATTCACCATAAGCCTTAATAAAGGCTTAATTGGGGCAGCTAGGTGGTACAGTGAACAGAGCACTGGCCCTAGAGTTAAGAGGATCTGAGTTCAAATCCAGCCTCAGACACTTAACACTTAGCTTGTGACCCTGGGCAATTCACTTATCCCCCAATTGCCCTGCAATCCCCCCTCCAAAAAGCAAAATAAATAAATAAAGGTATAATTCATCATTGTTGTTCATTGTTTTTAAGGAAACCAATGACATGACTGGGGGCTGTCTTGAATGCACACGAATTGGGTTAAAGTGAGGCAAAGTTGCACAAAGTAGTCAGCCTTACTCTTCCAGAGTTGTTGGAGTCCAGTGGCAGGACAAAAGTCAAGGTGACTGGCAATAGCCAATGATGCAGTGAATGAACTTGGTATCTTTGTTGTCTGACCAAGCTCTAAGTGTTCCACAGTGCTTGCTTCAGCCTCCTTCATGGCCATTGGAACAAATGTTCTCATCTGCTCTTTATGCCAAGAGAAGTCTTCACATGGTTGGGGTAGACATCCTCCTAACTCATCAACAGGTTTGAGGTTTTGAAGTCCCTCAGTTACCCTCAATGGGGGTTAGCCCATCTGCTAAGAAGATTTCACTGAAGTGTGGCTGTTGCACATACTACAACTTCTTGGAGCCAAAGGCTTGACTTTAATTGAATTGATAATCCTTAACCCTTCCAGGTGCAATGGAAAAAAGGCTGGATTTTTAGCCTAACAAATGGGTTCCAGTCCTGCTTTTGTTACTTACTGGTTGCATGATCCTGAGTAAAGTTATTTCGTTTTCTGGGTCCAAGTTTTCTCATCTGAAACAATCAATCAATCAAAAGAACTTATTGAAGAGATATTAGATGTCAGTGTGCTAGGTACTGAAAATACAAGGATGAAACTGAAACAGTCCCTCTGCTCAAAGCACTTTACATTCAATAGATCAGGAGAGACAGCATGTATTCTTCTAAGCATAAGGACAGTGCTAGATGAAATGGTCTTTAAGTTCTCTTCGACCCCTGAGCCCCATGATCCTAAGCTCCAATTTTTCTGTTTAAATATTAAGGAGAATGTTATCAGTTAGAGTCATGCAACAACAATTTCTCTCTTCATTGGGTCCCAAGCTCAAGATGTTGCTGAAAAAAAATAGCTTTTTCCTGCTGATCCACTGATTTTAAAAGAGAGACAAGTGTGAGCAAACAAAAGCTGTTACCTCGAAAACTGGGACCAAAAAATCTAGAAAAATGCCAGATATGTTTGCTGCTAAATAAACTCATTTACTTATTATTTTAACCCATTCACTTTCAGAAAGTCAACCTGTTATAAGGCTGGCTAATTAGGTTCCATTTGTGCATAATATTTGCTGGAGGGAATATGGTAAAGAACTCAGTGTTTAATGAGCCTATAGTTGTATGTTGGTCCATGTTTCTTCTAGGCCATAGATTGAAGTTCAGGCTTATAATTTCAGTACAGTGCTTTAGAGTACACAAGCACATTCATGTTCTCCCTTAACTCTCACGATGACCCTACTAGGTGTTGGCACATCGTCTCCATTTTACAGATGAGGAGGCTGAGGCTCAAAGTTAGGAAGTGGAGGATCATGCAGGATAAATTTTAATCATTTACAATTCCCAGAACATAGAAAAATCATCTGCCAGTTCAGGATTCCAGGCAGCAAATAGGCAACCCAAGAACAAGATGATCAGCTCTTATGATGGGAGGAAACTACCACAATTGAAATCTGTTCCTATTCCCTTCTTTACCTGTTGAAGTCTAACCATTTTTTTAAACCTAATTCATATGCCCTTTACTCTAAGAGGTCTTCCTTGATATCCCCTTTGTATGAAACCCTTCTCCCATAGATGTAACAAAGCATTTTTTTCTTCTAGCCCCTCTCCTAAGGCACTTAGGATGTGGTATTAGGAAAAGACACTGGACCTGGTGCCAGGAAACACGTGGGTTCTAATTCTGTGGCTGATATTTACTAGCTGTGTGAACCAGAGAGACTTTATCTCTTTGAGTCTTAGTGTCCTCATTTCTAAAAGAGGGAAATTATAGTATGTACCTAAGAGAGCTGTTGTAAGAAATCAATTAGATAAAACATATAAAGGGTTTCTGCAAGCCATAACGTCATAAAAATGCTAATTATTACTGCTGTTGTTATCTCTAGATACAGTGTGATATAGTAAATAGCAAGTTAGTCTTAGAAACAGGAAGACCAGGATTCAAGTTCCACCCCAGACACATACTGGCTGTGGCTGTGACCAAGTCATTTAGATCTCTCAGACCTACTGGCAATTTCCTAAGAGTAGATAAAACAGTTGTTAAACTACCTTGGTAAAAAGAGTTCCCTCATGAGGCATTTCCTATACTAATATAATCACAAGTCTGAATCAAAACAAAACCAAAAAAACCACTACTTGTAATTTATTCCTATGGATATCTATTGTATTCTGTTGTGGTATCTGGGGTGAAATAGTGTAGTGTCTGGGACTTTGAGGCTCCTGCTGCTGTTGCTACAATTATCCAACTGTGAATGGACCAAGAAGATGAGACCAAAGCCCTCTCATCTCAGGAAGGTCAGGTTTAGGGATGTGGCTCCCACTTCTATGACCCTGTTTCAGTCTGTGCTCCTCTATGCAGACGCTGTCTCATTTGTGTTTTGAACACTGGGAAAATGCAATTAGTAATTCAAGAGAATGCTCAAATGATCCTTGAATGTTGTAAGATTTCAGGTACTTCAAGTACTGAGTCACTCCTTGAATGCTAATTAGACACAAGGTGGACACAAAACACTATGCTTGGGCCTGAAGGAGATGGAAACTACAGATCAGACATGGTCCCTACTCTAAAGGAATTTGCCATCTTATCTTTTGATAAGACTCTCAAGATGCTACCAGTGATTCCACCCCTGTTGAAGAAGTTTATGTAGCCCTCTTTTCATAGAATCTTTTTTTTTTTTTTTGCTTTATGGAGGGGGAAGGCAGGGCATTCAGGGTTAAGTGACTTGCCCAAGGTCACACAGCTAGTAAGCGTGATCAAGTGTCTGAGGCCGGATTTGAACTCAGGTCCTCCTGACTACAGGGCCGATGCTCTATTCACTATGCCACCTAGCTGCCCCATCATAGAATCTTTATTCATTCTCAGTATAGAATCTATCTCCCAACTATCTTTTTATAAATCAAATTTATTGGGGGTGAAGCCAAGATGGCGGAGTCAAAGCAGGAATTTATTTGATCTTGTCCCCCAATCACCTCCAAATACCTGTAAAAATGACCCTAAACAAATTCTAGAGCTGCAAAACCCACATAATGACAGAATGAAAAACATCTCCAGTTGAAGGCAGCCTCAAAAGCCCATATGAAGGGTTTATTGCACCAGGCTGGGAGCAAAGCACAGTCCCGTGAGAGCTGCACCAACACAGACCAGGCTAGAGCAGACCTCAGAGGACTGAATCACTAGCAACTAGCAGTTTCTGAACTTCTCAACCCACAAACACCAAATACAAAGTCAAACAACAATGGGGAAATTGTGTTGGACCTGGGTGGGGAAAGAGCCCAGTCTGGCCCTGGCTCCTGGGCAGCAGAGGTGGTGGCAATGGCAGCAGCAGCTGCTTCCAGAGTTCCAGGCCCACAGATGGTGGGGGGATCAAGTAGCTGATCAGGCAATTACCAGGATCTCTTTGCTGGCACTGAGGCAGGATTCCCCTGCTTTGTCCTGCTTGGATCTGGGTCACAGTCATGGGTGGTGGTCCTGGGGGGAGGAGGAGTGTTAGAGTAGCAGAGCTTGTGACAACTGTGGAAAGGGAGTCCTCCTCATAGTTCTGAGGCTGAAAAAAGTGCTTGTGGTCACTCACAGACCAGAAAAAGACCAGACCATAGGTCAAGAGAGGAGTAAACACCTCTCCTTTGATCATTTCACCTTAGAAGAAATTTAAATTTACAGGTGCCTAGAAATACCTCTGACAACAGTTGCGCAAAACCCAGAAATTTGGGACAGAGTACTCTCCACTCTGGAAGCAGAGTCTTACCTTGGCAAAACGCTTGGGGTGGCTAGGTGGCACAGTGAGTAGAGCACCAGCCCTGGAGTCAGAAGGACCTGAGTTTGGATCCAACCTCAGACACTTAAAACACAAAAATAAAAACCTAGCTGTGTGACCCTGGCAAGTTACTTAACCCCAACTGCCCTCCAAAAAGCAAAAAAAAAGCTCAAAAGTCAAGTAATTGGCTGGGGAAATGAGCAAACAGAGGTAAAACAGACTATAGAATTTTTTTTTGGTGACAAAGAAAAACAAATCATACAACCAGAAGAAGACAACAAATTTAAAACTCCTGCATCAAAAGCCTCCAAGAAAAATATGAATTGGTCTCAGGTCATGGAAGAGTTCAAAAAGGATTTTGAAAATCAAGTAAGAGAAGTAGAGGATAAGTTAGTAAGAGAAATGAAGCAGATGCAAGAAAATCATGAAAAACAAGTCAATAACTTGCTAAAAGAGACCCCAAGAAATACTAGAGAAAATAACACCTTAAAAAATAGACTAATTCAAATGGCAAAAGAGGACCAAAAAACAAATGAGGAGAAGAAAGCCTTAAGAAGAATTGGCCAAATGGAAAAAGGAGGTCCAAAAACTCACTGAAGAAAATAATTCCTTAAAAATTAGAATGGAGCAAATAGAAGCTAATGACTTTATGAGAAATCAAGATATTTTAAAACAGATACAAAAGAATGAAAAAATAGAATACATCGGAAAAACAACTGGCCTGGAAAATATATATAGGAGAAATAATTTAAAAATTATTAGACTACCTGAAAATCATGATCAAAAAAAGAGCCTAGACATCATCTTTCAAGAAATTATTAAGGAATATTGTCTGGATATTCTAGAACCAGAGAGGGAAATAGACATGGAAAGAATCCGCTAATCGCCTCTTGAAAAAGATTCCAAAATGAAAACTCCTAGGAATATTATAGTCAAATTCCAGAGTTCCTGTGTCAAAGAGAAAATATTACAAGCAGTTAGAGAGAAATAATTTGAGTATTGGGGAAACACAATCAGGATAACACAAGATCTATCAACTTCTATATTAAGGGTTCAGAGGGCTTGGAATATGATATTCTGGAGGTAAAAGGAGTTAGGATTAAAACTGAGAATCACCTACCCAGCAAAACTGAGTATAATACTTCAGGGGAAAATATGGATATTCAATGAAATAGAGGACTTTCAAGCATTTTTAATGAAAATATCAGAACTGAACAGTAAATTTGACTCTCAAATACAAGAATCAAGAGAGGCATGAAAAAGTAAACAGGAAAAAGAAATCATAAGGAACTTATTAAAACTGAACTGTTTACATTCCTACATGGAAAGACAGTATTTGTAACTCATGAGACTTTTCTCAGCAGTAGGATAGTTGAAGGGAATATATATACACAGAGGGCACAGGATGAGTTGAATATAAAGGGATGATATCTAAAAAATAAAATTAAGATGTGAGAGAGGAATATATTGGGAGAAGGAGAAAGGGAGAGATAGGATAAGGTAAATTATTGCACATAAAGGAAATAACAGAAAGCTGTTACAATGAAGGGGTAAGGAGGAAATAATATACATACTCAATTGGGTATCTTACCCTACAGGAAAGTAGGGGGGAAGTGGATAAGAGGGGGGATGATAGAAGGGAGGTCAGATTGGGAGAGGGAATAGTCATAAGTAAACACTTTTGAAAAGGGACAGGATCAAAGGAGAAAATAGAATAAATGGGGGGTAGGATAGGATGGAGGGAAATATAGTTAGTCTTTCACAATATGACTATTATGAAAATGTTTTGCATAACTACACAGGTATAACCTATATTGAATTGCTATGTCTTTACAACGGGGGTGAGTGAGGAGGGAAGAAGGGAGAGAATCTGGAACTCAAAGTTTTAAAAGCAAATGTTAAAAAATATTGTTGCTACATGCAACTGGAAATAAGATATATAGACAATTGGGTAGAAATCCATCTTGCCCTATAGGAAAGTAAGGGGGAAGGGGAAGTGGGGGAGATAGAAGAGGGAGCAGACTAGGGGAAGGGGTAATCAGTATGCTTGCCATCTTGGGGTGAGGGTAGGGGAGAGATGGGGAGAAAATTTTGGAACTCAAAATCTTGTGGAAGTAAATGTTGAAAACTAAAAATAAAGAAATAAATTCTGGAAGAAAGGGGAAAAAGTCAGGATCAAAACACATTAACAATAAATTAATTAAGTTTTATTTTATTTTCAGAGATGAGTTTTCTCCTTTCCTTCTCCCCCTACCCCACCCATAGAGAAGGCAAGAAAAGGAAAATCCATTACAAATATGTATTGTCATACAAAACAAATTTCCACATTATGTATGTCCAAGGGAAGAAAGAAAGGAAGGAAGGGAGGAAGGAAGGAAGGAAGGAAGGGAAAGAAAGAAAGAAAGAAAGAAAGAAAGAAAGAAAGAAAGAAAGAAAGAAAGAAAGAAAGAAAGAAAGAAAGAAGGAAAGAAAGAAGAAAAGAAAGAAGAAGAGAAGAGAAAAGAAAAGAAAAGAAAAGAAAAGAAAAGAAAAGAAAAGAAAAGAAAAGAAAAGAAAAGAAAAGAAAAGAAAAGAAAAGAAAAGAAAAGAAAAGAAAAGAAAAAAGAAAAAAGAAAAAAGATTCTCCAATTTGTACTCTGAGTCCATCAGGTCTCTGTCTGGCAGTGGATAGCATTTCTTAGCATGAGTTCTTTGGAACTGTGGTTAGTATGTTGATCAAGGGCAGTGTATAGGTGGTGCAGAGAATAGAGTGCCAGATTTGGAGTCAGACTCATCTTCCTGAGTTCAAATTTGGCCTCAGATCCTTGCCAGCTGTATGACTCTGCGCAAGTCACTTAACCCAGTTTGCTTCAGTTCCTAATCTATAAAATGAGATGGAGAAGGAAACAGCAAATCATTCCATTATCTTTGCCAATAAAACTACAAATGGACTCACAGAGTCGGACACAACTAAATAACAACATTGTGTTGACAATTGCTTCGTTTCATAGTTAATTATCTTTATGATATTGCTGTTATTATATAAATTGTTCTCTTGGTTCTGTTCGCTTCACTTTGTATCAATGTATCCAGGTCTTCCCAGGTTTTTCTGAAACTGCTCCTTTCATCCTTTCTTACAGCACAGTAGTATTTCATCACATTCATATACCACAACTTGTTCAGTCATTCCAAAATTGATAGGTATTCCTTCAGTTCCAAATTCTTTGCCAAAAAAGAACTTACAAATGTTTGTACTTATCAGTTCTTTTCCCCTTTTGTTTTTTATCTCCTTGAAGCATAGCCTTAGTAGTAGTATTGTTGGGTCAAGGTATGCGTAGTTTAGTAATTTGGGGGCCTTAATTACTGTTTTCCAGAACAGTTAACTAGTTAACAGCTCTACCAGCAGTGCCTTAGTATATTTATTTTCCCATATCCTCTCCAGAATTTGTCGTTTTTATCTTTTGTCATCTTAGCCCATCTGATGAGGAGTGACGTGGTAACTCTCTGATTATTAGTGCCTTAGTTAGAACATTTTTTCATCTGGCTATTAACAGCTTGGATCTCTTCCCCTGAAAACTGCCTATCCGTATCCTTTGACTACTTATCAGTTGGGTGATGACTCTTATTCTCATAAATATGATTAAGTTCCCAAAAATTATCAGAGAAATTTGTTGCAAAGATTTTCCCTTAGTTTCTTCCTTTTCTTCTAATATTAATTGCAATGGTTTTGTTTGTGCAAAAAGTTTTTTAATTTTATGTAATAAAAATGAACTATTTTTCCACCTATGAACTTCTCAGTCTCTTGTTTGGTCATGAACTCTTCCCCTATACTTAGATCTTACAGGTAATTTCTTCCAGGTTCCACTATTTTGCACACAATGTCTCCTTTTATTTCTAAATCATGTGCCTTTTTGAACTTATCTTGAAATATGGTGTGAGATGTTGATCTATATCTAGTTTCTGCCAGACTATTTTTCCACTTTTCCTGATAGTTTTTGTCAAATAGTGAGAATTGTAATAGCTGGGATTTGGGGGCTTATTAAAGCAGAGGTTACTGTGTTCATTTGCTTCTGTATATTGTATACTGAATTTATTCCACTGCAATTACAACTTTATAGCATAGCTCAAGTTTGGAAGAATACTTTTTGCTTTTTATCTCTCTCCTCCATTCTAGCTCCTCCCCACCATCACCATCCCACCAAAAACACACAAAAACATCATGTAGCTCAGGCTCTCACTACTTATTGACTATTACCACTGCTGCCTAACTTGTCTCCCAACCTTCGATCTCTCTTCTTTACAAAGACACCCAAGTAAACCCAAATTAAGGTACAACTGTGATCATGTCACTCCTCTGTATTTTAAAAGAATTTCCAGTGGCTCCCCATTGCCCATGTGATAAAATGCAAATTTCTTATCTTGGCGTTTGAGATTTTACATAGTCTGGCTCCCACTGAAATTTCCAACATGAATTCCCTATCTTTCTATATTCCAGTCAACCTGGATTACTGGATCTCTTCCACTTTCTGCTCTCTGAGGCCTCTATGTTTTGTTTTGGTTTTGGTTTTGGTTTTATTGTAGTTCATTGCCAATGCCTGCAACAGACTTTCTCCTAAAGTGGAAATAACATTGAACTTGGAGTCACGAGAGACCTGACTTCCAATCTTGTGTCTTATACTTAGTAGCTATGTAACGCTGGGCACATCAAGTAACCTCTCTATGCCTCAGTTTCCTCATTCATAAAAAGGAGATAATAGGACCTGGCATATGTCTACCTTGCAAGGTTGTGGTGATGATCAAATGAGATTATACATAGAAAATCACTTTGGAAACCTTAAAGCACTTTATAAATTTAAGCTCTTGTTATTATTAATGACATTCTTGTCTTCCATTATCGCCTAATCCAGGCACCATCACCTTTAGGAAGCCTTCCTGGACCCCACCTTTCCCAGACTCACATCTCTATTTGTCCTCTCCTATGTGCTTAGCACATTCAAACTTGCACTATATTTATTTATTGCCTTGTCTTCATACTAGATTGCAAGCTCTTTGGGAATAAGAAGAAGTCTTAAAAAAAAAAAAACTTTGCATCCCCGATGACTCCTAATGATGCTACAATTAGAAAGAACCTAATAAAAGTTTGTCGAATGCAGGTAGAAATGAGCAGCCCAGGTGAATTATGGGGTTTGGGGTGGGGTTGTTTTTTGTTTGTTGTGGTGGTTGTTTTTAGTCATCTCGCTGTTCATTAGTTATCTACAAAGTTGCTGTGTGACTACAGTGAAGTCACCTGAGTCTGGGCTTCAGTTTTCTCACCTATAAAAATGGAATTAATAAAATTTGCACTGTGGACCACTCTGGATTGTTATAAGGAAAATGCTTTATAAAATTTCAAATACCATAGAAAGGACAGTGTCGCTTTTTAAAATTTTATTTTAACAGTAGGAGTTGACAGGATGAAACCAACTAGTCTCTGGTTAATGGAGAATCTCTGTGAATCTTCTAGAGCAAAAGATGCTATTTTATGTGGTACTTGTGAGAGAGTGACTTTATATGCCATACAAACTATAGAGGCCTTGGTTAAGCAAGCACTTGACTAGTCATGGCTGAACCACATTGAATCTCCCTATAATGTGGAGTAGTGTTCAGCACATAGTGGGAAATTTGCTGAACGTAACTGACTTAGTAGGGAAACTTATCCCTCTTTCTGGGAAGAAAGTTACAAATAAGCACTGAGCCCTTGCCAAAAATATTTCCATTTGTTTATGACTTTTTTCATACTAAGAATCCTAGATTCCAATTTGCTTTCAGTTAAGTCACAGCAGAGGAATGCTGAGGGTGAGGACAGGAAAAAAATGATAAATTTCATCATACAACAACCACTAATTAAATAAATGCCTGCCATGTACAGAACAACCCTCTACCAAAGTCTTCTTCCATGTGTGAGTATATATATATATATATATATATATATATATATATATATATATATATACTCACACATATATGCGTGTAGGAATAAATATTCATACATTTGTATATGTATGCAGCATGTATGTATGCATGTATACCTGAAGACTAGCCTAACCAAGAAAAGAACAGAGAAGCTCATGGTTCATTACCAGTTTAAGTAAACTGCCCACTTAGTGATTAATTCTTTGGTCGTGGCAACCTATACAAATGAAAAAAAAATAGAAAATAGGTCTCAGTCCTATACATACCCATCCTGGTCATGTAGTAATAGTGTAATAGTGGGAGAAAAGGAGGCAGAGGAGGTTAAAAATCACATTTTTTGCCTGACTATAAACATTATTTTATTGGTTAGTACTCAATCTAAATTCAGGACCTGGATTCAAGGATCAATGAGAGGACACTCAGCTGGAAGAACTGATCCATTGTTTCTATAATCAAAAAACAAAGGAGAAGACAGAACCGAGATGGCAGAGTAAAAGCAGGGACTTGCCTGAGTTCTTCCCCAAAACCTTCCAAATATCTGTAAAAAATGACTCTAAAGAAATTCATGAACAACAGAACCCACAAAATGATAGTGAAACACATTTCCAGCACAAAACAACCTAAAAGGTTAACAGGATAGGTTTATTGTACCAGGTTGAGAGAGTAATGTAGTCTAGCACAAAGCACTCCAGCACAGACCAGGTCCCAGCAAAACCTGAGCAGGCTTCAGGGGACTGAATCACTGGCAGCCGTGGCAGTTTCCAGACTTCTCAACCCACAAATGCCAAAGGCAACTTAGAAAGTAAGTAGGAAAGATCTGTTGGGCCTGGGTGGGAGAGGAGAGCAGTCCATTCCCAGTGGTGAGGTGGCATCAGTCAGGAGTTGTTTCCAGAGCTCTCAGCCTAGGGATGGTGGGCGGATTGGGCTACTGATCACAGAGGGATTGCAGGAATCTCTTTGCTGGCAGTGAGGCAGGATTTTCTGGCTTTGTTCATGCTTGGATCTGATTCTTAGTCCTGGGTGGTGGTCCTGGGCATGAGGAGGAGCACTGGCATGGCAGAGCTTGTGGTGGCAATGGAGAAGAAATCCTCCTCACAGTTCCAAGGTAGAAGAGAAAGCTTGTAGTCAATCACAGACCAGAGCACAGGCCAGGAGAGGAGTAAATACCTTTCCTTTAATCATACCACCTTGGAAGAACTGAAAATTTATAGGTCCCTAGAAATATCTCTTTAAAAAGCTTCACAAAACCCCTGAAAGTTTGGAAAGTATACCCTCCACACTGGAAGCAGAGCCCTACTTTAACAAAGAGCTAAACTCAAGTAATTGGCTGGGGAAATGAGCAAACAATGGGGAAAAAATCAGACTACAGAATCTTACTTTGGTGACAAAGAAGATCAAAATATACAACTAGAAGAAGAAAACAAAATCAAGGTTCCTACATCAAAAGCCTCCAAGAAAAATATGAATTGGTCTCAAGCCATGGAAGAGCTCAAAAAGTATTTTGAAAATGAAGTGAGGTAAAGAAAAAATTGGGAAGAGAAATGAGACGGATGCAAAAAATCATAAAAAACAAGTCAATAACTTGCTAAAGGAGACCCAAAAATTACTAAAGAAAATAACACCTCAAAAGTAGATTAACCCAAATGGCAAAAGAGGTACAGAAAGCCAATAAGAAGAGTGCCTTAAAAAGCATAATTGGACAAATGGAAAAGGAAGTCCAAAAGCTCACTGAAGAAAATAATTCATTAAAAATTAGAATGGAGCGAATGGAAGTTAATGACTCTATGAGAAATCAAGAAATTAAAAACAAAACCAAAAGAATGAAAAAATATAAGACAATGTGAAATATCTCATTGGAAAAACAACTTGTCCATAATATAGATCCAGGAGAGAGAATTTTAAAATTATTGGACTACATGAAAGCCATGATTTTTTTTATAAGAGCCTGGATATCATCTTTTAAAAAATTATCAAGGAAAACTGCCCTGATATTCTAGAACAAGAGGGTAAAATAGAAATTGAAAGAATCCACTTCATGAAAGAGATCCCAAAAGGAAAACTCCTAGGAATACTGCAATCAAATTCTTGAGTTCCCAGGTGAAGGAGAAAATATTTCAAGCAGCCAGAAAGAAACAATTCAAGTATTGTGGAACCACAGTCAAGATAACACAAGATTTAGCAACTTCTACATTAAGGGATCAGAGGACCTGGAATATGATATTCTGGAGGTCCAAGGATCTAGGATTAAAACCAAGAATCACCTACCCAGCAAAATTGAGTATAATCTTTCAGGGAGGAAAATGGATATTCAATGAAATGGAGGACTTTCAAGCATTCTTGATGAAAAAATCAGAGCTGAATAGAAAATTTTACTTTCAAATACAAGACTTGAGAAAAGCATGAAAAGGTAAACAAAAAAGAGAAATTGTAAAGGATTTATTAAAGTTAAACTGTTTACATTCCTATATGGAAAGATGATATTTGTAACTCATGAGACCTTTCTCAGTATTAGGGTAGTTGGAGGGAATATATAGAATAGACAGAGGGCACAGTGTGAGTTGAATATGAAGGGATGATATTAAAAAAATAAAATTAAGGGATAAGAGAGGAATGTACTGGGAGAAGGAGAAAGGGAGAAATAGAATGGGGTAGATTATCTCACATAAAAGAGGCAAGAAAAAGCTTTTACAGTAAAGGGAAAGAGGGGAGAGGGGAGAGGGGAGATGGAATGATTAAACCTAACTCTCTTAGGATTTGACTTAAGGAGAGAATAACAAACACACTTATTTAAGTTTGGAAGTCTATCTTACACTAAAGGAAAGTAGGGGGGAAGGGGATAGGAGAGGGGTGGGGGAATGATAGAAGGAAGGTCAGATTGGGGAAGGGAATAATCAGAAGCAAACACTTTTGAGGAGGGACAGGGTCAAAGAAGAGGATAGAATAAATGGGGAGTGGCATAGGAAGGAGGGAAATATAGTTAGTCTTTCACAACATGACTATTATGGTGATATTTTGTATGACTATAAATGTATAACCTATATTGAATTGCCTGCCTTAATGAGGGTGCAGGGGAGAGAAGAAGAGAGATACTTTGGAACTCAAAAGTTTTAAAAACAAATGCTAAAAATTGTTTTTACATGCAACTAGGAGAAAAGATATACAAGCAATAGGTTATAGAAATCTATCATGCCCTACAGAAAAATATAAGAAGAAGGGAATGGTCAGGGGGTGCTAGTAGGGAGGGCAGATTGGGAAAATGGTGCACCCCATCTTGGGTTAAGGAGAGTGGAGAAATGGGGAGATAATTTGGAACTCAAAATCTTGTGGAAGTGAATGTTGAAAACTAAAAATCAATCAATTAAAAAGGAAGATAAGTTAAATAAAGATTGATTCATGGGTTCTTCTTGGAGAGACAAAAGAATCAATTGAGTTGCTTTTGAAATGGATAATTATGTTGTTCTTAGAGTCAGAAAGACCTAAATTCAAACACTACATCAGGTAATCAATGGCTATAAGAACATGGGTGAGATTTCTCAGAGCTTCAGTTTCTTCATTAGAAAAGTAACAATACTTGCATTATCTACCTCATTGATAGGTAGGGGGTGCTGTGGATACAGCACTGAATTGAAAGTCAGGAAAACCTGCATTCAAATCCAGTCTCAGACATTTAATGGATATGTAACCCTGGGTAGGTTATTTAACTTTCAGTTAAACACAACTTTACAGTTTCTTTAACTAAATTGAGATTAATAATAGCATCTACTTCCAGAGTTTTTGTAAGGATCCAGTGAGATAACATACCTTTCACATAGTATCTGCTATATAAATGTTTATTTCCTTCCTACTCCAGAAGATGATTATGAGAAAACACTTGGCTAACCTTAAAGTGCTATATAAATGTGTTTTAATTATCATTATTATATGACATCCAAAGGCAATGAGAAACAGCATTTCAAGGGACACTGGGTCTTCTCAACTTGCAGTGCTAATGATGACCATAAGGAAAAAAAAACCAGGGCAGGAAGCTAGGTGGTGCAGTGAATAGAGCACCAGCCCTGGAGTCAGGAGGACCTGAGTTCAAATCCAACCTCAGACACTTAACACTCACTAGCCATGTGACCTTGGGCAAGTCACTTAACCCCAATTGCTCTCCCTTCCCCCTCCAAAAAAGCAGGAAATAAAATAAAACAAAAAGACCACATGAAGACCTTTGAAGTTTATATATTTATACACCAAATTATATTGCAGAGAATGAAGTAAAAAAAAATTTTTAATTTATTTTTTAAAAAATCTCCATGAAGAGTTTAAAGAGATTCTCCAAAGCAAAAGTCAACATATACACTTAATGATAGACAGTGACTTCAGTAAGCATAGAATGTGATAAATTGTTGGAAACGAAAGTTCAGAATTAAGAAATGAAAGATGCCAAATGCTTAAAGACTACTCTGATGTCTGACTGTAGATCATGAATATTTTCTTTTAAGAAGAGAACAGGAGGGGGGCGGCTAGGTGGCGCAGTGAGTAGAGTGTCGGCCCTGGAGTTAGAAAGACCTGAGTTCGGATCCAGCCTCAGACACTTAACGCACACACAAACAAAAAACTAGCCGTGACCTTGGGCAAGTTACTTAACCCCACGTGCCCTCCAAAAAAAAGCAAAAAAAAAAGAGAGAGAGAGAGAGAGAAGAGAACAGGAGGGCACTGGGTATGAGAAGCATCAAACAATATTACCACCACCCATTAAGTGGGCTTACAGGGTGAGGGTGGAGAGACTTAGGACATAATGAGTTATCTTCTGGCTATATGGAGTTGAAACTGTCCCTGAGATAGTGATAGTTAATATTTGACAATTGGATCTCCAAAAGAAAAAAATGTGGGCAAAGCTCACTTTTAAATTTAACCTTCATTATTAACATTTTCTCCATCACTCCTGTAAGTCTATCAGCAAAACAATAAATCAAGCCTTGATTTACTGTAGCCTTTGCTGATTTCCAAGGTATAGATGCTCATGGTGAAAATGTAACCAGAGAAACCGTATGGTCTGGCTCTGGCACACCTCTGCTCTCAGACAACCACTTGAATGTCCAATAGGTAACTGGTCACTCTCATCTAAAGCTAAAGTGATAGGTTGTGGCTGGATATATAAATCTACCATCTGTATAGAGATGACAATTAAACCAGTGGGAGCTGATGAGGTAGCCAAGAGAGTGCATTGAGAAAGATGAGAAGATAGCCTAGTGGATTTCAGAAAAACCTAGAAAGACCTACATGGACTGATGCAAAATAAAATGAGCAGAACTATGAGAACACTGCACACAATAAGAGCAACATTGTGTGATGATCAACTAACTATGAATGACTTAGCTCTTCTCAGCTATACAATGATCTGACAATTCCAAAAGACTCACGATGGAAAATGTTATCCACATCCAGAGAAAGAACTGATGGACTCTGAATGCAGATCAAAGCATACTATTTTCACTTTATTTTTGCATGTTTGTTTTTTTCTTTTGATCTGTTTCTTCTTTCACAACATGACTAATATGGAAATAGGTTTTACATGATTGCACATTTATAAGCCAAATCAAATTGCTTACCATCATAGGGAGGTAGGAGATGAAGGAAGGAGAGATAAAATTTGGAAATCTAAATTTTTTTAAATGAATGTTAAAAAGTATCTATACATTTAATTTAAAAAAGTAAAATACTACTGAGAGTGAGAGAGAGGGAGAGAGAGAGAGAGAGAGAGAGAGAGAGAGAGAGAGAGAGAGAGAGAGAGAGAGAGAGAGGATAGCCCAGGAAAGAGCCTTAAAGAACATACACAAATAGAGCATCTACATGGGTAATGATCTAGCAAAGAAAATTGAAAAATATCAGTTAGGCAAGTAGGAGAATAAGGAGGGAATTATGTCAAAAAGAACCCAGGGAGGACAGAGTATGAAGAAGGAGAAGTTGGCTAACTATGTCAAATGCAGCAGATGTGTCATGAAAGATCAAGACCAAGAAAAGACCATAAGATTTGGTAGTTAAGAGATCATTGATAACTTTGGAATTCAGATTGCTGAATAGGCTAACGGGTGAATGAGAGCAGGGTAGGTAAGTTAAGTCAAGGAGTATAGTCAGCCTTTTCTAGGAGTTTGAGAAAGTGATAAGTGATAAATGAGGATAGATTGAAGGGATCTAAGGTCCAGTGAAGATTTTTTTAGTCTTTTTATTTTGAGAAGGTAATCTGCTAGAGAAAAAAGGAAATGTAATTAAGAGCACAGGGAGAGGGGATGGGCTTGGCATGGAGAAGGGTCACCTCATTTTCTGAGACCAGGGAAAAAAAGAAAAGAGATGAGAGGATGATGCCAAGGGGTTCTGAGATGAAGAGGAGGGGAGAAGAAAGAATTCATAGTGAATGACTTCCATTTTCTAAATATAGTATAAAGTAAGGTCTTCAGCTGAAAGGATAAGGGAAGAGGGAGGTATGGGAGGCTTGATGAAAGAAAAAAAAGATTTGGAATAGTTGCTGTGGGGGAGTGAGATAGGGAATCAATTAAGGATTAACAATAGGATTGCCTTGCTGTAGCAACTGTGAACTAATCCACCCATTTTGTTCCCAAAAAGTTATAAAACTGTTTATACCTTTGACCCAGCAAAACTACTATTAGGTGTGTTTCCCAAGATGTTTAGGGAAAAAGCAAAAGAACCTATATGTTGTAAAATATTTATAGAAGCTCTCTTTGTGGTGGCAAAAAAAAAAAAAAACCAGAAAATTGCAGAGATGCCAGTCAATTGGGGAAGGGCTAAAGAAGTTATGGTACAAGATCATGATGGAATACTACTATGCTATAAGAAATGATGAGTTCAGTGATCTTAGAAGAATATGGAAAGATCTGCACAAAGTAATTAAGAGTGAAATGAACAGAACCAAGAGAATATTATATACAGTAACAACAGTATCATTGTAAGAATGACTTTGAATGATTAAGTTATTTTGACTATTATAAATATCCAAATTAACTACAAAAGACCTACGAAGGAAGTTATCTGTATCCATAGAAAAAACTGATAAATAGAAGTATGTATAGTATGGGGTATGTCTGTGTGTATACATACATATATGTATACACACATGTTTATGTGTATTTGTATATATAATAGATATATGGTATGGCATGTATATATAGAGAGAGAATATGGTATTTATATACATGGTATATATATATATGGTGTATGATATATACATACACACATATAGTATGATTATATACATATATAAACACATACAGCCATATTTGTGACTAATGGTAGTCATCTCTAGGGCCAGGGTGGGGAGAAAGTTACATGATAACTTTATTATATATTTAAATGGAAAAGCAAGTTGCATGTAATAGATTTGCAGTTTCATATGCAATCCTCTTTTTCTTCTATTCAACTTTGTTATGGAAATGCTTACTTTATTTTTTAAGTTCAGAATCTTAAAAAAAAAATTTTAAAGACTTTAATTGAGGTTAAGATAACACAAATTTCTAGAGTAGAGAGTTAGTGATATGACTTCCTTACATTTGTACTCAATAGTACATGAATGGGAATGGAATAAGAAGGTACCAAAAGTAATTTAAGATTGGTGTTTGGCCAGGGATAAGCAGAGATAGAAGAAAGAAATGATAAATTTGAGAAGAGGGAATAGTGTGGAGTTGAACTGATTAATCATTGAGTGGAGATATGAAGAGAGAAAAGTGAAGTCAGAGCAAGAGTAATGGCATGAGAAATTACTGAAAGAAACAGAGGCTGCAATATAAGCAAAGAATGGATTGATGTAAGATGAAGCATGTGGATACGTGGAATGACAAAAAGTGATAATCGAGTAGAGGGATATCAGTCTTTTTTCTGATTTTGGTTTTGTTTTTATCAAGGAAATTGAACAATGATGGATAATAGTGAGGTTCAGTGTGTGATGAACTGTGTGTGACTGAGGTGCAGTAGAGGGGTAATCCTATCCTAACCAGAAAGTACTAGTTACCAGTATGGAAGCTGTACTAGAATCAGCTCTCTGTGCACTGTCAGACCATTAATAATCTAAAGCAAAAGGCAAAATTCACACCAAATTAGAAGAAAGGATACAGATGAGAAAATACTAAAACCGCTTACAGTCATTTCATCCTCATTTAATCAGACAAAATATTAATGCCAAAACTGGTAAAGGAAAAGAAATTGACATAGACTTTCATAATTTCCTATTGAAGTTTTGTTGTTGGTCTTTTGTTTTTGGTTTATGTCCTATGACTTTAATGAATTAAAGCATGAAAATACTCCCATATGCCTTTTATAGTCATCCTGAAATTATTTTGTTGTTGTTGTTCTTCATTCATTTGGTTGTGTCCTATTCTTTGTGACCTCATGGACCACAGCATGCCAGGCCCTTCTATTCTCCACCATCTTCTGAAGTTTGTCCAAGCCCATGTTCACTGCTTCCATGACATTATCTATCCATATCATCCTCTGCTATCCCCTTTTCCTTTTGCCTTCAATCTTTCCCAACATCAGGGTCTTTTCCAATGAGTCCTATCTTCTTATCATGTGGTGAAAGCATTTAAGTATTTGTCCTTCCAATGAGCAGTCTGAAGTCTTTCTCTAAATACTGATTGATTTGACCTCCTTGCTGTCCAAGGGACTCTCAAAAGTCTCCTCCAACCCCACAATTTGAAAGCAGCAATCCTGCAGTGCTCAGCTTTTCTGGTAGTCCAGCTCTCACAGTCATACACTACTACGGGAGAAACCATAGCCTTGACTGCACAGACCTTTGTCAATAAGGCAATATCTCTGCTTCTTAGTATGCTGTTCAGATTTGCCAGAGCTTTCCTTCTGAGGAGCAAGTTTTTTTTAATTTCATGGCTGCAGTCACCATTTACAGTGATCTTTGAGCCCAAGAACACAAAATCTGACACTTCCATTTCTTCTCCTTCTATTTGCCAGGAAGTGATGGGAGCAGTTGCCATGATCTTTGTTTTTTAAATGTCAAACTTCAAGACAGCTTCTATGCTCTCCTCTTTCATCCTCATCAAGAAGCTTCTTAGGGGCGACTAGGTGGCGCAGTGAATAAAGCGCCGGCCCTGGAGTCAGAAGGACCTGAGTTCAGATCCAACCTCAGACACTTAACACACACAAACAAAAACCTAGCCGTGTAACTTTGGGCAAGTTACTTAACCCCAATAGCTCTCCAAAAAAAAAAGCTTCTTAATCCTTCTTCATTTTCTGCTATCAAAGTAGTATCATCTACCTATCTGAGATTGTTGGTATTTCTACTGGCAACCATAATTCTGGCTTTTGATTCATCCAGGCTGGCATGTTGCATGATTTACTCTGCATATAAGTTAAATAAATAAAGTGACAATATACAGCCTTGTCATACTTCTTTTCCAAATTGAAACCAATTGGTTGTTTTATGTTTGGTTCTAACTGTTACTCCTTGACCTGAATTCAGGTTCCTCGGGAGACAAAGTAAAATAATCTGGTATTCTATCTCTTTGAGGATCTGCCATATTTTGTTGTGATAAACACAGTCAAAGGTTTCAGTATAGTCAGTGAAGCAGAAGTATGTTTTTTCTTCAACTAGCATGCAAGAATATACAGAGAAACTACATAAGAAAGATCTTAACATCACCAATAACCATGATGGTGTGGTTACTGACCTAGAGCCATACATCCTGGAGAATCAAGTCAAGTGGACATTAGGAAACATTGCTAACAATAAAACTAGTGGAGATAACAGAATTCTACCTGAGATTATTAATATCATCAATCAAAATAATTTATTATTTTATCAAAAAAATCTCAGATTGCTTCCTAAACTAATATTGGGAGAATAAAAAGAAAACAGAATGATAAACACTTATTTTTAGGAAACTTTCTTTAGTGGATAGGAGATATCTCTGAGAATGTGAGCTTTAGAAATAATTGGTTGGTCCCTGTCTTCATCTTGTATATCATATGCAAAAAATTAGGGTTCTGCTAACTGTGTCATCATAGAGATACTGGAAAGGTGCTTTTAGCATTATGAGATAAAGGGGCATTATGAAAAGGTGCTCATTATAAGAATATCACAAATTAGAAGATGCTAAAATTATGTGGTTTTTTCATGCCTGAAAGCAACAACTAGAGAGGATAATGAAGCTCATTCAATAAGGCTAATGCTATAACAAATAGGCTGAAAGAGCCCAGAAACTGCCTCAGTCAGCAAACACTTGATCTTCTTGCCAAATGGAGAGACAAGGCAGCCAAGGGCAACTCTGGTTTGGAATATAAACTCATTTGCAAAACATTATGGAGAAGAATGGTGGAAGATTATGAGAAGAATTGCCTCATAAAGAGCAAGCAGTGAAGGGGAAAATAAATCTGCAGAAAATGTCATCTAAAAACTAAGTCAGATCAGCCCAAGAGCACTTACAGTTGAATTTGGAAGTGGGAAAACAACCAGATGAAAAATGGAACAGATCTGTCATCATTTCTGTAACAATTTTCCATCATCATTGCCACATTTGAATGCTAACACCACAGACCCTAATGTGATATATGAGGAAGAATAAATAGCATTAAAGAAGATGGAGATGGGAAAAAAACAATAGAACCATGCCAAATATGGCGGGGGAGAAGGGAGACAGGAATCCACATTAAAGGTCAAACTATTCTAAGAACTGATAAATCAAATTTTAAAATATGTGAAGGAGGAGAAGACACTAAATGACTAGGGGAAAAAAACATAAGTAAGAAGGAAGCAAATTTTTATTTCTTCTATGTGCCAGGCATTGAGGACCTGAAGTAATCATCAGAATGGCATTAGCAATTAGAAGCATATAAAGGATTTCACTATCTATAGGGAACCTATGTAGGACATTCTTCATGACAATAGCTGACTCCTTTGGTGAGTGTTCCCCTCTCTATTCTATGACTCCTTTTACAATGATAATTAGAACTTGTTGAGCAAAATTATCTCTGTGGATATATCTGATCCTCACAACAAACCAGGGAGGTGTTAATAGTTGGTGCTATAAACAGTGGAAGAAACTGAGTCAGATAGAGGTTAAGAAACTAGCCCAGGGTCACCCAGGTAGTAAGTGCTTGAGGTCAGATTTAAAGGTAATATTCTCTGACTCCAGGTACAGGGCTCTAACTGTCCACTGACCTAGCTGCCTCATAGGTATTATTCAAAATACCTCATAGGTATTATTCAAAACAAGTGATTGAGAGGCTTTCAGAAACCAACCAATCCATGGGTCTACTTACTCATCTTTATAAACTATGTGTGAGAATGCTCTATACATAACTTGAATATCCCTGGTGAATACATGAGAAGACTTTCACAGCTTTCTGTAGTCAAATTAATTAAAAGGTGCTAAAAATGCAAGATCTTACTGTATTTATTATTTATGGACCATAAAAGAGATAGATATAGATACCTGTTGTCTCACCTATTTGAATGTAATCTTTATTGTTTCACTTTTCTCTTTGTGTCCCAGGCAATAGCATATGGTACCCAATAAGCGCTTATTTGGATGAATTTGATAAAAACAGAGAGTCATAGAAAGACTTCCATGAGTTGATGCTGAGTGAAGTAAGCTGAGCCAAAAAAAACACTATTACACAACAGAATGGAAGTGGAAAGGATAGCCACCACAAAACAATAGAAAATAAATGTTGCAAAACTACAAAAACAGGCGTGGCCCAAAAAAATAAATATGAGAAGATGCCTCCCCCTACTCCTCTGCAGATGTGGGGAAACCATAGGTATAAAAATCTGTATATGGTTTTGGAATTTTTTGATGTCTTGATTGGTTTTCATGCTTTGTTCTCCCTTTTGAAATTTTTTTAATTTCATTGCTATGTGGGACATCTCCCGGGGAGAGATAGGGCAGGAGGACAGGAGGAAATATAAGCAATGTAAAAATATAATATGCATCAAATGTCATTTAATAAATATCTATCCAACTAATCACTCATAAGAAATTCATCTTTTCTTTTTAATATCTTTGTCACCTTTATTAAAAATATTTTGCCCTCTCCTCCTCTACCAAGCTTATCAGACCTCATAACAAGGATTTTTAAAGGGAAGGGGATAAAAGTAGTTCAGAAACTACAGCTGATGGATCAGTCATGCTGGAGATTCAATATTGCACACCTCTGCAGAAAAGGGAAGGAAAGCACATCCTCAACTCTGAGGTCAAACATTCAGTTTTGCCTTTTTTCATTCTTTCAATTTACATTATTATAGTCATTGTGGATATTGTTTTCCTGATTATGTTAATTTCATTTTGTGTCAATTCCTATGTTTCTCTGAATTCTTTATATTCATGATTTCTTGCCACACAGTAATGTTCTATTCCATTTTTAATGGGAGACTGGTATAAGCATAGTGCTTATACCATCAGAGTGCTGCTTTGAGAGAGCTGTGATAATATATTATTAGAAGTACCTTGGAGAGACAATGGAGCATGGATAACATTCTAACTACAATAACCACAGGGTTCAGAGAAGTCCTATCAATTAACTGTTTAGCTGGAACTGAAAGAATGCCTTAAAAAAGGCCTTGGTCATTCAGTCAGCCTTAGCATTTATTCTTTGGCTATACTTTTGGCAAATCTCTGGGACTTATTCTCTGATAGTATCCAATGAGAGACCATCTATCTATAAGTCAAAAGCTCTTGGACCCTCTTCATTCTGACATTCCTTTATCTGTTTTAGGTGAAGGGATCAGAAATCCCAACCTTGTAAGTTTTCAAAGGTCAAAAGAGCAGCATTCTGTCTAGGGGTCTAGTTTTTTGTACCCAGACTAACATCAATTCACTGGGAGGAGTAACAAGGGACCTGCCAGGGTGACTTTGGGGATCTAAGCCATTGATAGCTGAGGCAAAGACCCTTTTGCAACCATGCCACATCTGAATATAAACTTAGTGTGACTAATGTCTTGTGAAAACTTTTCTGAGTCTGAGTCCATGAGAGGAGTGTGCCCCTACAGTGTTGGGACAAGGGTGAGGGGGAAGTATTTGTACTTTTATTCTTGCTATATCTGCAGAGTATCCATTTATAAAAACTAATTGATTTGCACAGGGGCTGCACCAGCATGGACCAGAGACTAGACTACAGTGGAGTAAGAGCAAGTCCTGGCCAGCAGATTCACCCAACACAAGGGCAATTCACAGATGTCTCACTGCAGGCTGGAGGATCAGTGGGAACTGGGAAAGAGAAAGTGCAGGTCCCATGGCAACAACAACAGCTTCTCCTGGGACTATCAGCCTACAGCCTGGATGTTTAAAAATCACTTACCTGAACTTCCAGGAGCCAAGATGGCACAGTAAACCCCAGCTGTTCTAATGCCTCTCCCTGACCCTGAAAACCCAGAGATTATTGACCCGGTGTCAAATATGAAATAGTGGAAGCAGCAGCAGGCTTGAGAGTCCTAGAGGAAGGGTGTGACTGAAGCTGTGCAGAGCCTCAAGTGGAGGGTGGAAGGCGTCCCAACAAACCCCATCTCAGCTGACCTTCATGAGCCCCCAAGCCCAGGAGGATGGAGCCAGCAAGCCCTAACAACAGAAGCCTAGGTGTGCCTTAGCACAATCAAGGAAATCTGCAGACACCAGAGGGCAGGCCACCAGCTGCTGAACCTGCCTGAGCTGTAGCCCAGGGGCACAGAGGTGGAAACCTGAAGTGGCTCCCCCACACCTTACTCTGTGAGCCTCATGGTAACCCAGTGTGAGAAAACTGAGAGTCCTGGCCTTGGCCACAGTCTAGACACCCAGAGGCTACAGCACACAATGTCAAAAACCAGGCCCCTAGCTCCCAGCTTTAGAAGTGTGGGTCAGAGTCTTCTGTACCCCAGAAAATCCACTTTAAAAGCCAGGAAATAGGCGATCACAATGGGCTAGAAACAACTTGGAAAGGGAAAACCAAAGACGATTGATTCCTATTATTGTAAATAAGAAGAATCACTCTCAGGAGACACCATCAACTCTATATCCACACCTGAGACCACAGAAGGAAATATGAACTGTTATGAAGCTCAAAAAGCATTCTTGGAAGAGCTCTAGAAGGATTTTAAAAGCCAAATTAAAGAGGTAAAAGATAAATTTACCAATTCTTTTAAAATTACATTGGCCAAAGTGGAAAAAAAATCTCACTGAAGAAAACAAATCCTTAAAAATAAAAATTTGTTAATTGAGATAGGAGGTTCAAAATCTAACTGGAGAAAATACCTCCTTAAAAATGAAATTTGAACATATGGAAAAGGAGCTTTAAATACTAACTGAGGAAAATAATTCAATATTAGAAAATAATTCTAAAAATTAGAATCAGTCAAATTGAAGCTAATGACACTATGACACATCAAGAATGAGTCAAATAGGGGTGGCTAGGTGACGCCGTGAATAGAGTGCCGGCCCTGGAGTCAGAAGGACCTGAGTTCGGAACCGACCTCAGACACTTAATCCACACAAACAAAAACCTAGCCGTGTAACCTTGGGCAAGTTACTTAACCCCAATTGCCCTAAAGGGGCGGCTAGGTGGCACAGTGAGTGAGAGCTCCAGCCTCGGAGTTGGGATGACCCGAGATCAAATCCGGCCTCAGAAAATGAGCACCCACACATAAATAATGACTAGCCGTGTAACCTTGAGCAAGTTGCTTAACCCCAATTGCTTTATAAAAAAAAAAAAGAATGAGTCAAAACATAAAGATTGAAAAATTAGAAGAAAATGTAAAATATCTCATTAGAAAAAAATCTGACCTGGAGAACAGATCCAGGAGAGATAATCTAAGAATTAATGGTCTACTAAAAAGCCAGCATTTTAAAAAAAAGCCTGGACAACATCTTCCAAGAAATTATCGAAGAAAATCATCCTGAGGTCCTAGAACCAGAGGGTAAAATAGTTATTGAAAGTATTCACCGGACACCACCTGAAAGAAATGCCAAATTGAAAACTCCAAGAAAAATTGTTTCCAAATTCCAGAATTATCAGGTCAAGGAGAACATATTGTAAGCAGGCAGAAAGAAACAATTCAAATATTGTGGAACTATAGTCAGGATCACACAGAACCTAGCAGCTTCTACATTAAAAGATCAGAGGAAATAGAATATATTTCATAAGGCAAAAGAACTTGGACTGCAACCAAGGATCAACTATCCAGCAAAACTGAGCATAATCTTTCAGGCAAGGAGATGGTCATTAAATGAAATAAGGGACTTCTTGACCTTCCTGATGAAAAAGCCAGAGCTCAATGGAAAATTCAATCTCCAAATAAAAGACTCAAGAGAGACATAAAAAAAACAACACAAACCCCAAAACAACCCCCCAACCCAAACAAAAACACCAAACACAACCCAACACCAAAACCCCAAACCCACAACCCAAAAACCACCAAAACAAAACACCAACCACAAAACCCCAACAAAAAAAAAAAAAAGGTAAACAAAGAAAAGACACTCTCACACACATGTGCACACACACACACACACACACACACACACACACACACATACACATAACTTGTGATTCAACAAGAGCAAACTGTTTACATCCCTATATGGGAAGCTGATACCTGTCAATATTGATAACTGTATAATTATCATGACATTTAAAAGGGATATACATAGATAGAAGGTGTGGATATAAATTAACTAATCTGCTGATAAAAAGCTTTATTAAAGGGTGCAAAGGTATTGTAATGGGAGAAAAGGAAAGGAGGCAGAAAAGGGTAAATTATGCCACATGAAGAGGCATAAAACCATATTATAGTAAAGGGAAAGAAGGGAGGGAGATAAATGTTATATGTACTTTACTCTTATTGGTTTTGGTTCAAGCACAGATTAATATAATCAGTTAAGTTTAGGACTATAATGTGAAAAGACAAAAAAACTCATTATAGTAGAGTGAAAAAAGGGAGGGAGAGGAGCACTGTATGAAATTTACTCTCATCGGTTTGGGTTCAAGAAGGGAATAACATACTGTGTTAAGTATAAAAATCTATTGTGCCCTACAGGCAGTAGGAGGGGAAAAGGGAAAGGGGGGAGGGACTAGAAGAGAGGGAAGAAGTAGTAAGGGGGAATGGTAGGTAAAGGGAGGGGGGGTGCATAGGAAGGGAATACTGAGGGAGACAGTGGTCAAAAGGAAAGCTCTTAAGAAGGGGAAGGGAGAAGGGAGAAGTAAAAGCATAAACAGGGGAGGGAATAGGATGGAGGGAAAGAAACAGATAGTAATCATAACTGTGAATGTGAATGGGATGAACTCTCCCATAAAACTGTGGTGGATAGCAGAATGGATTGAAAGCCATAATCCTACAATATGCTGTCTACAAGAAACACATTTGAAATAGGGGGATATGCACAGGGTAAAGATAAAAGGCTACAGTAGAATACATTATCCTTCAGCTAAAGTGAAAAAAAAGCAGGGGTAGCAATCCCTATCTCAGATAAAGCAAAAGCAAAAATAGATCTAATTAAAAGAGATAACTATATCCTGCTAAAAGGCACCATTGAGAATGAAGCACTATCATTATTTAATATACATGCACCAAGCAGTATAATGTCCAAATTCCTAGAGGAGAAGTTAAGGGAATTAGAGGAAGAAATAGATAGCAAAACTGTAATAGTGGGGGACCTCAATCTCCCTCTCTGAACTTGATAAATCTAACCTCAAAATCAATGAGAAAGAAGTTGAGGAGGCAAATAGAATTTTAGAGAGGCTAGATATGATAGACCTCTGGAGAAAACTGAATGGGGATAAAAAGGAATATACCTTCTTCTCAGAGGTACATGGCACAGACACAAAAATTGACCATGTACTAGGGCATAAAAACCTCACAAATCAATGCAGAAAGGCAGAAATATTAAATGCATCCTTTTCAGATCATAATGCAGTAAAAATTATATATGATAAAGAGCCATGGAAAGATAGACTAAAAACTAATTGGAAACTAAACGATTTTATCCTAAAGAATGAGTGGGTCAAATAAAAAATTATAGAAACAATCAGTAACTTCATTCAAGAGAATGACAATAATGAGACAACAGACCAAAACTTGTGGGATGCTGCAAAAGTAGTTCTTAGGGGAAATTTTATACCCCTGAATGCATACATGAAGAAAATATATAAAATGGAGGTCAATAAATTGGGCATACACCTGAAAAAGCTAGAAAAAGAACAAATTGAAAATCCCCAATTAAATACTCAATTAGAAATACTGAAAACCAAAGGAGAGATTAATAAAAAAAGAAATTAAGAAAACTATTAAATTAATAAATAAAACTAAGAGCTGGTTTTATGTAATAAAAATGATAAAATTGATAAATCTTAAGTCAATATGATAAAAAAGAAAGAAGAAAACCAAATTATAAGTATCAAAAACGAAAAGGATGAACCTACCTCCAAAGAAGAGGAAATTGAAACAATAATTAGGAATTATTTTGCCCAATTGTATGCACATAAATTTGACAATCTTAGTGAGAAATGGGTGAATATTTACAAAAATACAAATTGCCCTTATTAACTGAAGATGAAGTAATTTAATAAATAACCCCATCTCAGAAAAAGAAATCGAACAAGCCACCAATGAACTCCCTAGGAAAAAATCTCCAGGGCCAGATAGATTTACTAGGGAATTCTATCAAACATTTGAAGAACAATTGATTCCAATACTTTACAAACTATTAGGGAAAACTGGAGAAGGAGTTCTACCAAATTCTTTTTATGACACAAATACGGTACTGATACCTAAATCAGGAAGAGACAAAATGGAGAAAGAAAATTATAGACCAATTTCCCTCGTGAATATAGATGCAAAATTTTTAAGTTAAATATTATCAAAAAGATTACAGCAACTTATCACAAGGATAATACACTTTGATCAGGTAGGATTTATTCCAGGAATGCAAGGATGGTTCAATATTAGGAAAACTATCAGTAAATTGATCAACAATAATACTAGCAGAAAGCATATGATTATCTCAATAGATGCAGAGAAGGCTTTTGACAAAATGTAACACCCATTCCTATTAAAAACACTAGAAAGTATGGGAATAAATGGAGTCTTCCTTAAAATAATAAGTAGTATCTATCTATAACCATCAGCAATTATTATATGTAATAGGGAAAAGCTAGAAGCATTTCCAAGAAAATCAGGGGTGAAACAAGGATGTCCATTATCACCCCTCTTATTCAATTTGGTACTAGAAATGTTAGCAGTAGCAAATTAGGAAAAAAAGAGACTAAGCTATCACACTTTGCAGATGATATGATGACATACTTAGAGAATCAAGTAAAAAAACTACTTGAGACAATAAATAAATTTGGCAAAGTTGCAGGATATAAAATAAGCCCACATAAATCCTCAGCATTCCTATATATTTCTAACAAAATCCAACAGCAAGAGATAGAAAGAGAAATTCCACTTAAAGTTACTGTAGACATTATAAAATATTTGGGAATCTATCTGCCAAAACAAACCCAGGACCTATATGGACACGATTACAAAACACTTTTCACACAAATAAAGTCAGATCTAACTAATTGGAAAAACATCAACTGCTCATGGCTGTGTCAAACTAATATAATAAAAATGACAATTTTTCCTAAATTAAATTACATGTTTAATGCCATACCAATCAATCTACCAAAAAATTATTTTATAGAGCTAGAAAAAATAGTAACAAAATTAATTTGGAAAAACAAAAGGTCCAGAATATCGAGAGAACTAATGAAAAGAAATGCTAGGGAAGGTGGCCTAGCCATACCAGATTTTAATCTGTATTATTAAGCAGAAGTCATCAAAACTACTTGGTACTAGCTGAGGAATAGAATAGTGTATCAGTGGAATATATTAGGTACACAAGACACAGGAGTCAATGACTATAGTAATCCACTGTTTTATAAACCGAAAGAGCCCAGTTTTGGGGATAAGAACTCACTATTTAACAAAAACTGCTGGGAAAATTGGAATATATTATGGCAGAAACTGAGCATAGACCAATATCTCATACCATATACCCATATCAAATCTAAATGGGTGCACAATCTAGGTATAAAGGCTGACACTATAAGCAATCTGAGAGAGCAAAGAATAGTTTACCTGTCAGTTTTATGGATACGGGAAGATTTTATGACCAAACAAGAGCTAGAGAGCATTATGAAATGTAAAATGGATAATTTTGATTACATTAAATCGAAAAGTTTCTGTACAAACAAAGCCAATGTAACCAAGATTAAGAGGGAAGTGGAAAATTGGGAAAGAATTTTTACAACCAGTGTCTCTGACAAAGGCCTCATTTCTAAAATATACAGAGAATTAAGCCAAATCTATAAGAATATAAATCATTCCCCAATTGATAAATGGTCATAGGATATGAACAGGCAGTTTTCAGAGAAAGAAATTAAATATATCTATAAGCATATGAAAAAATGTTCTAAATCACTGTTGATTAGAGAAATGTAAATTAAAACAACTCTGAAGTACTGGATCTCACCAGTCAGATTGGCTAAGATGACAAAACAGGAAAATGATAATTGCTGGAAAGGATGTAGAAAATTTGAATTTTTGTTGGTGGAGTTGTGAACTGATTCAATCATTCTGTAGAGCAGTCTGGAACTATGCCCAAAGGTCTATAAATAAGTGCATACCCTTTGACCCAGCAATATCATTTCTAGGGTTGTATCCCAAAGAGATCATAGAAGGGGGGAAAAGACTCATATGTACTTATATTGGGTCCTTTTTATAGCAGTTCTTTTTGTGGTGGCAAAGAATTGGAAATCAAGGGGATGCCCATCAATTGGGGAATGGCTAAAGAAGTTGTACTATATAAAAGTAATGGAATGCTATTGTGCTATACAAAATAAGGAGCAGATGGATTCCTAATAACCTGGAGAGACTTATATAAACTGATGTTGAGTGAGAAGAGCAGAACCAGGAGAATTTTATACACAATTACAGACACAACATATCTGTGACAACTAACATTCATAGAATGGGCTCCTCTCAGCAATGCAAGGTTATAAGACAACTCTAAAAGACTCATGATGGAAAGAGATATCCACATCCAGAGAAAGAACTACAGTCTGGATGCAGATTGAAGCAAACTACTTGCTCTCTATTTTTTTCTTTTTTTTCTTTTGTTTTCCTCTTTCTCAGTGTTCACTCCATTGGTTATAGCCCTTCTTTACAACCTGACTGATGTTTAATGTGAGGGTATTTGTAGATCCTATATCTAATTGCATGCCACCATGGGGAGGCGGGGAGAGGAAAGGGAGGGGGAGAAAATTTGAGACTCAAGAGATTGTGGAACTGAATATTGTAAACTAAAAGTAAATCAATAAATGTTTAAAAACTAATTGACTTTAAGTCATTAAATGGAACTGGGCTGCTATTCACTTATACCTACCCGTGGGAGTGAGAGACACAGCCAGTGGGGCCTCAAACTAATGGCATTAAAGAAGAAATACCTCCAATTCCAAATTCTGAGGCCTCTCTCCAGAGGTAATCATTACAAATTCATGAACCACAATTTGTTCATATACAAGACTCTTTAATAGAGGCATCCATGGAGATTATTTTGTTCCACAATGCTCTGATTATCGCTATGAAGTGAGGTAGAGAACAGTTTGATGTGCACTCACCAAAGAAGTTAGCCATTATCATTGAGTATTTCCTACACAGTTTCCCTATAAGTAGTGAGACCCTTCTGAGGTTTCTTTTTGCTAATACCATTGTGATGATTGCAAGTTCCAGAATACACTAGCACCTCTTAAATGAGACTCTCAACCATTTCAAAGAGTTTGGCTTAACAATCCACACACACATACAAAAAAAAAAAATAAGTGGATGAAAAATTCCCATTTTCCAGACAATGGTGTATAGTACAATAGGAGCCCAACTGAGTGAGTTAATCCATCAGGACATTGTCACAGACACTTACAGAAGGGTCCAGAAATGAATAGAGAAAAGGATGACTTGGATCTCATGGTTATTTTTATTTTAATTATTTTATTCTGAACTTAAACATTTCCATACTATAGTAGAAAAGAAAAAATAATTATATGCAAAACTGCAACTCAATTTTGTACAAATTGCTATTCCTTTTAAATATATAATAAAGTTATTATGTAACTGGTTTTTTTCTTTTTTTCTTCTCTCCCTCCCCCTCCCCCTAGAGATGGCTACCATTAGACATAAATATGTATGTATATATAAATTTGTTCCCTATATATTCCTATTTATTAGTTTTTTCTCTGAATGCAAATAATATCTTCCTTCATATGTCCTTTGTAGTAAATTTGGGTATGTATAATAGTCAAAAGTGTGACTTAGTCACTCAAAGTTGTTCTTAAAACAATATTGCTATTACTGTATACAATGTTCTCTTGGCTCTGCTCATTTCACTCTTCATTATTTCATACAAGTCTATCACTACTTTTTCTAAGCTCACCAAGCTGATCATTTCTTATAGCACAGCGATATTCCATCATGGATTTCATTTAGAGGGTCACAAAACCCTTCCAATAGTCCCAAGCTATTCCTTGACATGAAATGTCACCCTTTTTAACACGAATGTGCTTCCAGGAATTCTCTATGGCTGCAAATCATTTCTTATCTCAAAGAATCCAAATTGTGGATGAAAACAGGCAATGAGGAGATGCATGGTAGATGCTAACAAGTTTTAGCAAATTGCCAATGGACTTACACACAAGAAGCTGCATCTCCCTCCCTATCTTTGCCTCCTGACTCCCCTGGCCTTCTCCAAATATCAGTTCAAATCCCACCTTTTTTTGTAAGAGTCCTTTCCCAGTTCCTCTCAATACTGTATCTTCTCTCTCAGATTACCTCCAGTTCACCCACTATAACTTAGATATACATAGTTGTTTGCAAGTATCCTCCCTCATTAGAATATGTGTTCTTTAAAGGCAAAGACTTGGGTTTTTCTTTCTATACTCCAGTCCAGTGCCTAGCACATAGTAGGTGCCTTCTCTTAATGATAAAAGACATCATCCAGAAAATAATGATCAAGAAAGGAGTTAGGTCAATTGCAATGTTAGTACAAGATAAAAAACAGATGGACAGCAAAAATGTTATACAGGTATAGATTGTTAAAAGTAGGAGAAAAGATACACTAGAAGTTTGGTAGATAATTTCTGGGGAATTTATGGAAGGACAGGGATAAGAATATTTCAATTCAAAAAAATTCTATGTGTGTATGTGCACACACACACATAAATAAGTCTACAGTGTGATATAGAAGCCAAAAGAAGTTAATTCAATTGTAGATTTCATTAGAGAAGGTTTAGTGTCCAGGATTAGGGAGGTGAAGTCCCCACCTGGAGTATGATGTTCAGCTGTGGGTACCACACTTTAAGAAGGACATTGAAAAGTTGAAGCATCAGTAAAAAGGCAGACAGGATAGTGGAGGGTCTTGAGATCATGGAATATAAGTATCATTTGAAAGAACTGACTACCTTTAGTTGGGAGAAGTCTCAGAGAGAACAAGATAGCTGTCTATAAACATCTTTAAAATGTCATATGTGGGGCGACTAGGTGGTACAGTGAGTAGAGCGCCAGCCCCGGAGTCAGAAGGACCTGAGTTCGGATCGGGCCTCAGACACTTAACACACACAAATAAAAACCTAGCCGTGTAACCTTGGGCAAGTTACTTAACCCCAATTGCCCTCCAAAAAAAGCAAAAAAAAAAAAAAATGTCATATACAATAGGAATTAGGCTTAGTCTCCTTGGCCCCACAGGGAAGAAAAAGAAGCAATGAAAGTTACAAAGAGAAATTATTGTCATTCCTTCATTTCAGTCATATTCTACTATCTGTGACTCCATTTAAGGTTTTCTTGGCAGAGATACTGGAGGGATTTGTCATTCCCTTCTCTACATCATTCTCCAGGTGAGGAAACTGAGGCAAACAGGGTTAAGTGATCTGCCTAGGGTTCCCTGGATATCCTAATCTGCCTGGTTAATAATGCTGCCCCCAAGTAACTAGAGAGTAATTTCAAAAACAAAAATATCACCACAGTGGAATAAGAAGGAAAGCGATAAAAAAAACTTTTTCTCTTGATGTGGGAAATCATATTCCCCAAAGCTGGAGAGCAACATGTCCTAAGAGTGTTGTTATTGTTCGTGTGTTGTTCTTCATGACCCCATTTGGTGTTTTCTTTTTTTTTTCTTTTTGGAGGGCAACTGGGGTTAAGTGACTTGCCCAAGGTCACTTGGCTAGTAAGTGTTGTGTCTGAGGCCAGATTTGAACTCAGGTCCTCCTGACTCCAAGGACAGTGCTCTATTCACTGCACCACCTAGCCACCCCTATTTGGGGTTTTCTTGACAAAGATATTGGAGTGGTTTGCCATTTCCTTCTCCAGTTCATTTTACAGATGAGGAAACTGAGGCAAGCAGGGTTAAGTGACTTGCCCAGGGTCACACAGCTAGTAAGTGTCTGAGGCCAGATTTGAACTCAAGCAGATTCCAAACCTAGCAGTATACTTATTAAACCAACTGGCCACCTAGACAAAGAGCAGTATTCAAACTTAAATGTTAAGAAAAAGAATCAAACAATTAGTTATGCAAAAGTGGAATAAGCCACCTCTAGAGGTAGTGGGTTCATTCTTACTAGACATCCTTGAACAGAAGCTAGAGAGCCATTTGCCAAGTGGTTTAGAGAGGATAATTGTTTAGGTTCATGTCACAAGCTGCTTCTAGAGTTCCATTTGGCTCTGTGATTATGAAGTGCTAAGGTCCGCAGAGAATGATGCTCAGAGCTGAGAAGATGGGAAATTTAGATAAGATACAGCCCTTGTCTTCATGGTGCTTATAGTCTAGGACAATTTATGGCCCTTACAGACTTGGCTGTATAACTTAAGTAACTAGTAGGAATAGAATAAATTGTTGTATGTAAATTAATGGTCTTGCCCCACCTCCCCCGCCTCCCTGCCCCGCAGGTAGGCAGTGCATTGGATAGAGTGCTGAGCCTGGAGTCAGGAGGACTTGAGTTCCAATCTGGCCTCAGACACTTATTAATCCTGCCACCCAGGGCAAGTCAGTTAATCCTGTTTGCCTCAGTTTCCTCATCTTTAAAATGAGCTGGAGAAGGATATGGCAAACCACTCCAGTATCTTTGTCAAGAAGACCCTAAATTAGGTCAAGAGGAGTCAAACATAACTAAAAAAAATGATTAAATGAAAATGATAAAATGATGTGAATAACAAAAAAACTAGTTGGTCAGCAAGTCAACAAGGATTAGGCAAGTGCTTACTATGTAGCAAGCATTACTGGGGACACAAATACAAGTAAAAATAAAGCCCCTGCCTTCAGGAGCTTACATCCTAACAGGGGAAAGATAACATATGAAAGGAAGGTGAAAAGTATGGGGGGATGGATGGGGGAAGGGGAAAGGGAAGGAAGGAAGGAAGGAAGAAAGGGAGGAAAGGAGGAAGGGAGGCAGGCGGCACATAGGGACATGGTGGAGAAAGAAAGAAGTCCTGAGACTCCAGAGTGGAGTCCAGAGGGGAAAGAAGGAGTGAAGATGACTCACCTGGGCATTTCTTTTAAAATGGAGGTTTCAAGGGAAGTTAAGCAATCAAATGAAGGGACCCCAGGGGCAGAGAAGGCAACAGGAGAGAAGGGATCTTCCAGGCTGAGAAAGCTACTAGATATGGTAGAGAAAGAAGTCCAGAGAGTCAAGAGCAGTAAGATACTCTAAAGAAATCTGTAGTCTTGGAAATAGAATATACTGGAAAGACCACTCAATGTGTAGTCATATGATTGTGATCAATCTTTCTCACTATATCCCTCATATGTATCCCTCTCACTTTCTAGGACTCTATTTCCCCATTTATATTATTATTATTATTATTAGTGACAATAATAATTATTATTAGTGACAATAATAATACTAAACTAGCATTTACTGAAGGTTTGCAAGGGCTTTACAAATATCTCATTTGATCAACAACCCTGGGAGATAAGTACATTTTACAGATGAAGAAACTGAGGCAGCAAAAATTAAGTGATTTAAGCAAACTAATTTAATTATTCAGTTAAATTTAAGGGCTGGACCAGATTATCTGTTTTTAGGGGCAGCTAGGTGGTGTAGTCGATAGAACAGCCCTGGAGTCAGGAGGACCTGAGTTTAAATCCAGCCTCAGACACTTGACACTTACTAGCTGTGTGAGACTGGGCAAGTCACTTAACAGGGGTTGCCTCTCCCCCCCCCCAAAAAATTTGTTTTTCCAGTTCTAAATATCCTGTGATACTATTAATCTATCTATCAAAGTTACATTAATTTGGCCCTTGGCATGTTACTCATCTGTCTGAGATGTCCTTTTAAATATATACATATATTACTGATCAAAGGAGGATCTTCTTGGTGAATAGAATCACTAGCTGAGGAATTACTAGTTGAGTGAAAAGAGCACCAGATTCAAGATTAAGGACCTTCCTTCCAGCTCAGGGTATCTGTGACAACAACAAGAACAGAATGTCTTAGGGACTGCTGAACCACTTTGCCATCAGCATTTGCCCCATCCCTCCAAAACTGCAGTCAACAATAGTGGTGTTCTAAGTCTGTGCCTCATGCTCCCTCTGGGGTTGAATGGGCATGAGAAGAAAGGGCTCCTTGGGTAGTCCTGTGGCTACTGTCGCCTCCACGGCTCCTGGATTACCTTCTCAACAACACTACCCTTATGCAGTCCATCTGATCCAGATATTCCTTCTGGAGCAAGAGCTGCCAACTCTTGGTGGAAATGGACTTCTGCCAAATTTTTAAAAAATCTACAAATTAAGAGAACTCAGAGACCATGTAGTCCAATCTGAAAAGTATAAATCCCCAAGCAATCCCCTGGCCTCCACTTGAAGCCAGTGATAGGGAACTTGCAACCTAGCAAAGAAGCCCCTGCAGCCCTTCCTTTGATTGGCCAATTTCTCTTGAAACCTCCATTTTTTAAGGAGATGGCCATCTTTACTCCTTCATTCCTCTCTGGGATCCACTCCTGACTCACAGAACTTCTTTCCTTCTCCATCATGACTCTACAGAGGTACCTTCTTCCTTCCTCTCCTTCCTCTTCCCCTCATGCTTTTCAGTTTCCTTTCATTCCCCATTAGAATGTAAGTTTTTGAGAGCAGGGATTTGTGTTGTGTTGTGTTGTGTTGTATTACTTGTATTTGTATCCCTGGTAATTAGCAAATGCTTCACACATAGTAAGTTAGAAGCAGATAGTTCTAATGATGAGAACATTCCTTATATTTAGCTAAAATCTGCCTCCATAATTTCCCTCCATTACTCCTACCTCTGCCCTCTGGAACTAAGCAGAAAAAAAAAATCTATCAACTCAATTAATCAGCAAAATTTATTAAGCTCTTACTGTGTGCCAGACCCCATGCTAGGTGCTGGGGGTACAAATACAAAGAATGAAACAACCCGTACACACAGTGAGCTTACAGTCTAACAGAAGAGACAATTATCTATCTAAGGCAGCTAGGAGGCATAGTGGATAGAGTCCTGGATTTGGAATCAGGAAAACCCGAGTTGATAGACACTTAGTAGGAGTGTGACCCTGGGCAAGTCACTTAACCTCGGTTTCCTTATGAGTAAAATGAGGACAAAAATAACACCTACTTCACAAAATTGTTGTGAGGATCAGATAAAATTTGTACATAAAACACTTTACATATCTTAAAGCTCTATTTAAGTGCTGGCTATTACAAAGATATATTTGCTATCATTCAGTCATTTTAGTCATGTTCTCTTTGTGACCTCATGTAGGGTTTTATTAGCAAAGTGGAATGGTTTGCCATTTCCTTCTTCAGTTCATTTTACAGATGAGGAAACTGAGGTGCAGGATTAAGTGACTTGCCCAGGGTCACACAGCTATTAAAGTGACTGAGGCTGGATTTGAACTTAGGAAGATAAGTCTACCTGACTCCAGACCAAGCATTCTATCTACTTTATCACCTAGCTGCCCTTATTACAAGGATATATAGAATGAGGATAAAGTGAATAAATAAACATAAATGGTAAGTAGTAAAATATTACATAATCTGAGAGGGAACACTCTAGCAGTTTCTGGAAGTGGGGTGGGAAATCCTTTTTCCACAAAATAGTTTTTCAAACATTTAAAGACTGATTTCATATCATCACCCTCTCCACCCCTTGCCCCCAAGCTTTCTCTTCTCCAGGCTAAATATCTCCAGTTTTTTTCAGCCAGTCCTTGCATGGGCTGCTCAGCTCTGGAACTGTCTTGATCACACTCTTCTGGGTACACTTAGCTTCTCAATGTCCTTCCTAAAATGTGATGTCCATAACTGCACATGGTCCTTTTGATGGGATCTGAGTAAGTGTTGAAGGAGATTAGGAATTCTACATGAGGCACAGAAACCCAAGAGAATGTAACTGCTAAGGGGCAGAGAAGGGTCTCAAGCCAGCACAGTTCTTCTGACTTCAGGTCTTGAGCTGTTAGCACTAAATAGCTGATTGTCTAGTGATGACTCAAGATACCAGTATTCTGTTGAGAAATGGAAAAAGAAATTACCTCAGAGATATGCTAAAGGAATATTTATTTGTCTTTGGGGTTAAAACTTTGAATGTTGAATTCAAGTAGAAAGAAATCTTCTATCTTCTTATGCAGAGTGGTTTCATCCATTCACCTAGACAGCTAGGAGGCTCAGTGGACATGAAGTCAGGAAAATCTGAGTTCAGCTGTGTGACCCTGCAGAAGTCACTTAACTTCTGCCTTGGTTTCTTCATCTGTGAAATAGAAATAACAATACTTTCCAGAGCTGTTGTGAGGATATAATGAGAGAATATTTGGAAAGCACTTTGCAAGAGCTTAAAGAACTATATAAATGCTGCTGCTGCTGCTGCTGCTGCTGCTGTTTGTTGTTGGACCAGAGTGCTCCTCAGCTGTGAGAGCTTGACAGGTCTGCTGGAGGGTGCCTGGAGAATGGAGTCCCAAAGTAAGGCTCCTTCCTACCACTTAGTGTAATAACTCAGCTAAACTGTTTGCATAACAGTGCCGCTTAGACATTTCACTGTGGGCTTGTGTGTGGGATGAAGTGAAAGCTGCACATACCATCCCCGTATTTCAGAACTTGTGTGTGTGTGCGTGTGTGTGTATGTGTGTGTGTGAGCACAAAACCTCATATTTGGATGAGAAACTTAAATAACTTTAGATGAGTTGTGGGTAATTATGTAAGTTCTTTCCCTTCACAGAACTTAGAAATGTCAAATTAGTTCATAGACTTAGAGCTGAAAGATTTAGAGGTTTCATGGTCATCGGCCAATCCAGTTCCTTATTTTGACAAGGGAGGAAACTGAGGCTTAAAAAGACTAAAAGACTTGCTCAGTGTCACCCCAGAAAAGAGCCAGGATCCGAATTCAGAACTCAAAATCTAGATCTCTCTCCTCAGTACCTATTCTGCACTGATTGAAATATGTATACTGATATCAACACTGGGAGGGCAGCTAGTGGCACGGTGGATGGAGTATTGGGCCTGGAATCAGAAAGACTCATCTTCCTAAGTTCAAATCTGGTCTCAGACACTTACCAGCTGTGTGACCCTGGGCAAGTCACTTAACCCTATTTACCTCAGTTTCCTCATCTGTAAAATGAGCTGGAGAAGGAAATGGCAAACCATTCCAGTTACCTTTGCCAAGAAAACCCCAAATGTGGTCACGAGGAGTTAGACACAACTGAAAAGATTGAACAGCATCAAAAAATCAACAGCAACAAAAAATCAATCCAGGACCTGTATTCAAGATCTGGCTTTTCCCCCTTAACTAGCTCTGTGACCCCATCAGCAAATTATTACATCATTCTCAGCCTCAGCTTCCTTGAGGGTCAGGGAATGTCCTTTGTCTCTTTTTGTATACCTGGTACCCAAGCATAGTGCCTGTTTGCTGATTAAACAATGGAGATAATAATAATTCCTTCATTGTTTATCTTACAGAATTGAAAAAAGTCAGTCAACAATCAATAAGTATTTATTAAGCCAGTCATCATGGCATTATCTAAACCTTAGTTGTTACCCATAGAGATATGAACTGCCACTATAACCATCATCATCAGTTTTATTTTTCTGGACACTGGGAATAAAGAAGTTGCAGGTGAAATTTCCTCTTGGTCAGTCAGTCAAAAACCATTGACTAAGAGCGTTGTTCAGTTGTTGCTTGTACTTACCCAACACTATACCAAGTTCTGGGGATACAAAAAAAGAGGAGGAAAAACTGGTTCCTGCCCTGAAGGAGGGCAGTTCTTTAATGGGAGAGGCATGTAAATAACTATGTATATGCCAGATATATTTGTAGTGTTGTTGTTGTTTCCTCATTCAATCTAACTCTTTGTGACCCTATTTGGGGTTTTCTTGGCAAAGATATTAAAATGGTTTGCCCTTTTCTTCTCCGGTTCATTTTACAGAGAAGGAAACTGAGGCAAAGTTAAGTGGCTTGTCCAGGGTCACACAGCTAGTGAGTGTCTGAAGTCAAATTTGAACTCAGGTCTTCCTGACTCAAGGTCCCACATTATCCACTGCACCACCGAAATGAAAGTTATCTGGGGGGGGGGGGGAGGCACTGAGTGAGGAGAGAAGGAATCCAGGGAGCCAGGAAAAGGCCTCTTGAACAACAAAGGATTTGAGCTAATTCTTGAAAGAAGCCAAAGAAACTAAAAGGAGGAGATGAGGACTGAAAAGATTCTAAGCATGAGGGGAAAGGCACAGAGATGGGAGATGGGAGTGCTGTATTGAGAACCGACAAGTAAAGAGTGTAGCTGCATTGTTAGAGTTGGGGGGAACAAAGTGTAGAATACTGGAAAAACATGGAAGGTTTGTTGTTTTTTTTCTCTTTGGACTTCACTTAAGCAAAAATATTTAGCAATTTATACACTATAAGTATCTTTCATACTAAATTTGTATATATTTTATATACATTTTAGTATTTCATACTAAAATATTGTGTTCTATAAGATAGTAGACCTTTTGAACCAAATTATTTAAGCCAGATATAATACTCTATAAACTAGATTTGCAAAATACTGTGTGTTATGTGTGTACATATATATATACACATATACGGTTAATCAATATGTATAATTATATAACTCGTGTGTGTGTGTGTGTATACATATATATATGTATATACACACACACATATATGTGTTATGGTGAGGATTATTATTAGACCCATTTTACAGATAAAGAAACTGAGGCCCAGAAAGGTTAGGCAACTTGTCAAAGATCACACAGATGTTAAGTGCTGGAGCTAGGATTAAAATCCATGCCATAAAGTCATAGGATGAGAAACTTAGATAGGGAAGGGACCTTGGAATTCCATCTAGCCTCACTACCTCATTTTATATTTAAGGATATTAATGCCCAAGAAGATCAGCACACAGGGTCAGGACAGTCTGGGGGCCTCTGTCTCCCCAGCCAACAGTCCTTCCACAGCACCACCCTGATTCTAGGTCCAATTTACCTTCTGTATTTTGGGGGGTTTTCCCCCAATCAGTGCTGTACTACACCACACTACCTTGCCTTTAAAGCACTTCTCAATTTAATTTCTGCTGCCCTTGTAACATAAAGTGCAAATCCTTCTTCCAAACTCTGAGAGAGCATCGTCAGTAATTAGCATTTACTTATTCTTCCCCTCCCCCCCGGGTATGTGAGTTTTGTCTCCTGTGAAGTGTATATCCCAAGCTGGAGGAATATCAAAAGAATTTGAATATCACCATCTGGAAGTTGTGCCCGGGGTTCCAGTGGGCAGAACTAAGAAGAGCTGGATTTCTCATCTTCCTTTACAAGTATATTTTTTTGGCTTTGAACCCAGCACAGACATTTCTGGTACTTCCATCCTGCTAATATAAAACCCTAACTTAATTTCTTCTTCATTTATTTTGATGTCACAATTTCCCTTAGTATTAGAGCTGGGAAAGGACCTTGGACCACAACCCTCATAATTGCAAATGAGCATACTGAGGTCCAAGGAGTAACTGCCTGAGGTCACAGATTGCAAATCACAGAGATAGAATTGGTTGCCAGCTAGGCTGAGAAGTCACTGAATCACAGAATGGTAGAGCTGGAAGGTACCTTAGGGGCATTTTTATTTTGAAAGAAGAGAGAAACAGAGGCCCATGCAGATGAAATCATTTGCCCAAGGTCACCCAGTTTGTTAGTGGCTGAACATGGACTCGAACCCACCTTCCCAGATTTCCAAAGACTCCAGCTTCTTTTTTCTTTCTTGCAATGTTGGGCTTTTGTTTGGGAATTGTTTTGTTTTGTTAACATTTTTTTTACTTTTGCTTCCAGGCCTTTGGATGGTTTATGACTTTGCTTAACCACAAAATTGAATATGCTGAAATATTCAAATTCCATCAAATTGGTGGAGCTCTTTCCTTCAAAATAGCTCAAGATGGGTTTTGATTGGGTATGAAGACCTTATGGGAATCACTCCATTTTCAATGGCAAGCAAAAAACGACCAATATAAATTACCAATTAATTTGTTATTGTTGTATTATCTTTTACTAATATTCCTGAAAGTTTATTGGTTAATTTGTCACTTTTGTAACTCTCATGAAACCAGTGTTTACCATGCAAAAGTGCTCTTTAATTTTAAAAATTAAACAGAGAAAGTTCTGTGTTGGAGTTCCAGCTCTGCCACTGGCTAGTCCTATGAAGTTATTCTATCTTTAAGTTTCAATTTCCTAAGCTGTAAAATTGGAACAAAAATAATTCTTGTTCTAAAGGTTCAGTTAGGGGTGGGGGAGGAGAGGAGAGGGAAAATATTGCCAGAACTGAATGTAAAGTTAAAAAAAAAAAAGATAGAGATAATATATCATCAGCATTATCATTAGTTATTTTCATCATTATTATTGGAGGTTTTGTTATTTTGATCTTTCTTAAAGCCCAAATCATTCCCTATATCATGATGAGGGCAACAGCCAAGTGGGATTGTGCCCAGCAACATGATAGGCAGCAAGGACTTTGTGTGCCCTACAATCATCGTGAAGGCCTGGCAGAAATTCTGAAACAACTGGATTTTGGCAATATCACAGGGCCAGTGAAATGAAATTGCTCCTATGGAGATTGCTATCATGGGGATTCCTTTTATGTATTGATGGTTGCTAAGAGCCCTTCCAACTTTCAAATTCTATGAAATAAATGGAGAAGCACAGGGTTGCAGGCTAATCTCATTCAATGCTATTTTAGCCCAACATAGTGGGCAATAGAGAAGGCATAGCTCCTTCATGTTCTGGGCCTACAAGAAGGCTAAATACATCTGGTCAAATCAAGAGTCACAAAAGCCTACCTTTTGGAAATACTTCAGCGTAGATGCCACTGAGGACCAAAGTAGGCAATGAATGTGCTTAAAATGAACTTAAGATATTACTCTATTATATGAAAACAAAAAGTGGAGAATATCTCATAGTGATAGTCAAGGACTTTATAAGTTTATTGCAGACAAATGCAGGTCAATGGTATGAAAATTTCATTGCTACAGGGAATAGGAATCTTAAATCTGAGGAATCTGAAGGCATTGAAAATCTGCACTTAACATAAACAGAGGCACTACCAAATAAACAGATTACCCAAAAAATGCCAATGTCTCAAATTATTTTGAAGATGAAATGGGCATAGGTAAAATGGAATTTTTGGAAGACACTCATTTATTTTGGTGGCATAAATCCCAAAAATGGAACAACTATTGTTGTTTATCCTTCATTCTCAAAGAGGACCAAACACTTCAGGAAGGTAATAGCTTTACTTGCAATTGAATTGGATTTAAGTGATACAGGACTCTGCAAAGTCACCAGCCTCAGTCTCTCTTCCAGATCCATCTTGGTCCAGCGGCAAGATATAGATCAGGACAACTGGAGATGACCCTGGATGCAGTGGGAGATCTTGGACTTTTTAAGCTAAAGTCTTTCCCAAGTTTCAGTTTGTCTGAAGCAATGCCCATTCAGTGATCAAGACTAGGTAAGAAGTGCAGCAAAAAAAGAAAAAAATGGCCTCTTTTACCTAGTCAAAAAAAAAAAAAATCAGTCTGGGAGGGGAAGACCCTCAGGGTTTCTGGCCAAAATAAAAACAGTTGTTGTTTACTCTCACTCTGAATCATCCAAACCAAAACAATACAAAAACCTGCATCTGCCATAGCCATCAAAAATGAAGTCATTCTGCCACAGGATCTGAAAGAAAGCTCAAAAATATTTCAAGACCTGCACATAATTGTGTGTGCTATGACTATTGCTATTCCAAGTAAAGATGGAACTAAGAATACCCCTAGGTATATATATAAAATGCCCTCACAAGACACAGTTTGATGAAATTATTGGAGATTGTAACTGAGGAAGTCAACATCTAAAAGTTCCTACTGTGTGCCAGACACCAGGCTAAGTAAAGAAAGGCAAAAGATGGTCCCTGCTCTAAAGAATCTCACAGTCTAATAGGAGAAACAACATGTAAACAACTGTCTATAAATATAAAAAGATGCTGGAAGATCACATTCATAACTAGTAGAATACTTGCACATGATATCACTCTGATGGGGTGCTTGGGATGTATATATGTTTGTAACATCAATCTATGTTTGTAACATCAGTTTGTAATATCAATTTGTAATATCAGTTTGTAAATGGGGTGCTTTGGGATCTATGTCTGTAAAATCAATTTGTAAAAGCAGTCTGTAAAATCACATTCACCCCTCCCCAGTCTCAAAGCATTAACTCTGCCCCTTCCCTCTGCCAGCACTCTGCCCAGCAACAACTTATGAACTGTTTATCTCTGCTTGAAACAATAACAAACTGCCTATGAATCCTTCACTAAACTATCTATAAACATTTTAGCTTAGGCAAATGTTATCTCCCTTAGTAGAGTGGCCAGCTGTACCATGAATCCTTCAAAACCCTATCTACAGGTTAACTCCTTAGCCAATTATACCCATACTGTGTCTCCGTTGGCCTTGGTTCCCAACATCCATCTTGTCAAACATGACATTGATGGGTGGCAGACTGGGCACTCCTCAGTGGCCGTGACCAGATGGCTGACCTAGTGAGGTGTCAGGCCTAAAACCACACCTCCAGGTAGCCCCTGCTTGGGCTATTTCCCAGTGAATTATGGGCAATATACCTGCACAGTAGATATTAAAAGTGCATGTTCCTTTAAGCACTGACCACTCCTTAACTCCTCCCTAATCCCACCCTTACTCACCTAGTTAGCATAATTGACACCTGATTTACTGTCTTAAAACTATACCTGTGATTTCTGTAAGGTTGCAGGTTCCATAAGAACCCTTGCCCGCTGTTCTGTACAGCGTAACAATGAACTTTTACAATCTCAGCTTCCAAGTTTGCTTGAGCCTGGTGAATTCTTTACAGACTGAATTGCAGGGTTTCTGGTCACTGATAGTGATCAGGGTCCCTGACAGAACCTATTACCCTTCCCTCATCACTATTACCCGTCCCTCATCAACTCAAAGGTAATTTTTTAAAGGTGGAAAATGGAATGTATAAAACAAAAGTTTATAAGGGATTCCTGATACCCTTACTCAGCAAAAACAAAAGTGAGGGTCAAAAGATTCAGAGAATATTAGAAGTCAAAGCAGTGGAAAGAATTCAATAAGCAATTTGATATCAATCAAAAACTATCCTATAGACTATTAAGAGACCAAGAATTTCGGGAAGAAAGAGAGCACCTCCTCCCCCCCAAAAAAGGAGACTATGGATGATATCTCATTAGCCAAATGGCCTTGAGATGTCCAGCAGAGTATAAGTAGTTGAAGAAAGGTCCAGTTAAGAAGGAAGGAAAGTGGTGATGTTGAGTCTTCTGAGACCTCAGGGAGGCCCATTTCACAGCAAATAAGGTCGGGAAGCTGTGGCTCCTTGCCTGCCCTTGAGAAGATTCTAGAGAATGATCAGTAGAAGAGCTCAGAACTCCATAGAAGAACAACCAGGAAACCATGGAAACTGGTAAGTGGACCTACCATTAGGGATACCATGGGCAAGGCTGGTAGAAGCTATGTTGATAAATATCCTCAGAACACACAAATAAGCAGTTTTTAAAGGCCTCACTTAACAAGCAGTTAAAGTTAACAACACTTCTATGGATTTGTCAAATGAAATTTAAAAATTATTTTATCTTCAAAAGTACCTATGAAATAGCTAAGATCTAAGAGTTGAAAATAAAGCCTCTCCAAGTGCTATATTTACATAAACTCCACTATTAAGATATCAACAGAGAAACATTTAAAAAATGGATGAGTCAAGAGGATTTGTTTACAGAAACAGAAGGGTTTGTGATGGCAATTCAAGATCGGATTACCAACGCTAGATATTGGAGAAAGGTTACCCTTTGTCACTCATTGTTACAGATGAAGTAATGAAAGGGTAGAAACTGCACTTAATCACTGGAGATGGAAAGAATTTATTATCCAACATATACCTAGAGAGAAATGATCAGATGGTTAGAATTATAATCCAGAACTTTGCTATCCCTGATAAATAAATAGACAACAGCTTTCCCTACCGCAGATATGAACCTTGGAATATCCTTGAGATTTTAACAAATAAATTATAATGGAAATAGGTTGAATTAGTCTCTAAAACTACCCAGGTAAAATACAGAGCCATAAATTTTTAAACATGTCAATATATTGAATATTCATAATTTCCAAGATATATGGAATAAAGAGTTTTCAAAATATAGAGACTATCAGATAAAATTAAAACCATGTGGGAAAAGGATAAAGTACAGGTCATCCCTCATTATCCTGAATGCTACTGGAGTTGGTCAAAAGATGCTTTTCAATGAACCTACTGAAGATGTGCTCACATCCAAATTTTGCTGTTGCTATTCAATCATTTTCAGTCATATCTAACTATTCGTGACCTCTTTTGGATTTTTTTGGCAAAGATACTGGAGTGATTTGTCATTTCCTTCTCCAGCTCATTTTACAGACAAGGAAACTGAGGCAACAGGATTAAATGACTTTCCCAGGGTCACATAGCTTAGAAGTATCTGAGATCAGGTTTGAACTTAGGAAGATGAGTCATCATGATTTCAGACCTGGCACTTTATTCACTGTGCCACCTAGCTAACCTAAACTCTCATATTCCAGTACTTTCAATGATATCTTCCCCCCCCCAAAAAAAAATCATTTTGTCCATTTGCACAATAGTCTGCAGAAGACTAAATACAGAAGAATAATAGCAAAAGATAGCAATTTGCCCGCAGGCCATTTCTATATGAATGCCATCAGGGTGAAAAGGGTAACAACAATAACAATAATAATTGGCCTAGATACCTCAAAAGATTGTTATGAGGAACGAACTTTGTATATTCTAAAGTACTCAAAAATGGGTTGGTTGTCATCTTTTTAACTAATAGACATCATTTTATGATTATCACCATAGTATCTCACCTTAAATTTCTTTGTTTAGTTTTATTGGTTTATTTTGTTGTAGCTATTATTTTGTGTGTGCTAGTGTGTGTATGTATGTCTGTGTGTCTGTCTGTGTGTATGAGAGAGAAATTTTGAATGCTGTGGATAAATTCACTTACCTTGGCAGTATACTTATCCATATAGATGATAAAGTTGACGAACAAGTTGCCAGACCTAGCTCAGTGTTTGGGAGTCTCTGAAGGAAAGCGTGGGAGAGAAGTATCAGGATACCTACCAAACTGAAGGTTTACAGAGCCATTGTGCTGACTTCATTGTTGTATGCCTATGAAACCTGGACAGTCTACCAAAGCCATGTCAGGAAACTGAATCAATTCCATTTAAATTGTCTTAGGAAGATTCCAAAGATCACCTGGCAAGGCAAGGTACCCAGCACTAAGGTCCTTTCTCAAGTTGAACTGCCAAGAATTTGAGCTCTACTGCAGAGAACACAACTCTGATGGGCTGGCCATGTTGTTTGAATGCCAAACGTACATTTGCCTAAAAGACTATTTTATGAAGAACTCATACAAGGCAAGTGCTCGCACAAAGCAAAACAAGGACATTCTCAAGGTCTCTGAAAGAATTTTGGAAGTGATTGTGAGACATGGAAGACACTGACACAGGACTGCCCAGCATGGCATGCCCACATCAAAGAAGGCGCCTGTGCTCTATGAGCAAAACAAAATTGCAATAGCTCAAAAGAAATGTGAGATGTGCAAATTTAGAGACATTTCCACTCCAAATGTTCATATGACTATTTGTGCTTGATCTGTGGTAGAGCCTTCTGAGCTCGTATTGGTTTGATCAGCCACAATTGGACACACTGTACCTTGAACCCAACATAGTTAAGTCATTTTGGGTCCTCTTCAAGCACTAAGGACAACAACTGTGTGTGTGTGTGTGTGTGTGTGTGTGTGTGTGTGTGTGTGTGTGTGTGGTTACAAAGAGATCTACATGTACTCATTCACAGAATCTCAGAGTTAGAACAGTCCTCTCACCTCCAAGGCCATCTATCCCAACCCATCCCTGAGCAGAAATCTCCTCTATGGCGTTCTCAGAAAGTCTTCATCCAGCCTCTGTTTGCTTCTGCAGCCCAGTGCTAGGATAGGGAACTCATTGGCTTATGAGGCTGCTCATTTTACATTGAGACCACTTCACATTTTAAAAATATCAAAACCTTAGATTGGCTATGTATGTGTTGAATCCTTTCCCCTTAAAAGCTCACATAATTTAACAATCTAATGTTCATTCTCCTCAAAACTCCCTGAAATGGGAATCCTGAGTCAGTCCCAGCTTAGTCACATTAATTTCCTATGTGACCCTTGGGTAAGCCTTTTCATCACTCAAATTTCAACATTCTCATCTGTAAAATGGGAGGGGAGGGGTAATAGTGGAGTTTTTTCTAAAGTCCCTTCCAACTCCAATCTTCTATTAAGTGTATATCTAAAGAGAAGACCTATCTCTTGTATCATGATGGAAAGTACATTGGACCTGGAGTCAGAAGTCTTAAATGTGCATTCCAGCTTTGTCGTGAAACAACAGTCTGATGTTAGGCTAGTTAATTCACCTCTATGGACCTCAGTTTCCTTCTCTGTAAAATAGGCATTCTGCATGCACAGAGCATTGGTCAAGTATGACAACATATCTAGATATACCCAGAACATGCTATGCACATCTATGAAAGTAGGAATAATGAAAACCACACTGTTTCCTGATGCAATTTCCAGGTAGCATCAGAGGTAGCATCTTTAATTTAGAAGGAGAGAAATGGCCCTTCTCTACAAACGCTTGTTTTAACAGCTTACAAAGTGTTTTGCCAGCAGAGGGAAAGATTATGCCTCTCCCTAGAATCACTCTCCAGACCTCCCTAGCGTCCTTTTAAGCCCCAACTAAAATCTTACCTTCCACAGGAAGCCTTCCCCAACCCCTCTTAATTCTAGTACCTTCCCTCTGTTAATTATTTTCTATTCATCTTGTATATGGATCACTTTGTATATATTTGTTTGAATGCTGTCTCTCCCATTAGATTGTAAGCTCCTTGAGGGTAGGAACTGTTCTTTGCCTCTCTCTCTCTCTCTCTCTCTTACCCTCTCCCTCTCCCTCTCCCTCTCCCTCTCCCTTTCCCTCTCCCTTCTCCCTGTATGTGTGTATACCTTATATTTAACTACTTAGAAAATATTTGTATTTATTCATTTTATAAATGTTGTGCCTGGTTTTCCCCATCCCCCCACACCTCAGGGAAGTGAGCAGATGGCTGGGTCAGCTCCACCCTCCCCCACTGGGTCTCTGCCCTTTCCCAGTCAGCTCACCTGAATAGAGGTGGGCAGGCTTCTGGGTCAGGTTCAGGACTTTCAAGGTATGTACTGACCAACCACTGCTTACATAATACCTAACTGTTGGTTGCATTGGCTCCCTTTATAAACTGAGGTTTTACCTGAGATCCTGAGGTATTTCTGTTGCTACTATTGCTATTGCTGTACCTGGGACATGGTTCAGTCTGCCATGTGGCCTGATCAGCCAACATGGCGTTTTAATAAAAGGTCCATTCTAAAATTATTACTTGGGTCTTGCTCACATTAATCAAGGTACAGCATATTTATTCTTTCTATAAATAGACAGAGAGATATGCATACTTTTTGTTGTTTCCCCCATTAAAACGTAAGCTCCCTGAAAGGAGAGTTATTTCACTCTTTGTATTTGGTATCCCCAGCACTTAGCACAATGTCTGGCACACAGTAGACACTTAACAAATGTTGACTGAAGCATTTATTAAGCTCCTATAATATGCCAGGCACTATGCTAATATCTGGGGATATCAAATACAAAAAATAAAATAACTCTTCCTTTCAGGGAGTTTACATTCTAGTGGGGGAAACAACAAAAAGTACATCTATCTATCTATCTATCTATCTATCTATCTATCTATCTATCTATCTATGCAGAGAGAATAAACATAAAGTAAATAAGTACAACTATATACAAAATAATTTAAACACAAGGTGGTTTAGGAGGAGGGCACTAGTGCTTGGGGAATCAGCAGGAACTTCATGTAGAACATGGTGTTTGATCTGTCTTGACCCCTGAGTCCTTGGATGGGGGAAGCAGCCACAGGAGCCACAGAGAGCCCCTACCTCTATCCCTCCCCTTCGCTTTTAAAGCTCTAAGAAAAACAATTTGGGATTATTTACATAAAGTGAGCCAGATGCCCTGGAGGAAGATGAAAGCCAAGTGGAAAGAGAACCAGAGTGCCCCTCTGAGCCACAAAAGGAGATGTTGAGGGTGAGCAAGAGGCTACAAGCCAACCCAAAGCAGAAAACAGAGAAGCATTTGAGTAGCCCAAGAAAGAGGTGTTCACACCTAAAGAGACTCTTTGTGTAAAGGGTGGGGCTGTGGGACTCAGGCATAAAAAAAGCAGAGGCACTCTATGTCCCAGATGCAGAAGAGAGCTGGAAGAGAATCAGCTGAGGCCCCAGCTCAAGCCCTGGTACCTAGACGGGAGGTGACTAGTACCGCCTGCTGAAGAAGAGCAACAAAGCCCAGCTGAGCACACCAACAGAGATGAGAAAAGTCCATGATGCTTACCAGCAACAGAAAGCAGAGGTGGCAGCAGGAGAGCTCATCTTGAAATTAATATGTGTCCTGAGAATGAAGTAGCAAAAGAGGAAATGTGTCCTCTGGAGGAAATGGTTATCTTTGATACACAGATAGTGAGATAGTCAAAGAATCTGATGGTGGTTGTATATTTAAGGAGGCTCACCAGGATGATGACGAATCTTCAGATTATGCCACCTGAATGTCAACTGAGGGAAATGGGAATGTTTATCCTGGAGCACAGAAATTGTAGAAATTATTATGCTTCATCTGACCCATGACATGATCAATTAAGGTACCAGGATAGATTGTATCCTACCACATCCATGCCTTCTGATCCTGTGCTATCCTTGGTGATGTCCTTTTTGGGGATCAGTGGGGAAGGTGGAGGGAAGTTGGGTCTCGATTTTGATTTTTGAAGGGTGGAAGTGCTGTGTGCCACCTAGCTGTGAATAACAGCACAACACAGGCACTCTCCATATTTTAATAACACTAAGTAACAAATCTACTTGCTTTCCTTGTTATATATGGCCTTGATGCTATCTTCTGTAGTACTTCTTACATACAAGTTATCTCTGGCAATGTGCCACAGTCTAGTTACACCCACCAGGCAATTTTGCATTGCCATTTGGTCATCTTTTCCATGGTTCAGTCATATAGCATCACCAGGAGAATATTGGTGTTAAAAAGATGGTTTTGAGGGAGGAATCATTCAAAATGTTGTGCTGTTCTCACATTCAATATCACCCACTCAATTCCTCCTATGCAATTCTAGGTCCAGATCATTGTCTTATCTGGCATTCCTATGCAAGGTATACATGTCCTGTTGAACTCAATGGACTGCCCACTCAATGGCATGGCATATACTGGACAATATACATGTTTCTAGATAATCTAGAAGCTATGTGTTTCTTAGCACCCCTTTGCCCCCCTTTCCCTGACTCTACTACCATCTCTGTGGAAATGGAAAGGAGTTGCATAAGCCTATGACTATTTTATCTTTTTATCTGTTTCATGGGCCATTATTGGCAGAATTCATCTAGTAACCAATCTGCTAATAATAGCTAGCATTTATGTAGAGCTTTAAAGTTTGCAAAGCATTTTACATATATTATCTCATTTAATCCTCACAACAAACTCAAGAGATAGATGCTACTGCTATCCCTATTTTAAAAATAAAGAAATTGAGGCAGAAGTTACGTGACCTGACCAGGGTCACCCAGGTTGTAAGAGCCTAAGGCAGAATTTGAACTCAGGTGTCTCACTCTATCTACTATACCACTTAACTGCCTTTAGTCAGCAAGGACTAAACTTGAAGCTTTATTGCTTGGCAGAAGCTATTAGAGATTTCATTCTGCTAACAGGAACCCAGGGTTACCTCAAATCTATGATCTGGCATCAATAACGAAGGAGGTAGGAGAGTTTTTATGTATGCAGAAAGAGAATATAAGCATTGGAAAGTTTCTTGGAAAAGGGATTAGACCAGTTCTACTTGGGTCCAGAGAGATGAATTGGGAACAACAAATGCATGTAGGTAAAAAGTGCATGTAGATAAACAGCTTACTGTAAAAAGAAAACTTTCTGAAATCAGAACTCCCCCAAAGTGGAATGGACAGCCTCAGGAGGTAGTGAGTTCACTATCACTTCAAGAAAACATTGTATAGTAGAATTAGGACTGGGTTTGGCATCAGAGGGCACAGATTTGAATCTCAGCTCTGCTACTTACCACCTGTCCAACCTTGGGCCAGTAATTTTCACCTGGCTGAGCCTGAGATTCCTCATCTATAAAACCAGAGGGTAGGGATTGGAGGTCATTGCTATGGTTCCTTCAGCCCTTACTCCAAGATAATACTCTTCCAGTAAAAACTGGACAGCTACTCATTGTAGAGAGATTTCTGTTCAGGTAATGGTTGGGTTGGATGACCTCGAAAGCCTCTTCTGCTTCTAAGATTCTGAGGTCTTTAAAATGCAATGCCTCTGGTCTTATATTTCCTTCCAGTGTCAAAGAGAGGTGAATCTCTGATGCCAGGGTAACAAGATATAAACAACTTTTAAAAAGCATTTAACTTGGCCAAATAGGCAGATGCTAATTTTCTTATAAAGCTGGTAATCTCTCTCATGTCTTACTATTTTTAATGTACTGTAAAAACTAATTAGTACTTTGGGGTGTGTTTTTTAACAGATAAAACAACACCTCTTTAACTTAAAACCAATGAAGGTAAGCATTCCGTTTTTTTTTTCCTGGACCTAATCTTGGAACAGTTTTAAAAATCAAAGTCTGCCTTCCCAAATATCATGGATAATAGTCTCAGAATTTTTGTCTTTAATTTAGCTTAGTTTCATGTTGAACAATCAGGGAATGTGGTATGGCAGAATTCCAACTCCTTGGCTGTGTGACAGGTAGCAAGTTACTTTTATCTCTCTTAATTTCATTTTCCTCACCAATAAAATGGGAATGAAAATTCATACTATCTTCTTAGATGAGGCCTATTGTCATCCTGATCTTCTGTTGGAGTCAGGGTCCTCCCGCAAAAAAACAACAACAACAAAAAAAAAAACTTGTGGGAATGTCTGGATTCTAGTTAAATATGAATAGATAAGCTTGTGTGATTATTGATACAGTAAACAGACTAATGGATATATAAAATCTATCTCCACCTTAGAAACATAGAATTTAAGTTACTAACCATATACTATAAAGTAAGAGGAAAAATGGGGAAAAAAGGAATCCCCACTATAAAGTCTATAATAAGGATTGATCCAGCTTCTGCTAGAGACCTCAAATTGACCTATTACCTCTTGATTCTGCCCATCTCTCTCTTGTTTGTTAAGTTTTTCTTGATATCTTACAGACAAGTTTCTATGAATGCTACTTAAAACTCAAATTTCATCTTATCTTTTACTTTGAACGTCATTTTGATCAAACATAGATACTATTTACAAGTGACTGAACTCTTATCTCAATCATCCATGTCTGTGTGTGCAGACTTCCAGTGAATTAATTAATGAAAAGCATTTATTAAATGTTTTCTATATGCTAATCACCAAGGATACAAGTTAAAAAATAAAAGGCAATCCCTGCCCTCAGCGTGCTTATATTCTTTATTTTTATTTTGTTTGACTTTGTCTATTTGACCTAGACTGGAAGTACAGTGGCCACTCACATGTCCAAACCTACTGTTGATCATCAAGGAAGCTCTGACTTTCTCCTTTTCTAACCTGGCCTGTTTGCCCTTTACTTCCCAAGTCTGGCTGCACCCTACTCTCAGGGATTCACCATAATTGATGCTAGACATAGTGCAGATACTGATTAGCTTTAGACTTTCTCTAATTCAGAACTCCCAATCTCAAGTCATTCACCAGCATCAGTATCAGCCTCCATCAATAGCAGTGATTATAGCCGAATAGATACCAGGCCCAACAAGGAATGTACATTCCAACAGGAAGAGACAACACATATAGGGGAGTTGTGGTTTGGAAAGGGAGTTTTGGTATGGGTTAAGTACAGGGATGGTGAGTTGACCCATAGGGAAGTTGATAAATCCTTTCCCCAAAAAACAATAGCATTGGGTCTGATTTAAGTACCCCAAGAAGGATATAGAGGGAAGGATAAGGGAAAGGGAGTGTTACAGGAAGGTGGTGATGAAACATGGTCATAGTGTGAGGGATAACTTGAGTGAAGTTTCCCCATTCTGAACATCCTATAAACATTCTTATTACTTTCTTATACTTTGTAACTAAGTTCAGTATTGTTTCCCCATGTATATATGTAGGTCATTGTGTATTTCAAGGTAATGTAAGAGCTATTGAGTATTAATACAATTGATTGGATTAACTATTGAGACCAAATTAGAGGTGTTTTTAGTTTGGGGAAAGGAATGGTAGTGTGAGAGGTAGCAAAGGGTTAAGTTTCTATAGAACTGCAAGAATTGCTGAAACAAGACTACTGACAAAAAGTACCAGACAGTAGCCTTGGGAAGAAGTTGGGTTCCCAGTTCCCAGAGAACTCCTAGATAATACTAAAAATGAAATAATGTAGAATAAAAGGAGCTGGCAGCAGCAGGTGGATTTGACCAATCAGAAAGCAGACAGCGGCCTTGGGACACTCAGGCCCAGATAAGGACACATCTAGGTTGGACTGAAGGGGGTTCAGTATTCTGAGGTTGTTACTGTGCTTGCATAGTGGACCTCATATATTATATATGTTATCTAACAAAATTAGAGCTTCATTAGTAATAATTAGGTTAATGAATGGAGAGGGCTTTGCGCCGATTGGTTGGCATTAATAAGAAGACTGTGAGCTTGCCTTACCAACCAATGGTAAGGTGGGACAGTGGAGAAGGTGTGGAATTCCCACATTAGGGCTTTATAATCTTGCTTTTGCTTTCTGTAGTGCTCTCCTCCCTTCTGACTTTCTTGTTGGATTTGGGGACACCCTTTCTCAAGAAAGATAGTAATAAAGTTTTTGCTTCTACTTTGAGAAGTCTCTGAGTCATTTTGGGTGAGTGGTCTTCTGACCCATATAATAGCAATCACCAGTCAGGATGGCACCACCAAACTAGCATTTCCCATGCATGTTGTCTCTCTGTGACACTGTCAGGGAGTTGGGGAAGCAAGGTTCATGCTGCTGGTTATACAAATACCTCAAATACAAATACCAAGAACATATAGAATGTTCCAAAGGTATCTGAAAAGCCCTTCTTTTTATCTCTATTCAGTGGGAAGGGAGAGCATTTCTTTCCTTGAAAAAGTACCAGAGTTGTTATTTTGATTGATATGTCTCACTAGAAGAGGGGAGGAAGTAAGAAAATGTAATAGCTTCTCATTCTCATGTGTAATGGTAATGGGAATTTAAAGATGTTCCCTGGGGCGGCTAGGTGGCGCAATGAGTAGAGTGCTAGCCCTGGAGTCAGAAGGACCTGAGTTCAGATCTGGCCTCAGACACTTAACACACAAACAAAAATCTAGCCGTGTGACCTTGGGCAAGTTACTTAACCCCAACTGCCCTCCAAAAAAAAAAAAGATGTTTCCTGCCCCTTAATAGGCCAAATGTAATCGCATTGAGCCTGTGGTGGTAGGACTTTGCTGAACAATTAGAGCAGAGCTCAGAGGAAGCTGTGAGTCAGAGCGGTTAGAACAGTGGGAGGAGAGGACACAACCAAGGAGACAGATAAGCTTGCGATATCAACGGATTTCAAAAATGCAAAACTGAGCATGATAAAAATTAAAAACGGGGGCGGCTAGGTGGCGCAGTGAATAGAGCGCCGGCCCTGGAATCAGAAGGACCTGAGTTCGGAGCCGGCCTCCGACACTTAATCCGCACAAACAAAAAAACCTAGCCGTGTGACCTTGGGCAAGTTACTTAACCCCAATTGCCCGAAAGGGGCGGCTAGGTGGTGCAGTGAGTAAGAGCGCGGGCCTCGGAGTTTGGATGACCCGAGATCAGATCCAGCCTCAGAAAATGAGCACCCACGCATAAATCAAATGACTAGCCGTGTAACCTTGAGCAAGTTACTTAACCCCAATTGCTTTAAAAAAAAAAAATTAAAAACGGTAGGGATTTAACAGAAACAGAAGAGATTAAGAAGAGGTGGCAAGAATAGAACTATACAAAAAAAAAGAGCTTAGCATCACCACCACAGCGGTATGGTTACTGATCTAGAGCCAGACATCCTGGAGAATGAAGTCAAGTGGGCCTTAGGAAGCTCTGTGAACAATAAGGCTAGTAGAGGTTATGGAATTAAAGCTGAACTGTTTAAAATCTTGAAAGATCATACTGTTAAAGCATTACATTCAATATGCCAGCAAATTAGGAAAACATAACACTGGTCACTGGATTGGAAAAGATCAGTTTATATCCCAATCCTAAAGAAGGGCAAAGCCAAGAAATGTTCAGATTACAAATAATTGTACTCATTTCACATGCCAGCAAGCTAAGCTTCAGCAGTATGAATCAAGAATTACCAGTGGAACAGGCTGTTTTTCAGAGGTAGAGGAATTAGAGACCAAATTGCCAAAATTTGCTGGATTATGGAGAAAGCAAGGGAATTCCAGAAAAGCATATATTTCTTCATTGACTACACTAAAGTTTTCATGTAAATCATGAAAAAAACGTGGCAAGTCCTCAAAGACATGGGAGTACTAGATCTTCTCACTTTTCTCCTGAAGAACCTGTATGCAGGCCAACGAGCACCAGTTAGAACCAAACATGGAACAACTGATTGGTTTAAGATTGGAAAGGGAGCATAAGTCTGTAACCTTGTTTATTTAACTTATAGGTGGAGTACGCCATGCTAAATGCCAGGCTGGGTGAATCAAAAGCTGGAATCAAGGTTGCCAGGAGAAATATTGATAATCTCAGCTATGCAGATGATACCCCTCTGCTGGCAGAGAGTGAAGAAGGATTAAGAAGCCTCTTGATGGGGGTGAAAGAGAAGAGCGTATAAACTGGCTTGAAGCTTAACATAAAAAAAACCTAAAGATCTTGGCAACTGGTCCCACTGGCAAATAGAGGGAGAAGAAATGGAAGTGTCAGATTTTATATTCTTGGGCTCAAAGATCACTGCAGATGGTGACTGCAGCCTTGAAATTAAAAGACACTTGCTCCTTAGAAGGAAAGTCATGGCAAACCTAAAAAGTAGAGGCATACCAAAAAGTAGAGGCATTACCTTGGCAACAAAGGTCCATATAATAAAAGCTATGATTTTTCCAGTAGTAATAAAAGACTGTGAGAGTTGGACTAGAAGAAAAACTGAGCATAATATAATTGACACTTTCAAATTATGGTGCTGGAGAAGATTTTTGAGAGTCCCTTAGACAGCAATGAGATCAAATCATTCAATACTTAAAGGAATTAATCCAAGTCACTGGAAGGTCAAATACTGAAGCTAAAGCTTAAATATTTTAGCCATATAATGAGAAAATGGGACTTGTTGGGAAAGATTAGAGGAAAAGGGAATGGCAGATGATGGGATGAATAGTGTCATGGAAGCAATGAACACAAACTTGGACAGACTTCCAGGGATGTTGGAAGATAAAAGGGCCTGATATGCTATGATCCATGGGGTCACAGAGTCAGACATGACTGAACAACTCAATGTCCAGTCAGTTATGAATCTATCTAATTGCATTACTATCTAATCCATATATCTCCACTTTACCAATAAGCATAGAATAAAATATTCTATTGCAAGTTTTGTAAAAGTCTAGGAAATAGAACACTCCTCTAGAACTTCTCCCACCTCAAGTCACAAGCACTGATGTTTTAGGTCCATAACAGAGTAGAGATGACTGCTACTCTCAGGGTTTTAGGGGTAACTCTAAGGGTCTGTACTTTTAACATTGTCAACCAACAAGTCCCCACCTATGTGCTACTCATTAACAGTCGGTAAGTAGATTGAATTAGCTTTAGCAAAGGTATTTCATAATGTGGAATAGTAAGTATAATGGGTCCAAAATATTCCTCCCAAAAGCCTAGGGTACACTTTCCCACAAAAATACATAGGACACACATAGGAAAAAAGTGTACTCAGACTTCGAATACAATAGTAGTTGAATAAAAGATCAAATACATGCTATTCCTATGAAATATATGATATTTCATAACTCATAGACATACAGCATCACTGGAAGAATATTTCTATTATAAAGGTGAGCCTAACTAGCAGAAACCATATGATTATCTCAATAGATGCAGAAAAGGCTTTTGACAACATACAACACCCATTCCTATTAAAAACCCTAGAAAGTATAGGAATAAATGGAGTTTTCCGTAAAATAATAAGTAGCATCTCTCTAAAACCATAAGCAAGTATTATATATAATGGGGATAACCTAGAAGCATTTACAATAAGATCAGGGGTGAAACAAGGATGTCCACTATCACCCCTCTTATTCAATTTGGTACTAGAAGTGTTAGCAGTAGCAATAAGAGAAGAAAAAGGAACTGAAGGAATCAAATTAGGGGAAAAAGACACTAAGCTATCACACTTTGCAGATGATATGATGACATACTTAGAGAATCAAGTAAAAAACTTCTTGAGACAATAAATAAATTTGGCAAAGTTGCAGGATATAAAATAAGCCCACATAAATCCTCAGCATTCTTATATATTTCTAACAAAATGCAACAGCAAGAGATAGAAAGATAAATTCCATTTAAAGTTTCTGTAGACATTATAAAATATTTGGGAATCTACCTGCCAAAACAAACCCAGGACCTATACAAACACAACTACAAAACACTTTTCACACAAATAAAGTCAGATTTAACTAATTGGAAAAACATGAGTTGCTCATGGCTGTGTCAAGCTAATATAATAAAAATGACAATTTTACCTAAATTAAATTACATATTTAGTGCCATACCAATCTATCTACCAAAAAATTACTTTATAGAGCTAGAAAAAATAGTAACAAAATTAATTTGGAAAAACAAAAGATCTAGAATATTGAGAGAACTAATGAAAAGAAATGCTAGGGAAGGTGGCCTAGCCATACCAGATTTTAATCTGTATTATTAAGCAGCAGTCATCAAAACTACTTGGTACTAGCTGAGGAATAGAATAGTGTATCAGTGGAATATATAAGGTACACAAGACACAGGAGTCAATGACTATAGTAATCCACTGTTTTATAAACCCAAAGAGCCCGGTTTGGGGGATAAGAACTCACTATTTAACAAAAACTGCTGGGAAAACTGGAATATATTATGGCAGAAACTGAGCATAGACCAATATGTTATACCATATACCCATATCAAATCTAAATGGGTGCACAATCTAGATATAAAGGCTGACAGTATAAGCAATCTGGGAGAGCAAAGAATAGTTTACCTGTCAGATTTATGGATAAGGGAAGATTTTATGACCAAACAAGAGCTAGAGAGCATTATGAAATGTAAAATGGATAATTTTGATTACATTAAATTGAAAAGTTTCTGTACAAACAAAGCCAATGTAACCAAGATTAAGAGGGAAGTGGAAAATTGGGAAAGAATTTTTGCAACCAGTGTCTCTGATAAAGGCCTCATTTCTAAAATATACAGAGAATTGAGTCAAATCTATAAGAATACAAATCATTCCCCAACTGATAAATGGTCAAAGGACATAAATAGGCAGTTTTCAGAGGAAGAAATTAAAGATACCTATAAGCATATGAAAAAATGCTCTAAATCACTATTGATTAGAGAGATGCAAATCAAAACAACTCTGAGGTACCATATGTCACCAGTCAGATTGGCTAAGATGACAAAACAGGAAAATGATAATTTGGAAAGGATGTGGAAAAATTGGAACACTAATGCATTGTTCGTGGAGTTGTGAACTGATTCAACCATTCTGGAGAGCAATCTGGAACTATAAGGGCTATAAATAAGTGCATACCCTTTGACCCAGCAATACCGCTTCTAGAGTTGTATCCCAAAGAGATCATAGAAGTGGGAAGAGGCCCCATATGTACAAAAATATTTATAGCCACTTTTTTTGTGGTGGCAAAGAATTGGAAGTCAAGGGGATGCCCATCAACTGGGGAATGGCTAAACAAGTTGTGGTATATGAATGTAATGGAATGCTATTGTGCTATATGAAATAAGGAGTAGATGGACTTCCAGAGATAAAACTACAGAGTTTGAATGTAGATTGAAGCAAACTACCTGCTTTCTTTCTTTTTCTTGTTTTGTTTTGTTTCCTCTTTCCCATTATTCATTTCATTGGTTATAATCTTTCTTTACAACCTGACTAATGTTTAATGTGAAGGTATTTGCTGATGCTATATTTGACTGCATGCCACCATGGAGGGGGGCAGTGAAGGGAGGGGAGGAAAATTTGAAACTCAAGGGATTGTGGAACTGAATCGCGTAAACTAAAAGTAAACAAATATTTTTTTTTGAAAGGACATGGCAAAAAATAAAAAGGTGAGCCTTTTGTTTAAATAATCTGGACAATAAGCTTTCTTCATCCACTTGTTTTTTTCTCGTTTAGATGTTTGGGTCAAACTCTTTTATTCGTAGTGAGGTATATAATACAGGTGTAGCAAAGAATAACTCATAGTTTCTGAAGCACGAATCCTTTCTCCCTCAGTAGTACAATCATGAAGTTCCTCCTTGGTCTAGGTCTCTATTGGGTGGACCACTTGGGGTAGGCTCTTTCCTTAAAATCACAGTCTATATTTCCTTCTACCATAAAGGGTCATACTAGAGGAGAGAGACAGAGACAGAGAGAAAGAGAAAGACACAGAAACAGAGAGACAGCAATATTGACTGCTAGACTTTATCCTTGTTAGTTGCAGACAGCTTTGATAGGGACAAATTTCTGATTTCTTGTTTGATATTTATAACAAAAGAGGTGTTAAAGTTATCTCTCTTACTGCATCTTTCAAAGAATCCTACATAATTTTAGCATATGCATTAGAAATACCTTATTGTCAGCCTTTTAGGTAGCATCTTGCCCTCCCATGTCAACTACTTTCTTTATATAGTCAACAAAAAATAAGTACGGTGGGATCTTGTACTCTCTGTACCTTGTAAACAAGCACATGCTAGTAAAGATGTGGACTGCTGAAGAACTCCATTTCTTAAGTACTGTCCACTTCCTTCTCACACCTTCTTCAAAGACGTCCTTCATATGTACATAGAAAACTATTATGATGATTCTATGGACATGTATAAGTAGGTATATGGGATGGGAGTTGCTGATATTTCTTCTAGGTTTTTGGCAGTAATAACAGGCATGATTTTTTTTTCCTCAAGCCTTCTGTCTTTCAGATTTTTTTGAGTACTGATCCCTTAGCACCCTCAAAATTGTGTTGTTCCCAGCACATATCTCCTCTGTGTACACTTGATCTAACCCAACAGCGATTCTCATGTTTCTTTTCTTAAGAAACATTCCTCTTTCCTCAAGTAGCACCCTGGTGACTGTGAAGTTGGGATTTCATTTACTATCATTGATGGAGAGAATAATTTTTTATAGTAATCGTGACTGATCTTTTCCATTTTTCCTCTGTTTATTGTCTTCCTTCAACTTTCATTCTTGAGTGCTCTCAGGAAAATTTGGCTTAATTGGGTCCTTCTCCAAGTTTCCCTGTAAGTTTGTTTTCCCTTCACTACTTCTCTGTGTTTTATGAGAAAATACTGATCATAATCATGTACCATCCTTTCTCATAAAAATTTTAAAACAACATTCTAAACTGATGTTGTCCAAAACTTCCTTATTTCTCTTCTAGGCAAAGAGATCAAATGTTTGCTAGCTAAAGTAGAGCTACTGGATGAGAAAATTTGTCATTTTCCCCTACCAATATAGGATGGCACCTTCTATCTAACTTAGAGTCTTGGTTGTGTGACAAGAAATGGCAGAAGAAGCCAGTTTCAGAGAAATCTGAGAAGACTTGTATAAATGGATGGAGAATAAAGTGAGAGTGATGTAAGAGAAAAGAAATGCTTGGTAACTGAAAAACTCAAAATTTAAAAATTAAGTTGGCTAGAATACCAAGAAGTTAAGATATTTGTCTAGGATCATACAGCTAGCATGTGTCACAAGTGAGGCTTGAACATAAATAGGTCTACTTCATTCCAAAGCTGGCTTGCAATCCACCATATGACACTGTCTCTCCTGATGTTTACAGATAAAAACTGTGTAAGCTGTGTCATTTTAAGAATTCTCTTCCTCTACCTCAATTCATGCTTCCTGAGGGCTACTTTATATTTTTCTTTGTTTCATAAGTTGCCATGACCAAAGAATTTATCACCAGGTACCCAGTCTACTGGTGATGCACCACTTAACTAGGCTGGTCCTCAGACAATCTGTTGTGGCAACCAGACTGGAAGCCTTTCTAGCTTGGATAAAACTCTCTATAGCTTGCCCTGTGCCATAATACTGGGACAACATTGAGAAGCCAGGATCACACCATACTATAACTTTATCTCCATTAAATCAAAGGTCCTGCCAAAGGGGAACAAAGTCTTCAAAAGCTTCACATTTTCATCATTGTGAGTGATCCCGCCACTGCTACTGATACATTACAGGCCAATCCTTGTGAGCTGCTTTAACTGGAAAAAAAAAGTTAATAGAGACTATATAACACAGTAGTAACAGTAATTCACATTCAAACAATTAAATGGCTCTATGGTCTCACTGGTTTTGTTACAGATGCCAATTCATTCATATTTGCCCATCCTGACTAATGCCCATCCATATTCTCTTACAGATGTCAACGGCTTCTCCATTTGGCATGGAGCTCTAGAAAAGAACCCTAGAAGAGACAGTGTGGATAGAGAGCTGACCTCAGACTCAGGAAAACATGAGTCCAAATCCCACTATTAACACATGTTGGCTGTGTGACCCTGGTCAAATTACCTGACCTCTCAGTGCTCCAGAAGCTTCTTAAGACACTAAGTTGTCTAGCAGCTACTGATCTGAATTCAAAGAAGGCATCTATTCTCTGAGAATTCCATGAAGTCAATAGTCTGGACAAAACCACAAAAACAAAATAACCATGAAAGAAAGAAATGAAAGAGCCTGAATTTGGTGGTATAAGTCCTGGGTTCAAAAACCAACTCTCTTACCGTTATTTCCTATAAGACCTTAAACAAATCATTTCTCCTCTCTGCCCTCCAAATTCCATCTTTCTAAAGGGAGGGGCTTGAACAAGAAGATTACTAGCATCTCTTCCAACTCTAGGAGCCTGTAATTCTAGGCTGTGACAACATGACAACCACATGAACCTGACTGAGAGGGTGAGCATCCTCATTTTCAAATGGGTAAACTGAGGCTCAGAGAAGAAAAGTAACTTTACTGTAATCGCAGTAAGTGTCATATCTGGGATTTGAAACCAGGTCCCTTGATTCTAAGTACAATAATCTTTTCTTTATTACCAGGGGAATCTTAAGCATTAAAAATGAAAGCAGGGATTTGAACCAAACAGATCCAGGAACCAAAACCCAGAACAAACCACACTAATTGACTGGCCACTGGACTGACCCCAAATATTAGTTTATTACTGAAGCATGAATTCAATGGAAGTCTTTTTTGTTTTTCATTAAAAAAAACCCTAATGAACTGATTTAAACCCTTAAGCCTGAATATTTTCTTAAACTATTAGGCTGGAATCAAACCAACACATCATAATATCTCCAAACTGACTGAACTAAATCAGGATTTAATTCATTCCATTCAAGTCTCTAAATCAAAGAAGTCCACACAAGGTCACATGCATAAATGTATTTATGGAACCCCAGAAATGGTTCTGGGTACATAAAATGTAAATAGATCATGATATCATCATAATATCATGAAAAAGTGAAGAAGACTTCCAGCTCTTCAGTTGAACCTCTCATGATGAACTAATGGGAGAATATGGACAAGAGCCGGATGGGATAGGCAGCCATGAATGAATCATCATCTGTCATTGGAGTAAATCTCAAAACTAGTTTGATTACAATCATTTTATTATTTGAACTTTAACTAAGAGATGGAAAGAGCTTCCAATCGGGGCTTCATGTACCCAAATGGGACAATATTCCCAGATGTTCTCGAATAGGTATAGTCCTGAGACTAAGACTATAGAAAGCCCACGAGCATATCAAGTTATCTTATATTGATAATAACTCACATTTATAGAAATGTATAAAAATAATTTTCATTTCATAATCCACTTTTTGGATTACAAAGTATTTTCCTCACATCAAACCTATTAGGTTTCTGTAATGAGAGAAAACAGATGGACCCACTGGGCCACTTCCAATCGGATGTATGTATTCTGGCTCATTGCTGAACACTGAGACACAGGTGCACACAGAGCAAGTCACAGGGTGGCAAACCCTGAATGGTTCCTTGTTTCCCACCCTTTCCTCATGATTACTATAGAGGAGGTTAGGAAAAAGGGAAGCTACATCAAAGATGATTATTTACTAAGCCAGTATGAACCACCCACTCATCAAAGCTACTCAGATCTCTGGGATTCCTTTTTTTCTATCTCTGGAATGTGATGTGGAACTCTTTCTCCCTTTCTGGGACATATGTGAGTGGTTCCTGGACCTCCCCCACCCCCCAGAAAAAATGGTCACTGTACACATATGGCAACTAGATCAGAGGTTTGGAGAAGTAAGTTTGAGCCTGGACTTTCTGGTTGCCCATTCTGCCTTATGTTAAATTACCTAAGTACAAGTGACCAAAGAGCAATTCTGAAGTGGACATTTCTAGGCAAATTTAGGAGTAGAGAAGGATTGGAAGTTCCTGGTTCCCTTGGTCAGTGCCTATGAGAAGTGTCCCCTACAGTTACCATAGTACTTCTTGCAGGAGAATGTGACCACTAACAAGAGAAGGAGTCTGACTCCTGGATATTGAGGAAGATAGTGCAGAACTGAGTCAAATCTATCATGTTTATATATCTTGGGTAACTCTAGTCCATGTCCTCCAATGAGTCCATCACAGGAGGTCCACTCAATATGTTGAAGAACTTCTTCCTTTTCTCCTGGTATCAGTGGACCTTCATTCCTGCCACCTGATCAGCCCACATTTTTTCCCATTATATAATTCCTTGATTATGTCTTTTATTCCTATTCTTTAGAGTTCCTCTTATTGATAATATCTTGCACTCTATACTCATTATATGCCTCAACATTTTTTTTCTAGTGCTTAGCACAGTGCCTGGCCCAAAGTTGGTGCTTAATAAATGTTTATTGACTGAGTGTGGTATTTACTTTTAATCCTTAATAGACAGTAGTATTCCATGTCTTATTTCCATATAGCAGCATAGGTAAAATATTGATATTAAAAATTGTAATAATAATGAAATTTGAAGTTCCTTTTGTACTGTTAAGCTGAGAGGCACTTAGCATTTAGTAATTAATAAAGCCTCTGTTAAAGGAACAGAAGATATGAACTCCTGCTGCTGATGTAACAGGAAGGGGATGAGCAGGGAGGAGCAATACTGTATATAAGGAAAAGCCCCAGAGAGGGAAAGTCAGAACTCCTTGGGATAAACTTTGTAGAGGCAGAAGCAGCAGCTGCTAAGGAGGCTGAAAAGGAAAGGCCCAGGCTGGAGAGAATGATTTTGATTTGGGGAACCTTGGTGAAGTGATTTTGATTCTGGAAACCAGCTGGAGCTTCTGCTGGAGAGCTACCAGCTTGCCCTGGGAAGATTGAGGAAGCATGACTGGGATACTGGCACTCTGCATAAACCTGTTTGTGGCTTTGTTAAGCCTTAACTTCCCAGTAACAGAGACTGTGAAGGATTTAAGGTGGACTAGACACTATGAGCTTCAGCATGGAACAGGGATAGCATGGAGACCTGGACAAGGAACTGGGAGCTGTCTGCCTTTGAATCCAGGTGACAGTCTGGTGAATCCAGGTAGGAGCTGGAACCATGGAATGGGATCCAGTGAATCTGAGAGACTACCATGAGACACCCTGAAAAAAGACTTTACTTGGATACTGTGTACTGACTGAGAAATTGTAATTTACTAATGACATAGGGGTGGAAGACTTGTGTATTTTCTGATAATTGAATTGAATGCTGACTGAATAAGCAATTGATTTGTAACTTGGTGTGCCCCATGAGTGGAGAACTTTGACTACTGTACATGGTGTCCTTTAAGGAGGTAAACCTCTTTAAGGATGATTGAATGTTTGAGATGATTGAATGATTGAGTTACTAAATGATTATTCTTTGTTCAAAACTTTGTGACCATTGTGGTGAAAACTATGTGGCCATTTTCTGTGATAAGTTGTTGTAAATGCTATATTTTGATTTTCTGTGATAAGTTGTAACATTGTGAATGCTGTACCTTGATTTACTGTGAATGTTTCACTCTGATTTGTTATTGAATGAATAGAGTGTACATATACTATGTAATCAGAACCTTAAAAGCTGTTCACAGTAGCATTCTTCTGGAAAGCTGCTCATGCTTGACTTTACAAAAATATAGACCTTTGATTTCATGGAAAGCTTGGGGTCAGTAAAGGAAGCTTTAAAGTTTCATGGATGCAATCCAATCTGGTATTCTCCCTCTGGCTAACTCTGGGCCCAACCCATTGACTATCTGTACTATCTGTCCCATTTCACAAAAACTTACAAATAACTAGGGCATAAAACCTCAGAAACAAATGCAGAAAAGCAGAAACATTAAATTCATTCCATAATAATAATAATAAATGTAATTTTACATAGCACCAGATATATTGTGGGCAAGGCGGCAAGTAGATAGAGTACCAGGCCTGGATCTGACCTCCAATACTTACAAGGTATGTGACCCTAAGCAAGTCACTTAAGCCTGTTTGCATCAGTTTCCTCATCTGTAAAATGAGCTGGAAAAGGAAATGGCAAACCACTCCAGTATCTTTGCCAAGAAAACCCCAAAAAGGATCATGAAGAGTCAGACAAAACTGAAGAAACAACTGAATAAAATTAGAAAGAAAGAATTTAAATTGCCCTATCTTGAACAAAAGAATTAAACAAACCATAAAGAAATTCCCAAAGAAAAATGACTAGGACCACATAAATTTATAGGTACTTCTAACAAACATTCAAATGAAAGTTAAGTTAAATATTACATAATTATCAGCATTCTACCAAACTCCTTGAATGAGATAAATATAGACCTAATACCCAAACCAGGAAAAGATGAAGCAGGGAAAGAAAGCTATTGACCAATATTGCTAATATAAGTGTTGTCAATATAAAAAATGTAGAATAAAATATTAACACGTATAATTAATACATGTAACATGAAGTTGATTCATACCAGGAGGGAAGGTTTGGTTCAATATTAGAAAGAGTATGAATATAACACACCATATTAAAAACAAAACCAAAAGAAATCACAACATAATAATAGAAGCAGAAAAGGCTTTGGACAAATTATGAAACACATTTAAGGTTTAAAAAAAAAGTTAGCAAGCATAGGAATGAATGGATCATTTATGAATCCATTATGTTGTAGAAAGCATTTAGTGGAAACCAAAAGCCAGCATTATCTGTAATGGAGAAAGTAAGGACGTCTATAGTCACTACTATTATTTAACAAAATTCTAGAGATGCTAGCTATAACAATAAAAGAATAAAAAGAAATTGAGGGAATAAACATAGACAAAAATCAAACAAAAAATGTTTGGTCTTTATTAATTTGTTTGTTTACTTTTAGTTTACAAGATTCAATTCCACAATTCCTTGAGTTTCAAATTTTCTTTCCCTCCCTCCCCTTCCCCCGATGATGGCATACAATCAAGTATAGGATCTGCAAATACTTTCACATTAGACATTAGTCAGATTACAAAGGTGGGTTGTACCAGATGGAATGAAAAAATGGTAAAGAGAAAATAAAACCAAACAAGAAAAAGAAAAAGATCAAGTAGTTTGCTTCAATCTGGATTCAAACTCAGTTCTTTCTAGTTCTTTCTCTGGATGTAGACATCTCTCTCCTTCATGAGTCTTTTGGGATTGACTTATATCACTGCATTGCTGAGAAGAGTCCAGTCTGTCATAGTTGGTCATCACACATATGTTGTGTCTGTGATTGTGTACAAATTTCTCCTGGTTCTACTCTTCTCACTCAGTATCAGTTCATATAAGCCTCAAATAGGAAGTCCATCTATTCCTCGTTTCTTATAGCACAATAGTATTCCATTACATGTATATGCCACAACTTGTTCAGCCATTCCCCAATTGATGGGCACCCCTTTAATTTCCAATTCTTTGCCACCATAAAAAGAGCTGCTATAAATATTTTTGTACATATGGGTCTTCCTCCCACTTCTATGATCTTGTTGGGATATAACCCTATAAGTGGTACTGCTGCGTCAAAGAGTATGAAATTATTTATAACCCTTTGGGCATAATTCCATATTGCTCTCCAGAAAGGTTGGATCAGTTCACAACTCCACCAGCAATGCATTCATGTTCCAATTTTTCCACATCCTCTCCAGCAATTATCATTTTCCTGTTTTGTCATCTTAGCCAATCTGACTGGTGACATATGGTACCTCAGAGTTGTTTTGATTTGCATTTCTCTAATCAATAGTGATTTCGAACATTTCTTCATATGCTTATAGATATCTTTAATTTCTTTCTCTGAAAACTGACTGTTAATATACTTTGACCATTTATCAATTGGGGAATGACTTGTATTCTTATAGATTTGACTCAATTCTCTGTATATTTTAGAAATGAGTCCTTTATCAGAGACACTGGTTGTAAAAATTCTTTCCCAATTTCACACCTCCTTCTTAGTCTTGGTTACATTGGCTTTGTTTGTACAGAAGCTTTTCAATTTAATGTAATCAAAATTATACATTTTGCATTTTATAAAGCCCTCTAATTCTTGTTTAGTCAAACAAAAATTAATGTTATGTACAAATGACATGGTTTACTTAGAGACCCGATAGATTTAACTAAATCTTAATGTAAACAATTTCAGTAAAGTTGCAGGATATAAAATAAACCCACAAAAATCATCAGGATTAGCCTCAGGGTATCAGTCATCTTCTAGAGACCCACCCAACTTGCAAGTACAAGTTGAGTAAGTAGTTCAGAAGGGATATTAGATACACATTTCTTTTTTCTTTTTCTTTTTTTTTAGGCAATTGGGGGTTAAGTAACTTGCCCAAGGTCACACGGCTAGGTTTTTTTTTATTTGTTTGTGCGTTAAGTGTCTGAGGCCAGATCCAAACTCAGGTCCTTCTGTCTCTAGGGCTGGCGCTCTACTCACTGCACCACCTAGCCAGCCCACACATTTCTTTTTTTTTTTAAATGTATTTGTTCTTTGAAAGACTTGCTGATGATTAAGTTCATAATAATTATTTTAAAAACTTTTCAAGGGGAAAAAAAGCAATGAAGGACCAAGCATAGTCTAAGAACCTGGTTTAATATCAACAGGTCTTTGTAGTTCTATTCTTTCTGGTTCCAGTCACAGTATCAGAAACCCAACTCCAGAACAACACTAACCGTTTGCCTGAAATCTCAGTCTTTCTAGTTCTATGCATGATATCTCAGTTTTGTTTGGATGTGACTATGTGAATTACTTTTTTTAAAATACATAATTTAATGTAACATTTATTCCATTATGTGGATGTATTCCACACTGTTCTGAAAAATGTCCATTCTTTAAGAAAGGATATATTCTTAAATTGAAACATAAAATGTAAGCTATTTTAATAATTTCTACATTAGATGGTTAAGTAGAATTTTTAAGGTTATCTCCAGGATGAGATGATGAGCAGCTAAAGGTGACGTTCTTCATTATTTTAGCAATTCAAGGTCCAATGAAGGTATCTTCCTATATAAACAAAACACTAGCAAATAAAAGGAATATTTATTTATGTCAAATGTTCTGTTTATTCTAAGGAATAAGAATGTCATGTCATTATTTTAGGAGAAAAAAGGAGATTAAACCATAAAATCAACAGTATGAAAGCAAAACACAGAAGATTATAGTATACATGAAATAAATGGTCTAGGGCAGGGGTTCTCTACCCAGGGTCCATGAACTTTTTTGAAACATATTTTTATACAGCTGCATTTCAATATAATTACTGTGTGTTTTCTATTATAGATTTTAATATTATTCTGATGAGTATATAGGCTTCACCAGACAAAGGATTTCATAACACAAAAAAGGTTAAGAACCACTACCCTAGTTCAACAAAGATGTATTAAACACTTACTATATGTAAGACTTTGTGCTAGATTCTGAAGAGACCAAGAAAAAGATGGTGGAGTCAAGATGGTGGAGTAGAAACAGCACTTCCTCTGAGCTTCAGCCCACACCACTTCAAAATTATGTCATAGGGGGACTCCAAATGACCTCTGAAGCTCCAGAACCTACAAAATGACACAGAGAAGCTAACCTCCCCCTGAGGACAGTCCTGCAGCCCGGCAGGGAGCGGCCAGCAGAGTGCTCTGGGAGCCAAGCCCAGGACCACATGAGTCAGAGGTTTTAGCTCCAGGGCAGCCTGACCAGCAGCTGGCTGGAGAGATTCCAGAATACTAGCAGCTGTGGCATTTCCAGAATTACCAACACATAGATGCCACAGAAAAACTGAGAGGTTAGTGCCCTATGGACTTTGGGACTCACTAGTTGGGAGAGCATGTCAGCCTCTTTCCCTGGGGGTGAGAAGCTTCAGCACACCCATGGACACATGTGGCAGCTTCAGTTCCTGCCCTGCTAACCGTAGCGGGATCTGGTGATCAGTCTTGTGGGTAATCACTCTTGACTTAACCTGCTTGGATCTGGATTGTGGTCTGGGGTGGAGGTCTTGGGGGGTGTGACCAGCTTGCCAGAGCATGTGGGGGCTTCAGAGAGGGCACTCAACTAATACCTCTGGCAGTTGGGGAAACCCCAGCATTTGGAAGGGAAGCTCCCCTGGCTGGTGGCAGAGTCCTACTGTGGCAACAAGCCCAAAAGTCAAGTAATTGAGTGGCAGCATGCCTAGGCAAAGGAAACAAAATAAACAGAAAAATTCAACATTAGACTCCTATTTTGGGGGCAAAGACGATCAAAGCATGGAACAGGAGGAGGTCTGGGAGGTCAGAATTCCTGCACCAAAAGCCCCAAATGAAAATATGAGCTGGTTAAAGGCCACAAAGGACCTTAAGCAGGATTTTGAAAATCAAATAAGAGAAGTGGAGGAAAAATTGGGAAGAGAAATGAAAACAATGCAAGAAAATTATGAAAGGAGAGTCAGCAGCCTTACTGAGGAAAATAACACCTTAAAAATAGACTAACTCAAATGGCAAAAGAGGCTCAAAAAGGCAATGAGGAGAGGAATGCCTTAAAAAGCCAAATTTGCCAGATGGAAAAAGAATCTCAAAGGCTCACTAAGGAGAATCTTTCCTTTGAATTTAGAATACACCAAAGGGAAGCTAGTGCTGTTAAACAGATCCAAACAAATGAAAGAATAGAAGGCAATATGAAATATCTCATGGGGAAAACCACTGACCTGGAAAATAGATCAAGGAGAGAGAATTGAAAAATTATTTGGACTACTTAAAAACCATGATCAAAGAAAGAACCTAGAAATCATCCTTCAAGAAATTCCCCAGGAAAATTGCCCTGATGTTTTAGAGCCAGAGGGTAAAATAGAGGTTGAAAGAATTCTCCAATCACCTCCTGAAAAAGATCCCAAAAAGAAAACTCCTAGGAATATTATAGCCAGGTTCCAGAATTCTCAGATCAAGGAGAGAATATTACAAGCATCCAGGAAGAAACAATTTGAATACTGTGGAAATGCAATCAGGATAGCACAGGATCTGGCAGCTTCTACACTGAGGGATCAAAGGGCTTGTAATATGATATTCCAGAGGGCAAAGGAGCTGGGATTAAAACCAAAAATCACCTACCCAGCAAAACTGAGTATCCTCTTTCAGGGAAAAGTCATTCAGTGGAATAGAGGTCTTTCAAGCATTCTTGAGGAAAAAAACAGAATTGAATATAAAATTTGACATTCAGATACAAGAAGCAAGAGATGCTTGAGAAGGTAAACAGGGAAAAGAAATCATCATGAACTTATCAAAGTTGAACTGTTTACATTCCTAAATGGAAAAACAATAACTGTAACTGATGAAACTTTTCTCAGTATGAAAATAGTTGAAGAAGGGTATATGGGCATATGAATATATATGTGAATGTGTGTATATATGTTTACAGATATACATAGATAGATAACACAGGTTGAATATAATAGGAAGGGATGATACTTAAAAAAGTGAAATTAAGAGGTGAGAGAGGAATATAATGAGAGGAGATGGGGAGAGAGAGAATGCATTAAACTATTTCATATAGAAGAGGCAAGGGAAAATGGTTACAAGGGAGGCAAAAAGGCAAAAATTTATTCTTGTTGAATTTGGATCAGAGAGAGAATGACATACATACTAAATAGGATATCTCAACCTACAGGAGAGTAGGGGGGAAGGGGATAAAAGGGGGAATAATGGAAGGGAAGGGGGGAGGGAAGCGGGGAGGGAAGGGGGAGGGAAGGGG